>JALAZF010000587.1:1800000-2235000 GCA_022829125.1 Lathyrus tuberosus | reverse complement strand
TGGGAACTAATGATGCAATCCTTGCGCAAAACAAGCTTATATCTCAACAGGTGGAACTTTTGACTCAACAAATTAAGGAAATGAAGGAGCAACCGAGCAAGAGTAAACAAGTTGTATGTTGTGAACTTTGCAAATGAGAGCACGACACCGGATTTTGTCCTCCACCAGGATTTGAAGAAGTGAACTACATGAACAATCAACGAGATTATCAAGGAAGACAACAACAACAACCTTATCAAAACCATCCTCAACAACATTACCAACACAATCAAGGATATCAACCGAGGGGGAACTATCAAAATAATCAAGGTTATGGTGGTGGTTCTTCAAGCCGACAAAATCCTTATCAACCTCCACCACCTCCGGTTGCTAGCTCTAAGTTGGAAGACAATTTGAATCAATTTATTCAAATGTCTATGGCCAACCAAAAGAGTAGCGATGCGGCGATAAAGAATCTCGAAAATCAAGTTGGACAACTTGCCAAACAACTAGCCGAGCAACAATCGGGTCCTTCATTCTCCGTAAATACTCACGTAAACCCGAAGGAGCATTGAAAAGCAATCGTTACTAGAAGTGGGAAGGAGTTAGCAAAATAAAATGACAAAATGGTGGAAGAAGAAAGAATTGATGGTATTGTTGAGGAGGATAGTGATGAGGAAGAAGTTGAAAAGAAAAATGATAATGAAGAAGTTGAAAAGAAAAATGATAATGTTGAAGTTGAAAAGAAAAATGATGATATTGTTGAAGTTGAAAATGAGAGTGTGGAGGAAGTGAAGAAAAAAGAGAAACATATGAGAGTTAAGAGGGAGAAGGAGAAGATGAATCCGATAACGACTCAAAATATGACTTACCCTCATGTGCCGACAAGGAAAGAAAATGCTAGGCAATACTCAAGATTCATGGATATCTTTAAGCAACTACAAATCAACATCCTTTTTTCCGAAGCTCTAGAGCAAATGCCAAAGTACACTAAATTTATGAAGGATATTCTTACAAAGAAGCGAAAATATTCGGAGCCAGAAACCGTTGTACTTGCGACAAATTGTAGTGCTATTATTCAAAGAACTCTTCCGAAGAAGGAAGACGACCCGGGGCGAGTTACCTTACCCGTTACAATTGGTAATGTCTTTGTTGGAAATGGCCTTATTGATTTGGGCTCATGTATCAATCTCATTCCATTATCTATTGTGAAAAATCCTGGGAACATTGAAATTAAGGGCATCCGAATGACATTGCAATTGGCCGACAAATCAACCACTCATCCGATTGGGTTGGCGCAAGATGTGTTGGTGAAAGTTGATAAATTTTTGTTTCCGGTGGACTTCATTGCTATTGATATGGAAGAGTATGAGGATGCTCCTCTAATTATTGGTCGCCCTTTTATGAAGACCGCTCGCATGATGATAGATGTTGATGATGGCCTTATGAAAGTGCGGGTTCTAAATGAAGAGGTATCTTTTAATCTATTCGAAGCAATGAAGCATTCAATAGACAAACATGATAGCTTTCGTCTCGATGCAATAGAAGAAGAAACTTTGGAGGTTTCTAAGCATGTTCATATAGTGTCTCCTTTGGAAATGGCTCTTGATGATTTTTTTGAAGTATTTTCCGATGAAGAAGAAAGAGCTCTTGAAGAATGTTTGAAAGACCTTGAATCTCTCAAAGAATTACAACCATGGGAAGTTGAGAATGAAGAGTTGAAGAAAGAACCAAGTGATGAGAAAGTTCAACTTGAATTGAAGGTGCTTCCTTCTAATTTGAAGTATGCATTCCTTGATGAAAGTGGGAACAAGCCGGTTATTATTAGCAACGTTTTGTCCGACAAAGAAGAAACCCGTTTGATTCAAGTGTTGAAAAGAAATCAAGAAGCTATAGGGTGGGTTCTTTCTGATCTTAAAGGAAATAGTCCATCATATTGTATGCACAAGATTCTAATGGAAGAGGATTTCAAGGCGGTAGCTCAACCACAACGCCGTTTGAATCCTACTATGAAAGAGGTTGTTCGGAAAGAAGTTGTGAAGCTTTTGGATGCGGGAATGATCTACCCGATCTTTGATAGTCCATGGGTAAGTCCCGTGCACATTGTTCCTAAAATGGGTGGCATGACCGTTATCTGAAACGAGAAGGATGAGTTAATCCCAACAAAGATTGTGACGGGGTGGAGAATGTGTATTGACTATAGAAGGTTGAATACCGCAACAAGAAAAGACCATTTTCAACTTCCATTCATGGACCAAATGCTCGAGAGGTTATCCGGGCAACAATTCTATTATTTTTTGGACGGTTATTCGGGCTACAATCAAATTGCGGTTGATCCGGCGGACCACGAGAAGACGACTTTTACTTGTCCTTTTGGCATTTTTGCCTATCGAAAGATGCCTTTTGGCTTATGTAATGCGTCGACAACTTTCCAAAGGTGTGTTCAAGCTATCTTCTCCGACCTCATAGAAAAGACAATGGAGGTGTTTATGGATGATTTTTCCGTGTTTGGAGCATCTTTCGATTTATGCTTGAAGAATTTGGAAACCGTCCTTGAGAGGTGTGTAAAGACAAACTTGGTGTTGAATTGGGAGAAATGTACCTTTATGGTGACGGAGGGAATTGTGCTTGGGCACAAAGTTTCTTCCAAAGGCCTTAAAGTCGATCAAGTGAAGATTGAAGTGATTGAAAAGTTGCCTCCTCCTACCAACGTCAAAGGAATCAGAAGCTTTTTAGGGCATGCGGGATTTTATAGGCGATTCGTCAAAGATTTTGCAAAAGTAGTAAGGCCACTGAGCAACTTGCTCAACAAAGATCAGGTATTTCTCTTTGACGATGAATGTCTTATGGCTTTCCAAATTTTGAAAGAAAAACTAATTACCGCTCCAATAATCATCGCGCCAAATTGGACTTTAAATTTTGAACTAATGTGCGACGTGAGTGATTACGTTGTTGGAGCGGTGTTAGGTCAAAGGAAGGACAAAGCTTTTCATGCTATACATTACGCAAGTAAAGTATTAAATGAGGCAGAAGTAAATTATGCCACAACCAAAAAAGAATTGCTTGCGATTGTATATGCACTTGAGAAGTTTCGTTCTTACTTAATATGGTCAAAAGTGGTAATCTACACTGATCATTTGGCTATCAAATATCTGCTCACTAAACCGGATTCGAAGAAAAGGCTCATCCATTGGATCCTTTTACTTCAAGAATTTGATTTGGAAATAAAGGATAAAAAGGGTTCAGAGAATTTGGTGGCAGATCATTTGTCCCGCTTGATCAATGTGGAGGTAACCAAAACAGAAAAGGAAATCCGAGAGGAATTTCTCGATGAAAAATTGTTTCGAGTCCAAGTTAGGCCTTGGTTTGCGGATATTGCTAACCACAAAGCAACCAGTTGGATACCCGAAGACCTAACTTGGAACCAAAAAAGGAAGTTCTTATCAGATGCGAATTATTATGTGTGGGATGACCCTTACTTGTTCAAGTTAGGAGGTGACAACCTTTTGAGAAAGTGTGTCACGAGTGATGAAGCTCAGAGTATTCTTTGGCACTGTCAAACCTCGCCTTATGGAGGCCATTTTAATGGTTCGAGAACGGCTATGAATGTCTTGCAATCAGGCTTTTATTGGTCTACTCTATTTAAAGACGCAAATATCCATGCGCAAAGTTGTGATACTTGCCAAAGAACTAGTGGAAATGGAAAAAGGATGAAACGCCACTTCAAAATATCCAAGAGGTTGAAATTTTTGATTGTTATGGCATAGATTTTGTTGGTCCATTCCCCCCTCTTTTGGAAATGAGTATATTTTAGTGGCGGTTGATTATGTTTTGAAGTGGGTTGAAGCGATTGCTTCACCTAAGGCCGATGGCAAAACGGTAATAATTTTTTTAAAGAAAAACATCTTTGCCTATTTTGGCACTCCTCGGGTTCTTATAAGTGATGGCGGATCACACTTTTGCAATACATCCCTTGAAAGTGTTTTAAAATATTATGGTGTAATGCATAAAGTGGCGACCCTTTACCACCCACAAACGAACCGTCAAGCCGAGGTGTCCAACCGTGAGGTGAAAAAAATTCTGGACAAAACCGTGTCAAGTTCAAGAAAAGATTGGTCACAAAAATTGGATAAGGCATTGTGGGCGTACCATACCGCTTACAAAGCTCCAATTGGCTTAACTCCATTTCAATTGGTCTATGGTAAAACATGCCATTTACCCGTTGAAATGTAGCACAAAGCATTGTAGGCCCTGAAACTGCTAAATTTTGATAAAAACTTGGCCGGAGAAAAAAGGAAAATATAACTGCATGAATTGGAGGAAATGCGGAATACCGCATATCATTCTAGTTGGTTGTATAAGGAGAAGGTGAAAGGGTATCATGATAAGAAGATCCGGAAAAAGGATTTCAAGGTTGGCCAAATGGTATTATTGTTCAATTCCCGGTTGAAACTTTTCCCAGGAAAGTTGAAATCGAAGTGGTCAGGACCGTTCCTTGTTAAAGAAGTGAAAAGTTTTTGAGCAATTGTGATCGAAGATATGCAGGAAAAAGATTGTTGGACCGTAAATGGTCAACGTTTGAAAATCTACCTTGGAGGTAATTTCGATCGAGAAAATTGTTCCGTTCTCCTAGACGTTCTTCATTGATCGTCTTGGACCGTCGAGCTTATCCGACGTTAAACAAGCGCTTGTTGGGAGGCACCCCAATTTTGTAAGTTTTTATCGTTTTTGGGTCAATTTGCGGTTTAATCGTGTTTTTTTGTAAGTTGGTGTGATTTTGCTGCTTGGAGTGATATTTTGTGCTGCTGGAGCCATATTTGGAGCTGCTGGTAGTTTTTTGTGTGTTGTAGAGCCCGCTTAGCGCGCAGGAGTCCGCTTAGCGCGCGCTGAAGAAAAAGTCACCCCCACTTCCAGAGAGCAGCGCACTTAGCGCGGCCAGAGCCCACTTAGCGCGGTCTGCAAATTTTGAAAAAAAATATGGTTTTGTCTGGGCCCAATAGTATTGACCCGGCCCAGATTTGGCTTTAGAAGCTAGGGTTTTGAGGTTGTGCCTCATTTCCCCCTTTTTTTCTTAAAAATCTCAAGTTCTCTCTTCTTCTCCCCAACTTCATTTTTCTCCAAAATTTTTGAGATTTCCTTGGATTCCTTTGGCCCTAGCTCCTTCTTTGTCATTTTCTTGCTCATTATCTACATCAACAAATGTAAGTTCTTCATTTTCTTTTTAATTTTTCTTGTAAAAGAACCCATTTTAGGTTGTAGCTTTAATGTTCAATGTTATTGTTCTTCTTTTTGTTGTCATTTTCCATTATTCTCACTAGACTAGTGTAATTGCATGTGGATAGGAACTTTGATTTTAGAAATTAGGGATTTTGAATGTAGAAATTAAGTTTTTTTTGTAGATATTAGGGTTTTAATTTCATGTATTCGTGATTGTAAATATCTCTGTGAATATCTCTGTGCCAGGATTAGGGTTTTATCCATTGGATGATGTCTGTTGCAGAGAGGAATTTTTCTGCAAATCGCAGAGCCCGCTTAGCGTGCTCCTGTGCGCTTAGCGTGATCTGGGATTTTCAGAAAAATTCCCTTCTTCTAAAATTCTGTTTTGATCCTTGGATTATTTGTTGTATTTGTTTAGGAATTTAGACATATTTTAATGTTATTTTTGTTAATGTATTTGTCTGACTTTGTGGATGTTTTGTGTTTTTTATTTCAGATGTCTGGTAGAAAGAAATAGCGTATCGGTTCCACATCAAACCCAGCAAGACGACCTCCATCAGGACAATTTGATCACAATCGGTTTCTTGGTCTTGAACAACAGCTGAGATATCAATAACTCGAGAGAAGAACTGTTTGGCCGGATAGGATTATACAGATTGATCCCTTAGGAAGTTATCAACGCACAACTTCTCTGGTGCAAGGAGGAGGCTGGGACAAGCTCTCTGAACCTTACCCCGAATATCATCTGGATATTGTTAGGGAATTTTTTGCTAGTGCCTTGCCTTCGGGTGATGAGGCTTTCAATTTTAAAACTTGGGTAAGGGGCAAGGAGATTGATTTTTCTAGGGATGCAATTAACACCTACCTTGGGAACCACTTAGAGTTGGCTGAGGATGAGTTGTGTGACTATGGAAAAATGTTAGCTCCAGGAAGATGAAATGCCGAGCAGTTAAGAGAGGTTTTGTGTGTGTCAGGTCAGTCTTATCAGTTAAGTGCTACTGGTGCCCCTCTGAAGTTCATGCGAGGTGTGTTGACTACGCATACTCAAATTGTAATGTCTGTTGTCTTGCACAACCTAAAGCCTCGGAGTCACACATCCTCCATTCCCATGCAGACAGCAGGCCTCTTAGCTTGTATTCTTAATGACGAGAAGACCGTGGATTTAGCATGGATCATTTCTAATGAGCTGAAGAGGATTGCTGTGAGTGCTACACCGTTAGGAGACAGGATGGCTTGTACTTTGACTTATCCAGGGATGATTATGGCATTGTGCCATAAGGTGCGAGTCACCCTTCTTAACCATGGGAATGCGAAATTGGCTATTTTGGATGACAATTTTATCACCCGTCATTGTTTGCAGACACACAATGAAGCTGTCTCTGTTGCTGCTGCTGCCCCTGTAGGGCGTGTTCGTGATTCGAGTGTTGAGGCCAATTAGGCCATGCACGAGGCTCACCAGTGTGCCTTTTTGTTTATGCATGATTCTATGATGTAGCTGTAGCTTCAGATCTGAGAGCCTTATGTTGATCACTCTTTGAGGTCTAGAGAGGACCTCATGGCATATGCTACGTGGCTTGAGGCCAGGCCAGGTTTTGCGGAGGGGGCAGCTGATGATGATGATGATGGTGGTGATGATGGAGTTTCGAGTTCGAGTTCTTAATGATGGGTTTGATTGTTCCACCTTTGTATTTTGTTATGTTTAGTTTGTTGTTAGTATTTTTGACTTTTGTTTAAGATATTGTTGTAGTTCACATCCGGGCGGATGTTGATTTTTGGATAATTGTTAAAATATTTTCTTATTATTAGTGAATTTTCCATCTGGGCGGATGATGTTTTTAGTTTAGAATTTTTGGTACAAAATTTTTTGTGTTTGTTCTCTATTTATGGTAATTGATTGATGAAGCAAGTTTTAGTTTCTTTGAACAAAAGTGATGTGCTACACCAATCATTGATGGTGATGATATAATTCTGGATTGTTGCATAAAAAGGTACTCTATTTGTGCTTTGTAGAATGTTAGCATGTGTATGAACTTTTAGCTTTACATAAATTTCAAGCTTTGCTTCATTTAGCATGTATGTTCATATGGGAATCAATTAGGACATTACCACATATCTGAGTTTCCTCCATTGTTCACAAATTATTGAGGGATTCAAGTAGTTGTTGCTTACTCAAATGGTTTATGTTTAATCTTGCTTTTGGTTTTGAAATTTTGGAAACTTTGAAATGATCAGGGCAATTTTTTTTAGTACTATGAGTAGAACCACTTTTCCAAAAACCACTTCAAGTCACCTTGTGAGTGTGTGAACATTAGAAACCTCTCTTGAGCCTAATGCAAAATTTTTTGTATCTTTGAAGCATGAACCCGGACTTTAACCGTTTTGAAGAGCATTTTGATTTAAGTTTATAGTATTGTTAAAGTTGGGGAGATTGGTTCATTGAGGAAAGATAAGAAGGAATTGTGGACAATGCATTCTCAAGGAAAAAAAAAATAGAATGAAAAAGAAAAAAAAAGAAAGAAATAAAATGCATTGTGAGAATAAGTTGGAAGTTTAAGCAAGAATGGTTGTTTAGAAAAGAAAATGCTCTTCATGAAATTTGCCCTTTCTTGTTTCAATGGCCGTGTACATATGCCCCTTGTTTCTTAACCCCGACCTAGTTACAACCGATAAAAGTCCTTTTGTGATCTTTGTTTCCATTGTTTTCATTAGTTGTGAGATGATTGCATACATTGTTTTGGATGTGGCACAATTGCTTTTGAGTGTGTTTTGTCCCTTGTAAATATTGAGCATTGGCTCATCTAAATAAGTAGGTGATTCCCGTTAGAACATTTGTTTGCTTTTGATGAGTGCTTGTTATTTCTGTTTAGAAGTTAGTTCATAGACATGTTTTGATTCTTTGTTGAAGCCGAGCAGTACTTGCGAGTGCATCAATTTAGTTTGAACCATTGATTTTTGATTGTGTTTGCTTATCCGATATTCCTCTTGTTTCTATTCTATCTTACCTTTGTTTGAGGACAAACAAAGAATCAAGTTGGGGAGAGTTGTTAGGTGCTAAAATGTGTTAATATTTAGTTTAGTTTTTGGCACCTTTTGAGATTTTTATTTGTTAATCGATGCTTTTTTCCGTTGTTTCTGGTAAATAATCGTAGTATAGTTTAATTGCAGTATTAGACTTATTTATTTAATTTTTGTGTTTATAATTGTAGGTTTTAGCATTTCAATGGAAGCTTGGAGCATGGAAGGCTCTTAAGGAACATTTTTAAAGAAATTGGAGTTTTGAAGCATGCTGCGAGCGCTTAGCGCGCTCTTAGCGCGAACTGGGAGCATTTTCCAGAAAGTAGCCCGCTTAGCGCGGTCTGTAGCCCGCTAAGGGCAGTCAAGAGCGGTTTAACAATAAAGTGCAGCGCGCTTAGCACGCTCTGCGTAACTCAGCCCCCTTATAAATAGATTATATCAGATTTTTTGGGGATCACTATTCATTTTCTTAGAGCAAAAACATTGTAAACACTGTAGTATCCTATTTTCGAAGAATTGGAGCATCATTTGTCGAGAGATCGTCGTTGATGCTTGTTTCTCTTCTCCATTTCTCTTGTTTGTGAAGCTACCATGACAATGGGTAGATAAACACTTCTAGTGTCAAGATTAGTGGAGGCAATCCATCATTTTTTGTATGTATTGATATTGTATTAAGTTTGTGAATTTTGTTAAGGATAAATATAGAGAAGAAACTTTGTTTTTATGGTTCATCTTTTGTTTTGATTCATGATTGAGAGACATGTGTTAAAACTTGACCTAGGTTTCAATCCATCAATTATTCATGAGGCTAGAGATAGTTTTGAATGTTGATGTTCATAAATATTGTTCTTAAATGTTGTCATATTGATAGTTTGTGTGAGAGATCAACAAATGATCAATATGATAAATCCCACAATAAGTGTTCGAGAGAAACTTGTTGAGAGGATATGTGAGTTTATTTATCATTAGAAAGTTCACACGTTTTTTCGAATATATACGTACGGAAGCGGATTACTGACTACTAATATTGACATGTTATTATAAATCGTTCAAACAAATCTTTTTACCGTTCATTACTTAACTTTGAATGCAAACGTTCCGACTGAAAACAACCAAAACCCTTTGTTCCGATTAAAGTTTAAAACCTTTTCAACTGTAGAAAGGCAGTGATATCTCTAACAATCTCTGTGGAACGATAACAAAACCCTAACTCTATTTGTATTCCAATGTACGTGTATATATATATATATAGTGGCGGCGCCAGGACCCAGACAAAAGGGGTGCAAGTTTGAAAATTTAAATTATATATATACATACATACATACATATATATATATATATATATATATATATATATATATATATATATATATATATATATATTAAAATTATTAAATATAAAAATATATATTTTTCATTATTTTTATATCTTCTGTTCATTTATTTATTATAATATTTTTAATTTTATATGAAGCATCATATACATTTGAAATGTAAAATAAATATTTGATAATTTTAATAAATGTTAATGATTGTTTTTAATATAACAAAATTATGATAAGTAACTACAACAACTTTTTAACGGAAAAAATCTTGAGAGAGATTGTTTTGAATAAAATTTTAATGGACAATTAAATAGAATGTAATAACACTTTAAATTGTGCATGAAATCAGCGTAAGTATTTAAGTAGCAGAGGAGAGAGAAAGAGAGGAGCACATTAAATTAAAAAAGTTGTCTTTTACATTAAAAAACATAAAACGAGTGCAATGTGAAAATTTCAGAGGTTTCAAAGACTAAAGTATTAGTATAACAAACATATATTTACAGAGTTGAGGAGGTGCACTTGAACCCCCTGAATCATATGTGGGTATATATATATATATATATATATATATATATATATATATATATATATATATATATATATATATCCCATATAATCATTCCGCATTTACAAAAAATACAAATTTTCCAATTGTTGATACAATTTCATACTTTGAAACATCCCATATAATCATAAAACCATGTCTTCCACAATTTCAAAACTCCACGCACTGATCATATCTGTTGGAAATTCACCGCGACCTATGGTAATTCCGCTTCAATCTTGATCTCAAGATTGATAACTAACCCACAAACAATACGTAATGACAATGAAAGAAGAAGAAATAAGAATAACAAGAAAGAAAATAGAGAGAAGAGAGAAATATTTGGAAAAGAGAATGTGTTACCCACGAACTGTGGGATTTCAAAGTATATTGATCACTTGCGAACTGCAACTGTGATTACAACTACTAGCACTATGATAATCTTCACTGCTTGTTGTATATTTTTACATTCTACAAAGTACAGGTATTTATAGATTTAGAATTACAAGGCCCAAAACTCTAAAGGCCCAAAAAGTATCAAATCTAATCTAAATCATATCTAAATCCAATCAAATCAAATCTAAGACGAATATGTCGAAACACTTTCAACAATTCGACATTAAACTATTCGACACTACGAATGATTTTCGACACTATGAATTACATTTAACACACCACCTAATTAATTGTGTCTAAACTATCTACATTCATCATCGATCTTAGTCTTCTGAAGGCTTCGACCTGCACTCCCTTCGTCATGATATCTGCAATCTGATTCTCAGTTCTGCAGTGTTCCAAATTCATCTTCCCTTCTGCTACCTGCTCTCGAAGATAATGGAACCTCATTTCGATGTGCTTGCTTCAACCGTGAGCTATTGGATTCTTCGCCAAATTGATAGCTGACATGCTGTCAATCTTCATGGTAATTGCTTCATGACTCTTCCCTGTAATCTCTTCGACCAAGTTCACCATCCAGGTTGCTTGACATGCACAAAGAGAAGCAACTATATATTCTGCTTCGCATGATGACAACGCCACTACTGGCTCCTTCCTCGAACTCCAAGCAACTGGTGTACCACCTAACATAAACAGGTATCCAGCTGTGGATTTCTATCCTCGACATCACTACACCAACTAGAGTCGGTGTATCCCACTAACTTGCATTCTTTCCCTTCATCAGCTGCAGGAAATAAAATGCCGTAGTCGAGAGTCCCCTTCAGATACCTCAGTATCCTCTTCGTCACTGTTAGGTGTGATACCTTTGGCTTCTGCATGAATCTACTTACCATACCCACACTGTATGCTAAGTCAGGCCTTGTGTGACAAAGGTATCTAAGTGACCCAATAAGTCTTCTATATTGGGTTGGGTCGACATCATCTTCACCTGGATCCTTCGACAGTTGCAGTCTGGTCTCAGCTGGAGTCGAAGTTGAGTTGCAATCTTGCATCTCAAATCTCTTGAGTATTTCGCCTGCATATCTTCTTTGGTGCATCATCAAACCTCTACTAGTCTTGTAGAATTCGATGACAAGGAAATATGAGAGATTTCCCAAGTCTGACATTTCAAACTATTCGCTTAGATCATGTTTGAAATCTTCGATCTCCTTCTTGCAACTTCCTGCTATCAACAAATCATCAACATAGAGGCATAGTATAAGCAATTCGCCATTGCTTCTTCTTACATATACTCCATGCTCAGTCGTACACTTCACAAATTCCTTCTCCCTTAAGAAGCTGTCGATTTTCTTATTCCAAGCTCTTGGAGCTTGCTTAAGTCTATACAGGGCTTTATGCAGCCTGTACACCATTCCTTCTTCGCCTTGTTTCACATACCCAGCTTGTTGTGCGACATAAACTTCTTCGTCTAAGGGGCCATTAAGGAACACACACTTCACGTCCATCTGACATGTGTGCAAATTATTCATATTTGCTAGACCAACAACCAACCTGATTGTTTCGATTCTAGCAACAGGTGCGAACACTTCATCGAAGTCGATTCCTTCCTTCTGTAGAAATCCTTTCGCCACAAGTCTTGCCTTGTGTCGAGTTACTTCTCCTCTAGGATTCACCTTTACCTTGTAAACCCACTTCACATCAATTTCCTTCTTGCCTTGAGGCAATTCGACAAGTGACCATGTGTTGTTGACTTCGATGGATTCTAACTCTTCATTCATCATTTTCACCCACTTCAAATCTTTTAATACCTCAGTTGCATTAACTGGTTCGACATCTGCGTAGAAAGCATAATGTACCAGCTCACCTTCTTCATCGACCACATCATCTGATGTGATTACACATTCTTGCAACCTTGCAGGCATGTGTCTTGTTCGTCGAGGTCTGCTTGAACCTGCTTCATCTGCAACTGCTTGAACCTTCTTGGGTATCTCTTTCCAATCCCATTCTTTAAGCTCATATATGATCACGTCCCTGCTGATCACTACCTGCTTATTCACTGGGTCGAACAACTTGTAACCTCCAGTCGAATGATATCCTATCAAGATCATCTAATTCGACTTGTCATCAAGCTTCCTTCTTAACTGATCTGGCATATGTCTATGTGCTATAGATCTAAACACCTTCAGGTGACTGAGACTAGGCTTAACACCAAACCAACATTCTTCTGGTGTGACCCCTTCAAGCTTTTTCATCGGACATCTGTTCAAAATATACGTTGCTGTCAAAACTGCTTCTCCCCATAATTCTTTGGGTAGATGATTTCCATTCAACATACTTCTCACCATATTCATGATGGTTCTGTTCTTTCGTTCTGCAACTCCATTTTGCTGTGGTGTATAGGGTGGCACCACCTCATGCACAATCCCTTCCTTTTCACATAATGCATCGAACTCTTTCGACACATACTCTCCACCACCATCTGTCCTCAGAATCTTCAACTTTCGACCACTCTGTCTTTCGACCATGGATTTAAATCTGGAAAATACCTCAATCACATCACTTTTCTTCTTGATGAGGTAAGTCCACAACTTTCGACTGAAATCATCTATAAACGTGACAAAATATCTGTTGCCACCAATCGAATCCACCTGGATTGGACCACATACATCAGAGTATATGACTTCCAGAATTGCCTTCGACTTCCTTCATGCATCCTTGCTGAAGCTATTCTTGTGTTGTTTCGACTGAACACACTCTTCACAGACTTCACTTGGAATGTCGATTTCTGGTAATCCCGAAACCATATTTCTTCTCTTCAGTTCTCTGATGTCATTGAAGTTGAGATGGCCTAGTCAAAAATGCCATAACCACTCATCTTTGTTGGCTGCCGTTGCTAGACACTTGTGCTCCATCACCTTGAGTTCAATCTTGAAGGTCCTATTCTGAGACATTGGAGCCTTCAAGATCAACCTACCACCTGCATCGAGAACTCTCATCATCTTGTCTTTGACAACTACCTTGTAGTTCTTTTCGACAAGCTGCCCTATACTGAGCAAATTACTCTTCATGTCTGGTATGTACAACACATTGGAAATTGTTGACCTTTTGCCATCTTTCCTCATAATCAAAACATCACCAACACCTTCAGCTGCTAGAGTGTTGTCATTTGCAAACTTCACTGTGTTCTTCGATGAGGGCTTCATGTTGACAAACCAATCTTTCCTTCCAGTCATGTGTGATGAGCATCCTGAGTCCAAGTACCACTGATCTTGGAATCTTTCTTCATCTTTCGTTGTGACCATCAGCAACGTCTCTTCTTCTTCATGTTTCGCTAGCTTTGCATCAGTTTCTTGATTTTTCTTCCTTTCTGGACAATCACTAACATAGTGACCATACTCCTGACAATTGAAACGTTGAATGTGACTTATGTCTGGCTTTCGACCACCACCTTTTCCTTTACCTGCAGCACCACCTCTTTGGTTGCCTTGGTTCCAAGGTTTCTTCTGAGTCGAATTACTGCCTCCTCTACCTTTGTTGCCATTCACGTTTCCTTTGCCTTTCCTTTCCTTTTCTGACTGCGCCTGCAAAGCCATATCACTCTTCGACTTTGCTGCAGCTCTTTCAGCCATCCTTTGTTCATGAGACTCAAGCGTCCCTTGAAACTCTTCCTTTGTCAATGCTGACAAGTCTTTCGACTCTTCTATGGCTACTACCACGTGGTCAAATTTTGGAGCCAATGACCTCAAGATCTTTGAAACAACTGACCTTGATGTCAACACCTCTCCACATACTTTGATTTGATTCACCAGTTTTGTAACTCTGGTGAAGAAATCTGTAATACTTTCGTTGTCTTCCATCTGAAGCAACTCATAGGTTCTCTTGTGAGTTTGTAACCTCACCTCTTTCACCTTCTCTGCACCTCCAAATGACTTTTTAAGAATCTCCCATGCTTCCTTTACTGATTCTGCATCGCTAACTTTTTTAAAGTTATCTGGATAAACACATTGATGGATTATATACACATTGATGGATTATATACAACGCTTTATAATCTTTCTTCTTCAATTCTTTGTGTGCAGCCTTTTCTTGATCCGTCGCGTTCTCCCCAAGCGGTGTTACTCCTTCCTTCACAAGATCCCAAAGATCTTGATAACAGAAAACCACCTTGATCTGCTTGCACAAATTCTCATAATTATCTTTCTTGAGAATTGGTAGGGTCACCGAAAAGTGCCCATTTGAATGATTCATAGCCATCACGATTTTCCTCCTTGAATCGCAACCGGAGCTCTAGATACCAGATGTTGGAAATTCACCACGACCTATGGTAATTCCGCTTCAATCTTGATCTCAAGATTGATAACTAACCCACAAACAATACGTAATGACAATGAAAGAAGAAGAAATAAGAGCAACAAGAAAGAAAAAAGAGAGAAGAGAGAAATATTTGGAGAAGAGAATGTGTTACCCACGAACTGTGGAATTTCAAAGTATATTGATCACTTGCGAACTGCAACTGTGATTACAACTACTAGCACTGTGATAATCTTCACTGCTTGTTGTATATTTTTACATTCTACAAAGTACAGGTATTTATAGATTTAGAATTACAAGGCCCAAAACTCTAAAGGTCCAAAAAATATCAAATCTAATCTAAATCATATCTGAATCCAATCAAATCAAATCTAAGACGAATCTGTCGAAACACTTTCAACAATTCGACATTAAACTATTCGACACTATGAATGATTTTTGACACTATGAATTACATTTAACAATATCTACATTTACCATAATGCAAATAACATCAGCTGGTGATCCAAACATCCTCACTGACTTCATAGCCCTAATTGGAACTCAAGTTGATAGTACCTTTACATTCACAGGTTTCTGCGCTCTTCTTCCACCAAACACATTGCCCTTAACTTTCAATGTATTGAAAGCAAGCAAAGCTAAATTTTTAGCCCTTGATGGACAAAGTGTGGTGTATGCCGCTCTTGAGTTCCCCTCCGAAAATATCAATATGCCACACACACATCCTCGTTCGGCCGAACTACTTTTTCTCGTGAAAGGTTCCCAAAAAGTTAGATTTGTTGACACTACCAATAAGCTATTCACTCAGACCCTAAAGCCTGCTGACATGTTTTTTTTTCCAAACGGACCTGTGAATTTTCAATTCGACTCTGATACTCAAAAATTTTCTTTGGTTTTTTATGCTTTTGGCAGTGCTAATGCTGGAAGTATTTCAATTCCTAATACATTATTTAAAACTACCATTGATGATAGTGTCTTGGCTTTGGATTGCAAGACTAATGTTGCAACTATTCAATCTTTGAAGAAAGGATTTGCTTCTTAAATAATTATAATAATTAGTAGAACATTACAAACTTTTGTTTCAATATTAAAAAAAAAGTTCTAGTTATTTGATCTAGTTATTATATTTTAATAGGTTGTAAGATGTGAAATGAAATAATATTAAGATGTTTTGATTATGTGAAATTGATTGAAATGTTCAACTACACTAATGAATTTGATGTGTGGAAATAAAGAACAATGACAATCAAAATAAATAGCCTTTACAAAAAATAACTGTAAGTGCAACAAGACATTAACTTAATTTGACATAAGAAGATAATAAACAAGAAAAACCATAACTTGTTTATCCAATTCGATCAAAAAATCTACTTTGGAGGAGAGAGTAAGTATCTGATTCACTATACTTCTGAAATTTGTTACAAAAAATTACAATGAATACGTTATGGGAAATTAGTCACTCAAGTTTTAAAGTACAAACCCTATTTTCTATGCAAGTGTTTCTTAATCTCTCCAACTTTCTATGTATGAATCACACAAACTTAAAGTGTTTATAAGTATTTCTCAATCCCTTTAGATATTTTCAAGGTTGCCCTAATTTTGAAAACACATTAGTAGGAATTTATCCTTGTATCTCTAAGATTACCACTACCATTCTCAAACCCTAATACTTATCTCCAGCTCTAAAGTTTTGAAGATTGTAAAGACAAAAATGATAGAGTTACATATTTCTAACTGCTGAAACTCAATGGATCCATAATAAACTCAAAACATAACCCATTAACAAACAAATTCATAAACGAAAATAACAAAGCTCAATATACCCGAACCGAGAAAATCAGACTCGGGGTGATGCCAATCTCCAAGGCATACTTCAACAATCTCCATCTTAACTTAAAACAGTGGTGAAGTCAATTTATACATCAACCACCTTGCGGCTCTATGTCAATTCAACGACTATTGTACAATTTTTACCAAGTTCAAATCTTATTTGAACCTTAATTTTGCCACTTTCATCCATTTAATTCCAACCACCTTTTTTGGTTTAGTAGTCTAACAAACCCACAAGTATGAATTTTCAACCATGTTTGACTGCACCTGCTTTCGACTGCCTCCCTGAAGGTTTTTATTTTGAGTTTTGCAACCCTTCATCCGCATTTAAAATATAACATCTAAGTACTACATAACTGTCCCTTTGAGATGGTACAATCTCCCTCTTTACATTATCATGAGTCAAATGATAATTAGAGACCTATATAACCATTCTCCCACTACTATTGAGAGAAAATCCACAAACGCAACGGAATAAACCAACAAGACAATCTCTCCCAAATACCAAATGCAACGACAATCAACAAATCACATAAAACAACACAACAAGATTTTAGCGTAGAAAAACCTCCATTAACTAGGAGTAAAAAACCACAGGACCCGTAGGCCACTTAAATCCTCCACTATTATCAATCAATAAGTACAAGTAAGGTTCTCTCTAACACTAGTTAGAGGCATACATAAACATCATCAAGATTTGCAATCAATCTTGGAATACAACAATAATCAAGAGAGACAAAAACAACCCAAAACACCAAGAAATTTAGACCTCAAAGATGGACTCGACAGACCGACTTAGAAAGCTCTAAATCCAATGAAAATCACTCAAAATGTGCTCTTATCAGTCATGAACGTTGTGTCAAAATTTCAAGACGATCCGACCATTGGATTTTCTACAATCTCTGATTTAATGGAACTGCTCTATGCTGAAATAGGGCTGCGAGATTTCATTCTTCTCCCTACTTTTCTTGTTGTTTTTCACACACAATGGATAAAATTAACCTAATTCTCTTTGTTGGGTAATAATAAAGGTATAGAAACAAATGGGCCACTAACCCACATCAATTTGGGCCTCAATCTCTGATATCACTATCCTTTGAAGCGGAGTCTGAGGAGGAGGAGGTGGTGGTTGATTCTGAGAAGCCACCAAAGCTTCCATCATAGCAGAGAGCCTTTCCATACTATCTTTCAAAGTGGTTACTTCTTCAAGAAGTTCACGATTCTCTTGTTGTAGCTTATCCATCTTTCTTAGTTGATTTGCACGAGTATTATACCGGTGAGACAACTTGTCTGAACGAAGACCAAGAAAAGGAAGCAAATAAGACACTTGGCAAGAAAGACCAACAATGCAGCATGATGCTTGATATGCAAATGAAAATGCAAAGTTTTCAAGGAACTTCAAGACATAAAGCAAATTGCAAACATCATAAAATAACAACACCTTTTTTTTAATATCTAAAAATCTCATTTTATTAATAATGGAAAAAGGATTACAAACTGAAATAGAATTTCAACATCCTAATACTTGAGAGGAAAAAGGTAAATCTATGGAATCATGTCAGAAGATGATCCAACTCCAAGCTGATACTTCTTGCGAAGCCTCTTGATCTCTCTCTCATAGCTGATCTTCATGGTGTCCTTCTCTATCACGAATCGGTCCACCATACCCTTCCATGCACCAGAAGTAGAAAGATGAGTAGATGACGAAATGCCAGAGGAAAATAAATCCACTGGCTTCCTTGATCTCTTCATAGCACGTTGCTCCAACAACTCAATCAAATCATCCTTCTCTTTCAAGTGTTTCTGTAACTCTTCATTCTTTAAGTTGGAAGCATGAAACTTGCGTTCCCACGCTTCTTTCTTTTGGTTCATCATCTTTATCATAAGTGGGAACAAGAGAAGATGATGGTGTAACAGTAGAGAATAATGGATTTTCAAGAGGATAAGGCATCTTGAGTTTACAAGTTTTATCACGGACCCATTGAATATAGATTTTAATAACCATGCCATGTTGCCTTCCTAATTGATCGTTTCCTTTTCTCTGGACATTGTGCCAAGAATGCACAATTCTCTTCTTCAACTCCAAGCTCTCTAGTCCATCGAGGAAAAAGAAACCTGATAACAGAATATTATTAGGTTTGTCCTTCAGAGAATATCCAAACTGGCGTCTAGCAAGAATAGGGTTATAGCTGATTACTCCTCGTGTACCAAGAAGAGACATATTTAGGAACTCCCCACAACTATCAATAATCACTCTAGTATCATACGCTCAGTTGTACCAAGTCATATCTGCATGAGTGAGGGACATAAGCCTCTGAGACCACCTAAGCTTATCCTTGTTATCTCTGAAGAGTCTGGACTGCAGCAAGTGCGAAATAAACCACTTGTACAGTAGAGGTGCACAACATGTAATAGCTTCACATCCTTTGGAAGTCCTATGATGGATGAAATGATAAGTGTCTCCAAGCAATGTAGGCACTGGGTTTTCGATCAAAAAGATTCGGATGGCATCGACATCGACAAAACCCGTTAGGTTAGGAAAATACTTATACTATTTCATGGCTAGGTTGAGGATACGACCTGCTCTGATACCAATTGTAACACCCATATATAAATACATACATCAAAGCATATATCATACACGAATAATACGTTTGGTACTGAAAAATATAAGTTCCTAGTACCACAGTATACATATAAATGCCCAAACTCCTAATACAACAACTATGGCATGTTATATATACAAGATGTTCCCAAAAGATAAAACTAAGAACTAGATCAACTAATGATCTCAAAATCTCCACAACGGAAGCCTTTCCACACAAAAGCCACGATCCGTAAGGAAAAGTCAAACCACTTTGTCCTTACCCTTCGCCGAACCTGTAGTACCTATGATGTAAACAACAACGTGGGGTGAGATACATCAATCTCAGTGAGTTCCCTATCTTATAGGTCCTCTCGGCTCTACAAGGTTCTAACAAACCTAACTCAAGTAAAAAAGGAAGGGGGATGACTTCGAATACACACACACACACTATATGGAAACATGTCTTGAGTTCATCAACTCATCATATCACTTATCAATAACCATGACAAGGCATCCCCTATTCCCGTCCTCTTCTACATCTAGAAGTCGACCCGGGTCATGGATCCTTGCAATTTACTTGGCATACAAAATAGATTCGGGAACATCGGCCTGTTAGCCGTGAATCGTCACTTCACATGGCCTGTTAACCATCACAAGTCTCTACCCTTAGGTTCTATTCGTACTACACACGGGAATCAAACCTGCCAAGTACCATGCCTTATTTCAGAGGAGCTCGAGACTCATGAAACTGCAACTCAAAGAACCGGTTACGATTACGTGATCACCCACACAAAAGGGATCGTATTCGACGATCACAAGGCCATTATGCCTTATCACAACCACAAGGTTATACACATGTTCCATACTAGTGTTTACTCATTCTTATGACATTAGTGTCTGACACACGCCTCGGCACCGCACGCACGATCGTTGTCATTATGTCATTCCACACTTTCCGACATTGTTTACGGTAATAATCCTCACTCTACCTATTTCATATTTCAACATGCATACATTCTCAAACATGCTTAACAACAAGAGAAAATAGGTAAAACATAAGCCAATTTCATATTAGGATCATATAAAAAACATATCACATGTCATTATTTTCATTCATTTGCCTCTAAATAATTTGTCCTACATCATACCCCTAATTTCCACATTTTATTGGGTAGAGGGTCGTTGTTGCTTTCTAACGGTACCAAGAGCATCCCGATCCGGGTTACGGATCAAAAGTTATGAAGGAAACAAAACTGCACAAATTGTCATTTCGCTAGGAGAACCTCCCAGCGAGCGTTCGCTTCCGCCTTCGCTAGGCGAAGCTCCAGGCGAATCAACAATCAGAATGAAACAGACCTAAAGTTCGCTTTGCGAACTCCCTGGTGAACATTCGCCTCGCCCTTCGCTTCGCGAACACCTTAGCGAAACAAGGCAGAACCAACCAGCACTGAAAAGGCACAAAGTTCGCTAGGCGAACATTCGCTGACCTTCGCTGCCGGGTTCGCTAGGCGAACCCACGAAAGTTTGTTCGCTGCGACTCGCCCCATATTCACTAGGCGAAGCCTGAAAAACCCAACTTCCCCACAGTGCTGCTGTTCATC
Organism: Lathyrus tuberosus; assembly: GCA_022829125.1. Taxonomy (NCBI): domain Eukaryota; kingdom Viridiplantae; phylum Streptophyta; class Magnoliopsida; order Fabales; family Fabaceae; genus Lathyrus; species Lathyrus tuberosus. The sequence goes on along the minus strand of JALAZF010000587.1, from coordinate 2,214,195 downwards.
CAAAATCAATAATTTTACCATCCAGAACACATCCAACCCTTAACATAACAACCAAAACACAGTACAATCATAACAACAATCATTTATATTGCATTTCATCCGTTAGATTCATGATTTTAGCATAATTACTCATTTTATCACAATCTCAACTTAACTCTAAAACTCATGAATTTCTACAACTAAGGCATCTATCTAGAACCCACCTTGAATAGAGGATGATGATGAAGATGAGATGATTTGGTGAAGAATGGGTGATGATCTTGATCTTGAGTTCTTTGGAAATTTTTTCCTCCTTTTCCTTCCTTTCCTCTTCTTTCTATCTTTTTCTTCCTTTGCTTAAATTGTGGAAAAAGGGTGGAAAGGAAATGATATAACAAATATCATTAATTAGTAACACTACTAATTGTCCAAAAAGTCTCCCAAACACCAAAAATTAAAACCTCAGAGTCAGATAATATTAATTTGATCTGCTCTGAGCTCATCAGTTTACTCCAATTATTTTATCCAAATAATTCTCAGAGTAAACCGGAACCCAGTTGATCATAATAATATTATCTAGAGTAAAAATAACTTACGGGGTATTCCATAAGGCATCTTGAGTTTACAAGCTTTATCACAGACCCATTGAATGTAGAGTTTAATAACCATGCCATGTTGCCTTCCTAATTGATCCTTTCCTTTTCTATGGACATTGTGCCAAGAATGCACAATTCTCTTCTTCAACTCCAAGCTCTCTAGTCCATCGAGGAAAAAGAAACCTGATAACAGAATATTATTAGGTTTGTCCTTCAGAGAATATCCAAACTGACGTCTAGCAAGAATAGGGTTATAGCTGATTCCTCCTCGTGTACCAAGAAGAGACACATTTAGGAACTCCCCACAACTATCAATAATCACTCTAGTATCATACGCTCAGTTGTACGAAGTCATATCTGCATGAGTGAGGGACATAAGCCTCTGAGACCACCTAAGCTTATCCTTGTTATCTCTGAAGAGTCTGGACTGCAGCAAGTGCAAAATAAACCACTTGTACAGTAGAGGTGCACAACATGTAATAGCTTCACATCCTTTGGAAGTCCTATGATGGATGAAATGATAAGTGTCTCCAAGCAATGTAGGCACTGGGTTTCCGATCAAAAAGATACGGATGGCATCGACATCGACAAAACCCTCTAGGTTAGGAAAAATTACAAGGCCATAGATAAGTAAGGCAAGAATAGCCTCAAAAGTATCCATACTTCCCATACTAGAAAATTTAGAAGCTTTCCCCAACAAGAATTTGGAAGTTATCCAAAGAATAACCCCCTTAGTAACAAAGTTTCCCTTGACATCAGATTCCTTAAGATGAAGAGCTTTGGAAATAGCTCGAGTCGTAGGAATTTCCTCCAAACCACTAAAAGGAACCTTGTCTGAAATAGGCAGTCCCACCCAGTAAGAGTACTCCTCTAAAGTTGGAACAAGCTGATAATCAGGAAAAGTGAAACAATGGTATAGAGGATCATAGAATTGAACCAAGGTATTAAGAATCCCTTCTTCCACATCAGTGTTCAGAATATTCAAGAGCTTCCCAAAACGGTCTTTGAAATCTACAGGACTAGACACCAAAGATCATAGCTTTCTCAACTCTCATAAATCAGGACTCCTGAAACTGTACTTATTAGTATTCCTTCTTCCAAGATCCATAATCACAATATCCGTGGGTTTAAAAAAGAATCTCTAGGTTTCTTGAAAACTAGGAAAATGCCCATGAATGCATGAGTGCATGCAATGCAACAACCACAAACAAGATCACACAAAACACACAGGGACAAGGGTTCAGAGTTACGAGCATGGAGCCAAGGGTAAGAACCAACCCACAAAGGTATGTACTAAGGGTATATCAACACCTATAAAATAAGGTTCTAAAGAGTTCTTAGAGTCATAATTCCATCTTTTGGATATTATCGGCTTAAACGACTACTCGTCAACCAATAATATTCTCAAGAAAAACTCGTCTGAGTGTAGTATTGCGTAACAACATATTCAAATCTACACCTGAATAGTCACCGCACTACATCCTAAAAGGCCTAGATGGGTTAAACGGTTCTAAGGTCCCCAACTTCTCAGGCTCCAGGTCAAAAAAAAGTAACGTCGATATACGACTACTCGTTAAGACAATCAGTAATTCCAAACGGGCCTCCACTGAGCGGTGGATCTCAAAATGACATGCTAAGGATTACTCCAAGCATATCTCCTTGATTATACCAACCATATTATCATAAGTGCACTCAAGTCCGGGTATAGGACTTATCTCACGACATAGAGAATCACCAAGCACCCATACAGAACAATCAATAACAAACAAATCAAACAAAAAAGCAATAAATAAATCAAAGTAGGCTGAACCCACTAAGAACTACTCCCCAATAGAGTCACCATTTTTCTGTAGCAGTAAAAATTATGAGTATAAGCTATTGATTAACTTAACTCATAAAGCAAGAGTCGTCACCGTGCTTTTATTATTTCCAAAGGAAAGGGAAAAAGAATGAACAAAACCCTAAGAAGTTTTAAAGCAAGACTAATAAAACAAACAGAGAGAGGGTAAGGGGGTTGGTTACGTAAAGGGAAGGTGTTAACACCCAAAACGTCTATAATACTCTATAGGAACCTCTTTGAAATATCTACGCTTTTTGGTTTGAAAATGGTTTTCTTGTAAAAGATTGGGGAGGTGAGAAAAAGAAGTTTTTTTTTAATAATTTTGTGTTTGACAAGACTTCCTGAGCCTTATGCATACGTACCTAAAAAGTGTAATGGAGGTTCAAAACCTCGTAGTTTGTGGTAAAAATATTAAAAATGGTATGTTATGATTAATTTTAAACGAAAAGATAAGTTGTCATTTTAAGGAGAATACTATAACTAATCACCCATAAGTAAGAAAAATTTGCATCACAAGGACAAGGGCTCCAACTTGGATAAAAATAAACAAGTATGCCACTAACTCTCACAAGTGGAAAAGAATTATCATCAATACTATAGGGATAGGATAATTACGTCTCAACTATGGAAAAGACTCATATCTAAACTTTATGAAAAGCTTTAAAAGAAAAAATGCACAAATGGCACAAAATGATTTGAATGAGTTTAAGATTTCTTAGCATTTATTAAAGAAAAAGAGTTTGAAAATGCACTTGACAAAGTCAAGGTTTATTAAGAAAATGGTTCAAGTTTGAAAACAAGAAGGTTTTGAAATAGGGAGAAGATTTTGAAAATCTAAGGGGAGGAGATGAAAAGACTATCCTAAATCATAAAATAAAAGATAGGACAAAGAAAGATCGAACCAAGAGAAGATAGTAAGCCCCGTGACATAAGTCAATCAAGAATTCCCTCCTTTGGATTAAACCTCAAGCAAACCAAATAAACAATAACAATCCAAGCATCAGATGAAATCAATAATAACCAGGATGAGTCTTCAAGAGAATCCTTTAGCCAAAGGTACTAGGTGAATCCAAATAGGTCTTAAGATGTACTTTCAAGCAAAGGGTAGTAACATCAAGTCCATCAAAGTAACCAAGTTTTTTTAGGAGTTTTGATATTTATTAATGTTTTAAGAGAAAATCCAAATGGACAAAATAAAAAGAGCATACGTATAAACACAAGTTCAAGTGGACAAAGAACAAGCAATATGATAATATGATATAAAATTCTAAAGTAAAAGCATAAAGTAAATTGCAATAAGTAAAAAGCATAATATAAGTGACTTTTAAAGTAAAGATTAAATCAACAAAATGTTAGTAAGTTAGTGATTAGAAAAGAAAGACCAATTTGTCATTTTTTGGAGAACACACAACTAAACATCCACAAGCATGAAAACATGGTCTTATACATTACCAAGAGAAGGGCTCCAACTTGGATAAAATCAACAAGTATGCCACTAGCTCTCTTAGGTAACAAAATATCCAATCTATTTTACACAATACCATGGAGAATAGGAGGCTGGCAATCTCACTTACAAAAATGACTTAGTTTTCGATTCGGGACAAATTTAATGTTATGTTAAGCAATCGTAACTGGACTTATGTAGAAGTCACAACTATCTGAGGCCATTCAACAACAATTTATGTGTTAATACATGCTAGAGAAATGATATGTAGATCATTCTCCTAAAGCATGCCACACAAAAAGAAAAGAAGAATGGTCTCATCTTAATCAAGAACATCCATCAATGATCAAAGGTAACCTATCACTACTCCAAAGTGAAGTGAGTGATCCAAATGATCACTTCAAAAATATTTTTGAAATAATGAAAGTTCAAACATCTTTGATCATCAATAATCCATGATGTTTTAGATTTTCATCAACCAAAAGAAAAAAGAAGAAGGGAAAAGAATAAGAGATAGTAAGGAAACAAAAACAAAAAATTGAATCCAAGGATTGATCAAGCTATCATCAAGATCAATCATCCATTTTAGTGGATTAAAGTTTTCACCCCATCAACATCCAAGATTCATTGTGTTTGACGAAGCTTGACCAAATCAACTAAGATCTGAGTCAAACAGAAGTCAACAAAGGTCAAACACGATCAAAATGCAATAATATGAATTAATATGCATACAAATGATTTTTAAAATGAATTTTAAAATGAAAATAAACATGAAAATGCAAAAGATGCATCAAACAAGATCACAAATGACTAAGAAAAATCCAGAAAGTCAGAAACAACTCAAGAATGATATGCAAAATATTGAGAATTTTTAAATGCATAAAAATATTTTTAAACTAATTAAAACACATGAAAAAAGAATAAAATCATGAAAAAAATTTATGATGGAAACAAATGTGAAAAAAGATAATCAGAAAGAGGAGAACATAAAAAAAAATTTAGAAATTTGTTTGGTATTTTTTGGATAAAAAATGAAATAGTTATGAATTTTTGAAAATAATGCAATAAAAAGAAAATCAAAGAAAATAAAAATAAAAGAGAAAATATATGATGTGTTGGACGAAGTCAAACTAATCAGAGTAGTCAGATCCAAGGGCCTAGGGGAGAGAGCGCATCATAATTCAATGGAAAAACCACATCAGATCACATTTAAATCTCATCCATTAGGTTTAAGTGGATCTGGTCAATGTATGTGCATCCAAGGGTCCAAGTGAGAAGAAAATCATGCACCACTCATGAAATAACGCACCAGATTCAATTTGAATAAAACCTCTCCGGTCATCTTCTCCGGTGATCCCTCACCGGAGCTTTGGCAAAAAGTTACTTCAGTTCATGAAACCTATGATATTCTGACCGTCTCATTGAGGCAAATTCAACCATATACTTCACTTTCATTTATTGAAAGTGAGCATGGTGAATTTTGCAAAATATCCAAAAACAAGCAAATCACGAAATTTAAAATTAAATGATGAACAATAAGAATCAATGCAAGATGATTGAGGGGAAAAGATCAGAGAGTGATGGGCTACATCTTGGTAACTTGTTTGAAGCAAATTGAAGCTTTTAACTATTTTGTTGAGATGGTGGCCAGAGGTTGAAGAAGCTTGATATGGTCAGAGAACTTCAGAGGGTCTGGGAGCTTGAGACTTGATGCAAAAGCTTTAAAGGAGGCTGGTGAAGGTATTAGAACAAATAAATTGGAATAAGAAAGGCTAGAATTCAAAACCTAATAGTGAAAATTTTGAAGAAAATTTGAAGTTCAAGAGGGGTTCAATGGGTCTCAAAAGCTTTGAAATGAATGGAGGGAGACCCTATATTTATAGATGAAGAGAATGGGATGCTGAGAGGGGTGGAATGATCAAAGAATTGGAGAATTCGTGCACACCCTCATAATTCCAAAAATGTGACTCTCAAGTCATCAAAACTCAACCATAACTTGTGTTTTAAGTGCTAAACAACTTTTGGATACTTGCAAAACTTGATTAGGAACGAAATTAAACTCTAATTTGGCCTCTAATTGGAATTAGAATGAATCAAAAATTTGATCATGGAGCTTTCTTCAGTTTCAAGTTACCATGTTCACCTTGATGGGGCATCCTACTCAAGAGAATTTTTACTACCATTCTTCTTACATTGTGTAGTCCTCATGACCTAGTTTACAATGTGCCAAGAAAGGTTTCATTTAGACATCTGAGGAGAAAGTTATGATGTGTTGAAGTTAGCATGAAAAACTGGTCATCATACTTAGAAAAATTCTAAGCCTATGAGGCAGAAAATGACCTATAATGTTCCATCAAATTCCATGGCCTTCCAAGCATAATTTGATTTTGATCCTTGAAGAAAACTTGTAGAGGGCATTGTAAATGATATTGTGCAAAAAGAATCAGCCTCAAATGAAAAAACTTGAAGAAGTTGTGATCCTTGAATATTGAGAAAAATTCATTTGAAAATAGGTCAAATTTCACTAAGTCCACAAATGACCTATAATGTCTTCAAACTTTTGATGGTCCTCTAAGCATAATTGGCTCTTGTCATGTAAAGATAAGTTGTGGAGGATGTTGGGAAGAGTCATACGCAAAAATAATCACTCAAAAATATGGAGAATGAATGAGTTATAGTCCTTGGAACTTTGATTTGAAAATGTTGACTTTTTGGTCAAACCTTCTTGAACCAACTTGTATACTTGAGATTTTATTGCACTTCAAGGTACGTGGATGATCATATGAACCCAAAATAAGATATCCTTGAATGTCTTTTTATTAAATTGACCAAGGCTTGAGATAACTTGTTGAAGAAGGCATGGAAATAAACACATGAACCTTTGACTTTTTTGAGAAACAAGCTACGCAACCTTGAGGTACTCTTGCTCAAAATGATATATGATTATGCTTGAGAACATAGACCTTGATATTAGAATTCATATCTTGAGAAATAAGCACTTGGGAGTCAATGGATGTTCAAATTTTGACTTGAGGGATCAAAACCCTAGCTGAGGAACCAAGCATGGTGCTATTGATGAAATGATCTACCTTGCACAATGAGCTTAAAGAAACAAGACATATATTTTTGAATTTTGATTAGTGGTTAGTTAAACAATACGCATATAAACATAAAGATGAATACACACAAAAGGGTGTTTAGTGATCTTAAAAGCAAAACCCCAAAGGATGAGAGAGGGAGACCCAATATGTGACCTTGTTTGTGTAAAGATGAAAATGATAAGTGGAATCTTAGGGTTAAAAAGTAGGGTATGAAACTTCCAATTACCATGAGCATGCAATGTATGTTACAAAGAGAGCAGGGAGGCATGAATGGTACTTGAAGATCTTGTTCGAAGCTCTTAGTAACATGGTTTCTATATTGGAGGTTGATGATTGTAAGAGCCGCACTTTTGTCCAGTTTGAGCCTACTCCAAGGAGAACCTAGTGTGACTTGAAGAACACCTGATTGCTTCCTGTAATGTAGATGCTGCTGAATGTCATGATGGCATATTGTGGATACTCTATTGTCAGTCTAGTGTCAAAATTTGATGGGCTTCTTATCTGGAAGAAGTTGTCACAATTATGACTCTACGGTTGTATGTGTCTATGTTGCCACCTCTGGTAGATTTTCTTAGCATCTTCGCTCGTCACCCTCGTTCCCTTATGGATTTTCCTGAAAACTATACACAACAATTTTCAATGCAGTAACGGTTTCTCAAAGAGATATAGCAGAGCTCCAATGTGCAAGATTGCATCAAGGTTAAAAATAAGCATTCACCAAGCTACATAACCTTTTTCAGAAATCCATAAATGCGGTACACAAAGGAAGGACACAACAATTTTTAACCAAATCCTTACATCACTAAGTCAAGTTGGATTCAATAGTAGCGCATCACATTCTAATTTCAGTCACAATTTCATAAGCTAACTCCCTCTATAACTTTTAACAACCATTAACAGCCATGAAGATGCAGACTGACAAGTCCACCACAATTCCTATTTCAATTCAAAGCAGTGGCAGGGGAGTCTTAATCATTAACATCTAATCCATTTCAAATGACTAGTTTATTTCAAATTAACTTTACTTCACTAACCTCAAACTTTCCTATAGCTAATAGTCCCACTAACTAATTGAAGTCCCATTCAAAAACTCACATTTAACTTGGCAGAATTTCAACTCTAACATCAACCAACCCAATAACTAACTTTGCAGAACAAGTGAGGTTTATCCATTACCAACTAGCTAACAAAATAATATAATACCAAGTTAATAGAAATTGAAACAAAAGCTAGCAATACAATGTCTCACAACCGTCCTAACTACTAACTGCTCACAACATTGTAACTAACTTCACATATCCCAAGCATAACAGAATTTTTCCAAGCCACAACAAATGATAACCAATTCATAACTGATTCATAAACAAAATTTCTAACAAACTCACCCAAAATTTCCCAAACTAACCCCAATCTTCATATGCTATAAATTCATATTTGCACATCACAATTGCTATCTCAATCATTTTTTCATCATCACCAATCAGTGCACTTCACCACTTCTCCCAACTCATTCACCATTTTCCCCATTCTTCATTCACCATCTTCAACTTCTTCTTCATGTTTTCTCTGCAATTCACCCTCATCATCACAATGCATCTTCAACTTTGACATCATTCTTCAACCTTCTTCAAAGTTTCAATCCCCATCCCAATAACCTTCCATCGCAACTCAATCCTGCAAGAGCTCAACAAAAAAATTCAATGAACATTCAACATAACAACAATGAACAAACACAACGCATAACAACTCAACAAATTCACTGAATTCACAATGCAACAATACATCAGAAGCAGCACAAAATAAGAAGAGTGAAAGAGAAGGAGCACATAAGTATTACCGGCAAAGTCGACATCGATTCGGTAAGCGCTTTGTTATAACTTAATTTGCGAAATTCTTCTGGTGTTCGTCGATTCCACGCCTTGACCAAGCTGTGATTCTTGGAATTGCCAGAAGGTGATTGTGAAATCGCATTTGCTTGAGAAGAAGCGAAATCGCGGTTGAGCATGAGGAGATTCTAGAATCAGGTTTGGAGAAGCGATTGTGAGAATCACGTTTGGAGAAGGTCGTTGTGTGTATTCATCGCGGTTGAACAAGTTGAAAATGGAAGAAGCTGACATATGTGATGGATCTATGTGTGGTTGTAGCGAGTGATTTTTGGATGTGGTTGCGAAGCACGATCGCTCTGGTACTACAGCTCGATTCATTTTTTAACCTATTAAAGCTGATAAAGGAAGGGAAATAGATGTCTCCAATTAACCCTGCTTGCATACTGAGATTAAACAGTCAAAACTATTGGTTTACAGATGCTACAAAGATTCGAGGTTTCTCCTAGGTTATTTTGTTGACAAGGGGTGCTTTAGGCTATCGGTTAGGATGTTAGGACGGATATATGGGAGTATGGGATTTTGGATTTTTGTTTAGTGTGATCGCTAAGATTTTTTCTTTCAATCTTATGCCTACGTATTCCTATTTACCGAAACAGGGAAATCAGAGCGTTCGTAGTTCCTCCTATTCTATGGGAGGATATGGTTGTTTTGGTGTCTTGTTCAAAGCCCAAGACGTGAAGCTAGAGAGTCTATTTGTATCTTGTTCAAAGCCCAAGATGTGAAGCCGAAGGTAGTTTGTATCTTGTTCAAAGCCCAAGATATGAAGCTGAAAGTTTTGACCTTAGAGAGAATTTGTCATCTCTAAAGGGGTTTGTTTGTCACAGCTGTTGGGTGACTGACTGTAAAGGAGGATTACTTTAACCGGGATTTGTGAATCCGGCAATGCCATAATTTCCTTTATAGGGGATTTTAACCCGAAGGAGAAGACTTTAACTCAGTTTCGAGCAATGCCATATTTCCTTAGGAATTTCTCATACTAAAAGAGGGACATTGGCATGGATGTAGATAATCCAGAGGCTTGCCGCTTACAGCGATTAGATGAAGGGGAAGGAGTTGTTGATGTTTGTATACTGTGAACGAGGCACAGCTTTGATGCTAAAATGTTGATTGGACCAACCAGTGGTTTTCTTATACAAAGCCTAAGAGGAGGTTAATATATGTCTCGTACAAAGCCCGAGAGAGAGGCTAAAAGGTTTTGACTCGACGATGGAGTCTTTTGGTATCTCGTATAAAGCCCGAGATGAAGGTTACTTGACTTAACAGGATAGTTTTTTGTATCTCGTACGAAGCCCGAGATGAAGGCTAAAATTTGTTTGGCTCAATAAGAACCTCTTTGTATCTTATATAAAGCCCGAGATGGAGGCGAAAGGGTGATTGACTCAACGAGAAAGTCTCTTATGTGTCTCGTACAAAGCCCGAGAAAGAGGCTAAACGTTGTTTGAATCCGCTGGGGAGAATTATTGGATAAAGTCCAAAAGGAGGCTGGACTTCACTAGAGAAGGATCATTATACAAAGCCGAAGAGGAGGCTATGGTTACTGTTTCAGTTGAGTGACAGGTCCAGTATACTGATTTTGAAAGAGAAAATCAGTTCTTATATGAGCAACACTGTACTCGAGGATCTGATTCGAGGATCCGGGCTATTCCTGTTCTTTAAGGAAGTGGGAATTCCGAAGGGTATTGAGACTGTCCGAGTCTACGGGTTTTCTTCCTACTTAACGAAGGGGTCACTTGAGAATGTCTTTGAGACTCAAGGATATTAGACTGTCCGTGTCTAGAGTTTTATCTTTTGTACTATGCTTTGAGAAACAGTAGTAGACTCTTTGAAAGGACTGTTCTATCCAGATGACTAAGTTCTGTTCCTATACCTCTAGGAGGTCATCGGGATAATTTGTACGAAGCCCAAGAGGAGGCTGAAAGCTTTTAAGAAGCCGACGGGTCCTTGTACGAAGCCCAAGAGGAGGCTATCATTCCCGGAGGAAGAGATCATTATACGAAGCCTAAGAGGAGGCTGTGAATACTTCTAAGAAGCCGAGAGGTCCTAGTACTAAGCCCAAGAGGAGGCGGGGTTGCTTTTAGAAAGCCTATGGGTCCTTGTACGATGCTCAACAGGAGGCCGATTCTTTTAAGAAGCCCGTGGGTCCCCAAACCCCAAGAAATTCAAGGCAAGCTATTCACAAGGAATAGATCAAGTCAGGAAAGTTTGAGAATTTGGAAGAAACTCAAAAATGCCATTCACGGAGAATACATTCATCTCTGGGAGTAGAGTTTCTTGACAATTCCTAATGAGGACAGCCGAAGAGAAGACTGTATCTGGTGATCCTATTGGGGATCTAGGTGTCTATTTCTACGCATAAACGAAACGGCTTCACCTAGTACTAGACGTAGTTGTCGGGGAAACTCTAAATATCTATACTATTATTACACAGTTGATATGAGTTTATGAAAGAAAACTTACAGCGAAACAGCCCCACAATACAGTTATATGTATATGAAAGCAGTAAATGAAAGCGTATAAACACTTACTCGATTGTAGAGCTTCCATGCTGTTTGGTTAGTTGTTCAACAAAGAAAGATTGAAAACAATAGTATATTTCAAAATTAAAGGAGAAAGTGCTTTGAAAAAGAAAGATTTGGGGCTTACAACTCAAGGAGAGGCCCAGGGTTTTATCAGTGAGCGCACTGTGTGAATTTGTATAGAGGGACTTATACAAGTGACTGAGGCCAAAGAAGGTTTTCTGTACAAAGGGATGGGTCTTACACTCTCTCAAGAGGCCCAAAAGGTTTAAAGAAAAAGAGTGGGGCTTATAACACGAGGGTAGGCCCAGTTTGACTTTTCGTTTAAAAATGGCGATCGCGCCGAGGTTTTCTTTTAACGCAGAGGGGCTTATACAATATCTGAGGCCCAAAGTGTTTTGGTTAAAAGGGGATTGGGTCTTACACTCTATTAGTGGTCCAAAAATTTTGAATGGGTCTTATAGCTCGAGGAGAGGCCCAAGGTTATTTTTTAAACTGGCGACGATCGCGTCGTTTATGTTTGACGGTGTCGGGACTTATACAATATACTGAGGCCCAAAAATGATTTGGTCAAAAAAAGGATTGGGTCTTACACTCTATTAGAGGCCCAAAGAGTTTTAAAGAAAAGAAATGGGTCTTACTACTCAAGGGTAGGCCCAAGGTTTGTTTTTCAATGGATGATGATCGCGTCGAACTTTTTGTAATACAACGGGACTTATACCATAAGTGGGGCCAAAAATAGGTTGTATTTACAAAGGGTTGGGTCTTACACTCTATTGGAGGCCCAAAGTATTTTGAAAATGATTTATGAGGGTTGAATTAATCCAAAAACCCTAATTTATTTAAAAAAAATGTGTTTTAATTGAATAAAAATTCAATTAAAATGATCAAAATTGTTTAACATAGGAAAAACAAATTGTGATCTTGGATTAATGCTTCAAAAATTAAGTATTGACCTACAAAATAATTAGAAAGCATTAAAAGTTGCAAAATCAAGGTGGAAAAAATATTTTAAATGTCAAAAACAATTAAAACATTAATTCTTTGCAAAAATATCAATTTTACAAAATAAATAATATTTTTGGGATTTTTGGGAAAATAAATATTTTAACATTTTTGTGAATTATTAAAAAAAGAATCAACTCAAAATCATTAAAACTCAGAGAGAAATTAATTTTTGAATCAATTAAATAAAATCACAAAATTCAAATATTCAAATATTGGAAAATGGCGCCAAGAACAAAGTCAAGAACACGCGCGTTTTTCAGTTTTGCCCAGATTTGCATTTTCTCTCCAATCTCACTGAATACTTAATCATATCATGCAATCCACATACCAATCAACTCGCTTCAACCTCACGATCATGTCTATGATATTTATTTTCATTTAAATTAAACATATAACAAGAAATCACAAAAAATCCTCAAGAACCCTAATTTCTGCATGAAGGCTAGGATTTTTGATACACGATTCAAACAATGCAATTAATTGAGGGGAAACATTCCATGCATGATTATGAACATATGGCCAAATTATTGTGCAGCAAAAATTGCATGGATCATAGAGTTAGAAGAGCTCATGCTTACCACTTGCAGCTGGTGATCGTGATTTGTGTTGGAGGTGTTACAACTAGGTTCCAATGATCTGGATAGCTTCCATAGGTGCCATGGAGTGTGTATGAATGCTTGGAATGGATTGAAATGATCTGGAACTTGAGATGGTACCCCAACTGCAAATCTGTCAAGAACTTGAGCAATTGGCTGGTGATTTTGTGAAATCTGTGTTCCAGATATTATATGAGTGTTTGGATCACTTCTATATGATGTATGTGAGGTGTGTGAGTGATTGGTTTGATTGGAAAAGCTCCCAAACTCAAAACCCGATAGTGACTTGCCTTAGAAGGCAAAATTGGAGTGAAAGAAGAGATTTTGAGGAAAGCATTTGTTTGATGGCTTTGGTGTACTCAAACTGATCACAATTGAGCTCTATTTATAGTAGAGCAAGTTTGTTTTGCAAGGAATAGTGAATGGCAACGACTGAGTAGGTTTGGCCAATGTTGGCAAATGAAAATCCAAGTCTCCTCTAGCCATTGACTAGAGGTTAGGGCACAGGCTGCTGGTTCCCTTGGTCTTGGATAAGTCTTAACTGAATTCAGTTAAGAATGGCTCAGTCCATGCCACCTTGATGCTTCCATTGAATGCTCCAATCCAAAATTGGAGTCTTGTCCCTATTTTGGCAATTCTAGGTTCAACATGCTATTTCTTGTTCCAAAGAATTTGGAGGCTTCGCTCAGTGATTGTCCCCTTTAGATTTAATCCTCAGAGGTGTCCAAGTGGATAGGAGCATTTGGATTTGGCTGATTTTGGCAAATCGAGCAAAAATGCAAAATCTGCCTTGCCTTGACAGATTTCAACAAGGCAACTTGCCAATGTTATATCTCATGACTCAAATTGAATTTGGTAATGTTCTTGGTCATTTTGGAAAGCCCTTACATGATACAACAACTGTTTGAACATGTTTAGTTTTGATCTCTTTTGAATCCAAGTGAAAAATCCCCCTATATTTGGCAAAAAGTAGGGTAAAATCTGACTTAGTGAAATTTTCACTAAGTGTTGGAACAAAGTGACTTTTCTTGATTTTGATCACTCCATAACTCAAAATCCATGAGGAATTTGGACATAGGTCAGTATGAAGCTTTTGTAGAGGGCAATGAGATCTACAAATCAAGCTTTGAATGGGGAATAATGGCCTTGTGGTTTAGGAGTTATGGTCCTCCAAAGTTGGCACATTAGTGTCACTTTTTCCATAATTTAGAAATTTTTCTAAGTTTTTATGGTTATCCCTTTTACAAGTTATCCCACTTTCTTTGATTTTTCTTGATGAATGATGATTCAAATCATACATTAACATCATTTTAGGGTTAAAAATCCATTTTGGTGAAAAATCTCAAAAAGGCAAAGTTGACTTTTGTGCACAGTTGACTTTTTATCAGATGAATTCTAAACTGTGCAATTCTTCATGAAATCATGTCCTTGACCTAAATCAAACTTGATGGACATGTTCCATGGGTGTCATAGGGTATATTTGTAGCGAGCGATTTTGGACACGGTTCTTAAGCGCTGGTCACTCTCTGCGGTTTGAGCTTAAACTACAGGTCGATTCATTTTTTATCCTATTAAAGCTGATGAAGGAAGGGAAATAGATGTCTCCAATTAACCCTGCTTTGCATACTGAGTTTAAACAGTGGTCTGTTAGGTTACGGATGCTATCAATGTGGGGGGGCCTTTGTACTAGTTATTTGTATTTTCGCCAATACTGGTTTCTTTCTTTTTATCTAGACAGAGGGTTTCTGGAGGGGAACAAGGATTAGGATGTTAGGACTGATGTTTTTGAATTACTGCTTTTGATATGGGATTTGGGTTTTTTGTTTAGTGTGCTCGCTAAGATTTTTCTTTCAATCTTATGCCTACGTATTCCCGTTTACCGAAACAGGGAAATCAGAGCGTTCGTAGTTCCTCCTATTCTATGGGAGGAAATGGTTGTTTTTGGTGTCTTGTTCGAAGCCCAAGACGTGAAGCGAAAAGTCTATTTGTATCTTGTTCAAAACCCAAGATATGAAGCTAAAAGGGTGTTGTCTTTAGGGAGAATTTGTCATCTCTAAAGAGGGGGTTGTATGTCACAACTGTTTATAAAGGAGAATTACTTTAACCGGGATTTGTGAATCCGGCAATGCCATATTTCCTTTAAAGGAGGTTTTAACCTGAAGGAGAAGACTTTAACTCAGTATAGAGCAATGCTATCTTTCTTAGAATTTCTCATGCTAAAAGAGGGACAGTGGCATGGATGTAGATGATCCAGAGGCTTGCCGCTTACAGCGATTAGATGAAGGGAAATGAGTTGTTGATGTTTGTGTACTGTGAACGAGGCACAACTTTGATGCTAAAAGGTTGATTGGATCAACCAGTGGTTTTCTTATACAAAGCCTAAGAGGAGGCTAATATGTGTCTCGTACAAAGCCCGAGAGAGAGGCTAAAAGGTTTTGACTCAACGATGGAATCTTTTGGTATCTCGTATAAAGCCCGAGATGCAGGCTATTTGACTCAACAAGAGAGTTTTTGTATCTCGTACAAAGCCCGAGATGGAGGCTGTTGTTTATTTAACTCAGTAAGAACCTTTTTGTATCTCGTATAAAGCCCGAGATGGAGGCGAAAGGGGGATTGACTCAACGAGGGAGTCTCTTTATGTGTCTCGTACAAAGCCCGAGAGAGAGGCTAAATATAGTCTCAGTTAAGTGACAGGCCCAGTATACTGATTTTAAAGAGAAAATCAGTTCTTATATGAGCAATGTTGTACTTAAGGATTTGATTCAGGGATCCGGGATATTTCCTTTTCTTTGAGGAAACGGGAAATCTAAAGGGTATTGAGACAGTCCGAGTCTGCGGGTTTCCTTCCTATTTAACGAAGGGGTCACTTGAGAATGTCTTTGAGACTCAAGGAGATTAGACCGTCCAAGTCTAGAGTTTCATCTTTTGTACTATGTTTTGAGAAATAGTAGTAGACTCTTTGAAAGGACTG
This sequence comes from Lathyrus tuberosus, assembly GCA_022829125.1. Classification (NCBI taxonomy): domain Eukaryota; kingdom Viridiplantae; phylum Streptophyta; class Magnoliopsida; order Fabales; family Fabaceae; genus Lathyrus; species Lathyrus tuberosus. Next base: position 2,198,258 of record JALAZF010000587.1, on the reverse strand, counting down.
TTCTATGAAGATGACTAAGTTCTATTCCTATACCTCTAGGAGGTCGTCGGGATAATTTATACGAAGCCCAAGAGGAGGCTGGAAGCTTTTAAGAAGCCGACGGGTCCTTGTACTAAGCCCAAGAGGAGGCTATCATTCCCGGAGGAAGAGATCATTATACGAAGCCTAAGAGGAGGCTGTGAATACTTCTAAGAAGCCGTAGGGTCCTTGTACTAAACCCAAGAGGAGGCGAGGGTTGCTTTTAGGAAGCCTGTGGGTCCTTGTACGATGCCTAAGAGGAGCCCGATGCTTTTGAGAAGCCCGTGGGTCCCTAAACCCCGAGAAATTCAAGGCAATGCTATTCACCGAGAATAGATCAAAGTCAGGAAAGTTCGAGAATTTGGAAGAAACTCAAAGATACCATTCACGGAGAATACATTCATCTCTGGGAGTAGAGTTTCTTGATAATTCCTAATGAGGACAGCCTGAGAGAAGACTGTATCTCGTGTTCCTATTGGGGATCTAGTTGTCTATTTCTACGAATAAACGAAACGGCGTCACCTAGTTCTAGACGTTGTTGCCAGGGAAACTCTAATATCTATACTATTATTACACAGTCGATATGAGTTTATGAAAGAAGACTTACAGTGAAATAGCCCCACAATACAGTTTATATGTATATGAAAGCGGTAAATGAAAGCGATAACCACTTACTCGGTTGTAGAGCTTCCATGCTGTTTGGTTAGTTGTTCAACAAAGAAAGATTGAAAACAACAGTATATTCAAAATCAAAGGAGAAAGTGCTTTAAAAAAGAAAGATTTGGGGCTTACAGCTCAAGGAGAGGCCCAAGGTTTTATCAGTGAGCGCACTGTTTGAATTTGTACAGAGGGACTTATACAAGTGACTGAGGCCCAAAAAGGTTTTCTGTACAAAGGGATTGGGTCTTACACTCTATTAGAGGCCCAAAGTGTTTTGAATAGGTCTTATAGCTCAAGGAGAGGCCCAAGGTTATTTTTCAAAAGGCAATGATCGTGCCGTTTATTTGAAAATGTACAGAGGGACTTATACAACGAATGAGGCCCAAAAATATTTCTGTACAAGTGGGTTAGGTCTTACACTCTCTCAAGAGGCCCAAAGAGTTTTGAAAATAATTTATGAGGGTTGAATTAATTCAAAAACCCTAATTTGTTTTCAAAAATGTATTTAATTGAATAAAAATTCAATTAAAAATGAGCAAAATTGTTTAACATATGAAAAACAAATTGTGATTTTGGATTAATGCTTCAAAAATTAAGTATTGACCTACAAAATAATTAGAAAACATTAAAAGTTGCAAAATTAATGTAGAAAAAATATTTAAAATGTCAAAAAACAATTAAAACATTAATTCTATGCAAAAATATCAATTATATGAAATAAATAATACTTTTGTGATTTTTTTATAAAATAAAATATTTTAATATTTTTGTGAATTATTAAAAAAAGAATCAACTCAAAATTATTAAAAATCAGAGAGAAATTAATTTTTGAATCAATTAAACAAAATTACAAAATTTAAATATTTGAATTTGTGAAAAAGGCGCCAAGAACACGCGTGTTTTTCTGGGTTTGGCTGATTTGCGTTTTCCATCCAATCTCACTGAATATGTAATCATATCATGCAATCCACATATCATTATGCTCGTCTCAACCTCACGATCATGTCTATAACACTTAATTTCATTTAAATTAAACATAAAACATGAAATCACAAAGAAATCTCAAGAACCCTAATTTCTACATGAAGGCTAGGATTTTTGATACACGATTCAAACAATGCAATTAATTGAGGGAAAACATTCCATGCATGATTATGAACATATGGCCAAATTATTGTAAGAGGAAATATGCATAGATTGAGAGATGACCAAGTATATGCTTACCTCTAAGCCGTGACAACAAGTGCAATGTGATTTTTGATTTGGAGGTGTTACAGATGAGTGGTGATGATCTGAACAGCTTCCCTACACCCTATGGAGTGTGTTTGAATGCTTGGACTTGATTGAAATTGGCGGGATCAATTCATGGCATCTCAGCTGCAACTTGATTGAAAATTTGAGCAACCAGCTGGTGATTTTGTGAAATTTGTGTTTTAGAAGTGATCTAAGTGTTTGATCAGCCCATATGTGATGTATGTGAGGTGTGTGAGTGATTGGTTTGATTGGAAAAGCTCTCAAACTCAAAACCCGATAGATACCTTGCTAAGAAAGGCATTTTTGCCAAGAGAAAGAGATTTTGAGGAAAGCATCTATTAGATGGCTTTGGTGTACTCAAACCGATCATAATTGAGCTCTATTTATAGTAGAGCAAGTTTGTTTTGCAAGGAATAGTGAATGGCAACTGGTAAGTAGGTTTGGCCAATGTTGTCCAATGGAAATGCAAGTCTCCTCTAGCCATTGACTAGAGGTTAGGGCACAGAGCTTTGGTTCCCTTGGTCTTGGATAAGTCTTGACTGATTTCAGATGAGAATGGCTCAGTCCATGCCATCTTGATGCTTCCATTGAATGCTTCAATCCAAATTTGGAGTCTTGTCCCTATTTTGGCCATTCTAGGTTCAACATGCTATTTCTTGTTCCATGGACTTTGGAGGCTTGGCTCAGTGATTGTCCCCTTTAGATTTAATCTTCAAATGTGTCCAAGTGGATAGGAGCATTTGAATTTGGCTGATTTTGGCAAATCGAGCCAAAATGCAAAATCTGCCTTGCCTTTGACAGATTTCAGCAAGGCAACTTGACAATGTCATATCTCATGGTGTAAGTTAAATTTGGCAATGTTCTTGGCCATTTTGGAAAGCCCTTACATGATACAACAACTGTTTGAACATGTTTGATTTTGATCTCTTCTGATTCCAAGTGAAAAATCCCTCTACATTTGGCAAAAAGTGAAGCAAAATCTGACTTAGTGAAATTTTCACTAAGTGTTGGAACAAAATGTGATTTCTTGATTTTGATCACTCCATAACTCAAAATCCTTAATGAATTGGACTTAGGTCTAGTTGAAGTTTTTGTAGAGGGTAATGAGGGCTACAAATCCGTCTTTGGATGAAAAAATTTGGCCTTGTGGTTTAGGAGTTATGGTCCTCCAAAGTTGGTGCATTAGTGGTACTTTTTCCATAACTTAGAAAAATTTCTAAGTTTTATGGTTACCCCTTTTATAAGTTATCCCACTTTCTTTGATTTTTCTTGATGAATGATGATTCAAATCATACATTAACATCATTTTAGGGTTAAAAATCCATTTTGGTGAAAAATCTCAAAAAGTCAAAGTTGACTTTTGTGCACAGTTGACTTTTTATCAGATGAATTCCAAACTGTGCAATTCTTCATGAAATCATGTCCTTGACCTAAATAAAACTTGATGGACATGTTCCAAGGGTGTCATAGGGTATATTGGGGCATGTCCTATGGCTTGGGAGCATGTCCTGGTCAAAAGTCAAAGTTACAGTTGACTTTTTCCTTAAAACCCTAATTGTGGTGCAGATGAAATTGAGACTTGTTGCTCAAGCTTCTTGGATTAATCCATTGTTCCAAATGGATAAATATGGTTTATTTGAGACCCTCAAACCCTCTCTTGAGGTCTTGGCTCTTGATTTGCCCTAAAAGTCAACTTAGGGGTGAATTAGGTCAAGAAACCCTAATTCCTGATTTTTGATGAATGCATTCCCTGAGGCAAAATTGACTTGATGAATGGGTCCATGAGGTTCCATGGAGTATATTAGGTTATGATTTGGATCATTTGCTTGTGCCCAGATGAAAATTTTCATCTGGAGGCCCTGGTCGACCAAAACCCTAATTTGGTGATACTGGCGATCTTGAGACTTGATCCACCTAGAAGGGAGCAGCCTTGTGCTTAATCCTTAAAGTGGGAGTCCTCTTGATCCATTGTGGACATGTTAGAGAGGTTAGACAAGTTGAAGATCATGTCATTCCTTGATTGATCCTTTGCCTAAGGCTCTGAGAGGGCTTGAAACCCTAATTTTGATTGTAGTGAATGCTCAACAACCCTTAAGGCATTTGATGAGGCATGATGGTTCATCCACATTGTGATGATGATTTGAACAATGATGGGAAATCTTAGTGGTCAAAATTTGGGGTATTACAGATGCCCCTATTTAATCTTCTTGGACACGAAGGGGCGAATGACGAAGGTATTCGGGCATTCGGGGTGCAAGAGGATTAAATATCGGAATACCCAAAATTTTGATGGTGGTTATGAATGGTAGCTTGCGCACTCATCTTCTTTTGCTAAGCAATGATTCTTAGAAAAGGTAAACTTCCCCTCGATCCTGGTTTCCTACCGAGAAACTGGTCTTAGTTTTTGTTGTAAACTTCCCCTCGATCCTGGTTTCCTACCAAGGAGCTGGTCTCAGTTTCTTTTGAAATAAACTTCCCCTCGATCCTGGTTTCCTACCAAGGAACTGGTCTTAGTTTCTTTTGTCAATAAACTTTATTGACAAGGGACGCTATGCGTAGCGGCTTTCCTTCAAACTTCTCGCCGAATTTTCCTGGGGAGATGCCATTTGACGGAAAAAGGTCTGAGGTTAGACTTGCTGGGGGAACCCAGTCGCCTGAGTTATAAAGGTACACAAACTTCTCTGTTGGAGACGCCATTTGTCGATTCTACTGGGGAAAGCGAGTCTCTTGAGAGACTGCTTCTGCTTGGGGCCTTTACATCATACTTTTCTCAGAGATCTTCTCGGAGAAATGCCATATGATGTGATCCATTTTTAAGGTGCCGATGACCTTTTCATCAGCGGATTTTCGGAGAAATACTGATGTACTACCAAATCTTTGCTTAAGAGGCTTTCTCTAGGGATTTTCCTTAATCCGGGAAAGCAAGGATATCATCTTCAATGGCGAAGAGTGACATCTGTTGAAGGTTCTCTGGCTTTTCAGAGGTTCAAGTTATCAAAGTGGTCGAGTGCCGACTCTGATCTAAAGATACACTGGTGGCGAGATTATTCAGACACAACGTTTCCTGACGAGGAAAGAACTGACAACTCGATTGATAGAACTCCTATCACTAAGGGACAAGACCGGCTAGAGTGATAGCGATGCAATATGAAATGTAAATGCAAATCAATAATGCATGATGTATGTATGTATATGCGAACTAAACTGACGCGACACACAAACTAAAAGATGAACATGACAGGATACTCGGCCATCGCGGGGCGTGTAGAGATATCGCTGGTTCAAGATAGCAATTCCACCTTGCTTAGGAGAGATAGTCCCTGCTGGGAGTTACCGTTGATCGGGCTTAGGAGGTAAGAACTCTGTCGTGGCGTGTCAGACGAAACAAGGTCTCTGACACAATTGGTCCCTTCATTCAGGCGTACTGGCGTAGAAGGAGTACTTTGATTCTGCACTTTGAAGTTCGCTTACCTCTGGAGAAGCGGTTGATGTTCTTTTGATGTTCAACAGTCAAAAGAAATTGTCGTCTTTATTAAAAAGCAGAAAAAGTTTTAACAAGTAAATTCATTTTTGTTTTATTTCAAGAATCGTTGATCATGTTAAAATGTCGTTCTGTAAAGCTAAAACAAGTAAGAATTACAAACAAAAGCACAAAGGCTCAAATTTTATTGATAAGATGGAGATTAGCCAAACACGTGATTCCAAAGAGTAATTACAAAGTTAGAAAATGGTAATTTACAGGGAAAAGGGCTACGTTGAAACATAACGACCACTATCCTTCTACTAACTTTGAATTCGGGGCATCCTGAGGTTCTGTCGAAGATGACCTTGACTGGAGTTTTCTGACAGATGATGTAACTGCTGCTGCTGAGGGATTCGCCTCTGTTGAACATAGTTACTTGCCATTATCCCTAATTTTTGCCTGGATTGTACTATGAGATTTCCAATCCATCGGGATGATTTTTTTATATGTCTCTAACTTTTTCCTGGACAACCCTTTCGGGTTTTCAATCCACCGAGACATTTTTTTTTTAGTTTAGGCGAAGTATTTCTTGACTACATCAACATTCGTGGGGTAGGAAAATTCCTCTCCGTCCATGGTTGCAAGTCTCAAGGCGCCGCCTGAGAAAGCTTTCGTGACCACATAGGGGCCATCATAATTCGGAGTCCACTTGCCCCGAGAATCAGTGAGAAAAGATTGTATCTTCTTGAGCACGAGGTCTCCTTTCCTGAAGATGCGAGGTCGGACCTTTTTGTCGAACGCCCTCTTCATTCTCTGTTGATATAACTGACTGTGGCATAGTGCCGTGATTCGCTTCTCTTCGATCAGGTTCAGTTCGTCGTGTCGGCTTTGACACCATTCAGCTTCGGTGAGCTTAGCTTCCATCAGTACTCGGATTGATGGGATCTCTACTTCTATGGGGAGAACTGCCTCCATGCCATACACTAGAGAGAAAGGGGTAGCCCCTGTTAAAGTGCGAACAGCTGTGTGATAACCGTGAAGAGCAAAGGGTAGCATCTCGTGCCAGTCTTTGTAGGTTACAACCATCTTTTGAACGATCTTCTTGATGTTCTTGTTAGCCGCTTCTACCGCTCCGTTCATCTTGGGTCGGTAGGGAGATGAGTTATGATGTTTAATCTTGAACTCTGCGCACAACTCCTTCATCATCTTATTGTTCAAGTTAGATCCATTATCAGTAATGATCTCGCTTGGAACACCATAACGGCAGATGATATTGTTTTTGATAAATCGGACCACCACTTGTCGGTTTACATTAGCGTACGATGCTGCTTCGACCCACTTGGTGAAGTAATCAATGGCTACCAGAATGAACCGATGTTCGTTTGAAGCCTTGGGCTCAATCATGCCAATCATGTCGATTCCCCATATGGAAAATGGCCATGGGTAAGAAATAACTTTGAGATGCGATGGCGGTACATGAATTTTGTCAGAGTATATCTGACACTTGTGACACCTCCTCATGTACTTGTAGCAGTCGGATTCCATGGTCAACCAGTAGTATCCTGCTCTCAGAATTTTTCTCGCCATTGCGTGTCCATTGGCATGAGTGCCAAAGGATCCTTCGTGAATTTCTTTTATCAGCATGTCTGCTTCTGTTCTGTCTACGCATCGGAGCAAGACCATGTCAAAGTTTCTCATATAGAGAGTGTCACCGCTCAGGAAGAAGTTTCCGGCCAGTCTTCTGAGGGTTTTCCTGTCTTTTCGGAGTGCCCCAGATGGGTACTCTTGTTTCTGAAGGAAGCATTTGATATCATGATACCAAGGTTTGTCGTCTATGACTGCTTCGATCGTGAATACGTAAGCGGGCCGTTCAAGGCGCATTATGTCGATCTTAGGTATGTCATTCCATTGACCTACACTAATCATGGAAGAGATAGTGGCTAAAGCGTCAGCCATGTGATTCTCATCACAAGGGATGTGATGAAACTCAATTCTGTTGAAGAAAGGTAACAACCTTCTTGCATAGTCTTTGTAAGGAATCAGTCCTGATTGGTATGTGTTCCAATCTCCTTTTATCTGGTTAATAACCAAGGCTGAGTCGCCGTATACGTCCAAGTTTTTGATCCTTAAATCAATCGCTTCTTCGAGACCCATAATACAAGCTTCGTATTCGGCCTCGTTGTTCGTACATTTGAACGTAAGTCTGGCAGTGAAAGGAATGTGGGTACCCTGAGGGGTAACAATGATTGCCCCAATTCCATTTCCATAATGATTAACTGCTCCGTCAAAGATAAGTCCCCATTGGGAACCTGGTTCTGGCCCTTCACTGGGTAACGGTTCATCACAATCTTTCATTTTTAGATACATGCCATCTTCGTCTGGGAAGTCAAACCCGGTTGATTCTTGATCATTAATCGGTTGATGAGCCAAATGATCGGCTAAAATACTCCCCTTAACAGCTTTTTGAGCATGGTACTCTATGTCATATTCTGATAACAGCATCTGCCAACGGGCAATTCTTCCCGTAAGAGCAGGTTTTTTGAAGACATACTTGATTGGATCCATTTCTGAGATCAACCAAGTAGTGTGACGAATCATGTACTGGCAAAGACGTTTGGCTGCCCAAGCCAAAGCGCAGCAAGTTTTCTCGAGCATTGTGTACCGAGTTTCACAGTCAGTGAACTTCTTGTTTAGATAGTAGATGGCAGACTCCTTCCTTTTAGTTTCGTCTTGTTGGCCAAGTACACATCCCATCGAGTCCTCTAGGACTGCGAGGTAAATGATCAGTGGTCTTCCTTCCACTAGAGGTGATAGAATTAGAGGATTCAACAGATATTCCTTAATACTGTCGAAGGCGGTTTGGCAATCTTCTGACCAAACGCAATCCTGATTCTTTTTGAGTAATTTAAAAATCAGCGCACACGTGGCATTCATAAGGAATATGAACCTGGAGATGTAGTTCAAACGTCCCAAGAATCCTCTGACTTGCTTTTCAGTTTTCGGAGAAGGCATTTCTTAAATGACCCTGACCTTGTCATGATCAACCTCAATCCCTTTCTGGCTGACAATGAACCCTAGTAATTTCCCTGAACGGACACCGAATGTGCACTTGTTGGGATTCAAGCGGAGCTTGAATTTTCTTAAACGTTCGAACAATTTTGACAGATGTTCAACGTGCTCACTCTCTATTTTTGATTTTACAATCATATCATCGACATACACTTCGATTTCTTTGTGTATCATGTCATGAAACAGAGTAGTCATGGCCCTTTTATAGGTTGCCCCAGCGTTCTTCAAACCGAACGGCATTACCTTGTAATAAAAGGTGCCCCATGGGGTAATGAACGAAGTTTTCTCCATGTCTTTCGGCGCCATTTTAATCTGGTTATAGCCCGAGAATCCATCCATGAAGGAGAAGACTTTGAACTTTGCTGTACTGTCAACCAGCATGTCAATGTGTGGTAAAGGAAAGTCGTCCTTTGGACTAGCCTTGTTCAGATCTCGGTAGTCGACACACATTCTGACCTTTCCGTCCTTTTTCAGAACAGGTACGATGTTGGCTAACCATTGAGGATATTCAGATGTAGCGAGGAAACCCGCGTCAATCTGTTTCTGTACCTCCTCTTTGATTTTGATGGCCATGTCCGGGTGAGTGCGTCTCAACCTTTGCTTTACTGGCGGACATTCCGATCTTAATGGTAAATGATGTTCCACGATGCTGGTATCCAACCCTGGCATATCCTGATAGGACCAAGCGAATACATTGGGGAATTCTTTGAGAAGCTGTATCAAACCCTCTCTGGCAGTTGGACTGAGCAGTGCCCCAATCCTGATTTCTTTTCTCTCTTGCTCTGAACCTAAGTTTACTGTTTCCAACGGTTCTTTGTGAGGTTCAATGGACCTTTCCTCTTGTCTGAGTAGTCGAGAGATCTCTTATGGAATTTCGTTGTCATTTTCTTCTTCAGCCTCGAATACCGGGAACTCAAAGTTGGGAAAAGGCATCGGATCATATGTTTCAACTGGGTTTAAAACAAGCAATCTGCATGACGTGATGATTCGTGTTTAGAAGAGATAGAGAAAAATGAAAGTGTGTGCAGTGTATTTATTTTACTGCTTGTTTTTATTGTTTGTTTTGTTTTTTTAGGATTACCGTTTTCTGAGAAAGCAAAAAGAGAAAACAGTAATTAATGCGGAAATTATAGAACGGCGTTATTTTATTAATGAACAAGTCGATCCTTGAAACTACAGCCCTATAAAACAAAACTCTGTCGCTTTGGGCAAAACATCCGTTTCACCTGGGCAGGGTGAAAGGTTAAAGATGGCAATTACTTTGACTGGCGAACGACCTTCGGAGCCTCGACGACAACCCATTGACGGTGAACTCCTCGGTGAATCACAAAGTCTGGCACCTTCCTTGATTTGTCTTCAGAAATAACGCTGATTTCTGGTGGAGCGGGATCATTGGAATCTGTCTCCCAGGCAGAGTTGTCGTAGGAGAATTCCTCTGTTACATTTTGCATAGCATTTGTGCTCTCAGCTGTATCTCCCCATCCAGTCGGCTGGACACCTTTGAGCCTGATACGAGAGCTTTCGGGAGTGGTGTATTTGACCATATAGTCGAATTTTCCACTTGGTTCTCCCAGAGTGTCCCAAACTTCTTTGGAACTAGAGGAGTCATCTCTCTCGATGACGTTGACCTCGGGAAAAGCATAGTTGATGAATTCAAGTCCTGCAAACATTGTGAATTCATCTTCATGTCGAGTAGTTTCCGAATGACCTGAGTGTTGATCCCATGACATGGTGGGGACACAGGTATTCTGTTCAATGATGGCCAACTGAGCTTCATTACTCGGCTGACTTTCTTGCCCCAAGTTTCCTGGGTAAGGTTGCCACATTGGCAGACCATCCATTGGGCCATAGTAGGTGTAGTCAAAATTGTCTTTCATTGGAGTGTCTTCCTCTAATGAATTTGGCAGAGCACGGCATCCTTCCGGATCACAATCCCCGTAGATCATTTCGACATCTGATCTTGGTATAAATCTCGGACTTTCTGTAGGAAAGAAAAAAGGCGTAGGCACCTCTTCCCGAGACATATAACCGTCCTTATTCAAATAGGACTTCCATTCTTCATCCGTGTCAGAGGGATCTTCCCCATTGATAGCATGAACTGTCTGAAACACTAGGTGAAGGAAACCTCCACTGTGGAATAAGTTTTGAAGGGGATGAAGACTTTCATCGCTGGCAGCTGTCTGGGTACAGGTTGCAGAAAAACCAAGACCCTTCTTTGTTTTATTGTCAATAGGAATGACAATCTGTCCTCATCCTGTTGTATCGGTACTCTCGACCGCTTTGATAGCATCTTTGTATGAGGAAATCGAGGTTCCTCCTTGGGATTGATTGTTCTTGCTCACTGAAAGTGCTTGGAACTGAGTTCCAATAACCTTCTCGGGTTCTATATCAGTAGATGATGACAAGTTGCTTACAAGCAAGGCTTGTTCCCCACAAACCGTGACAAGTTAATCGTTCTTGACGAACTTTAGCTTTTGGTGGAGGGTCGAAGTGACCGCTCCAGCCTGATGTATCCAAGGTCTTCCTAATAAACAACTGTATGTTGCCCGGATGTCCATGACCTGGAAAGTGACTTGGAAAGTGTGAGGACCGATACTTATGGGAAGATCAACTTTGCCGATAACTGTTTTTCTGGATCCGTCGAACGCTTTGACGACGACCTCGCTGACTCTCATCGGAGGGCCTTTGAATGATAATTGCATCAAAGTGGACTTCGGCATAACATTCAGGGCTGACCCTGTGTCTACCAGTACGCTGGCTAAAGCATCGTCCTGGCAGTTAACTGTGATATTGAGCGCCATGTTATGACGACGACCTTCTTCTGGTAATTCCTTATCACTAAATCCTAAATTATTGCAAGAAGTGATGTTAGAGACAATACTATTGAACTGTCTGATTGTTACATCCTGTTCCACAAAGGCTTACTCCAAGACTTTCTGTAGAGCCTCCCTATGTGCTTCTGAACTGAGTAACAGTGATAATACCGAGATCTTTGAAGGAGTTTGTAACAGTTGATCAACAATGTTATATTCACTCCTTTGGATGAGCTTCAGCATCTCATCATTATTTTTCGAAAGGTCGGGATCACTGGATTGACCGACTGATAGATCGGGAGCTTCTGTCTGAAGTTCCTTTTCCTTGTTAATTTCCTCAACCCCTCGGTTGAAGATTCCACCACTTCGTGCTACTCGACTGATGTCTACAATGTTCACAATGGAGGGTAATGGAATTTCCTTTCCATTTTCAATTATTGTTGCACCGTATTTGTAAGGGATCGCCTTAGCTGATTCATACGGTAGTGGTCCTGGTAGATAGATGACTACAGGAGCCTTTTGATTTTTCTGACCATCATAAGTAATCTCGATCCATTATCGGTTGGGAACTTTAGACTCGTCAAGTAGAGGGATGATGGCAAAAACATCCCTGGTCCTGCGATGACCAGAGATCGTGACAACATCCTCAACTTGCTCGGCAAGGTAGTTCGGCGTCCAGTTGATGGGTCCAGAACCCGGATATGGACGAATTTCTCCATGATCGACCTGACCCTGAATAGCTGCTCTTATAAGGTAACACCCTTGGTTACTTTCTGAACAAACGCTACAACGGTCATAATTGTGTGGTGGCACCTGGCCATGCCCACTTTGAATACAATGTAACCTTACTAGGTTAGCTTCCACTGATCGAACATCCTGACTTTGACGTCGGGTAGGATTCCTGTTACTGATACTAATCTGCCGAGTATCTTCATCCATATAAATTGGCATCCACCAATGATTTAACAAGTGCTGAAGTGCCTCCTGGACAAGGGTACAACCTCGATCGTTTTCACAACCCGCTTCACAGCTTTGATAGTCATGTGATATTAAGAATCCGAGTCGGACCTGCTCAACATGTAACTCTACCAGGTTGGTATTCATCACGCGAATATCGAAGATTTGAACCATATTGATCTGATAGGAATCCCTATCATGGTAGTCTTGGATCAATCCAAGATCCATCTGACGCTGGAGGGCCTCCTGTATGAAAGAGCATCCCTGTTTATTTACCGAGCAAATCAGACAAGAACTGTAATCGTGCCGCGGAAGATTATGAGGTTGGCTTTGCCTTGAGTGCATCGCCACCAAGTTGGCATTCATTGCACGGTTGTCGTGGTTTTGAATGACGTTAGAATTCGTGTAGACCATGTTAACTCCAAGAACTCGATGCTCTTGGATCCATCCGAGATCCATCTGTTCCTGTAGGGCTGCTTGCACCACAGAACATCCCTGGTTGTCTTTAGAGCAGATATCACACTAGTGATAGTTATGAGGTGGCACATGGCCATATCCGCTCTGTCGACAATGCATCTTGACCAGATTGGTCTTCAACAAGAGTACATCGTGAATTTGATAGACATCGTTAGTCTCTTTCTCAATCAGATTGACTGCAGCTTTCTCATGTTGAGGTAGTGGGTTCGTGAGAACATTGGGATTCGTATCTTTGAAAGATAAGAGCCCGCTCCTAACAAGCTTTTGCACGTCGGACTTGAAATTGAGACAAGTCTCAATGTTATGCCCTGAACCTCCTTGATGATAAGGGCATGTTTGATCCACCTTAAACCAAAAAGGCGGATTTTCCGGTACTGTAAGAGGAGATTTAGTCTGAATGTGCCCCTTAGCCAGTAGTAATGGAAACAGTTCTTCATATGTTACGGGTATTGGATCAAATCCTGGTGGCCGTGTTGTACGGTTGTTGTTATATGGAGGACGAGCCTGCTGAAGAGGCTGTTGTGTCCTTTGCTGATCAGGTTGGCTCTACGCAACCTGAGGCTGATACGTAGGAATAGACGCAGGGTTGATAGCAGGAGTCACAGCTGCTACCGGTTGATAACGTCGTCTTTGCTTTCCGAGAGAGATATTCCTAATATCTTGCTATTTTTTCTTAGGGAGAGCACTACCATATTTTTTACTACCACTCGTCGATCCAGTGTCTTTTACCAAACGTCCTTCTCGGACGGCTTTCTTAAGACGTACACCCATGCCAACCATTTCGGTGAAATCACTGGGCGCGCTGGCAACCATTCGGTCATAGTAAAATGAGCTTAAGGTCTTTAAGAAGATCTTTGTCATCTCTTTTTCCTCAAGAGGTGGACAAATTTGAGCGGCAATTTCACGCCACCTTTGAGCATACTCCTTAAAGGTTTACTTGTCCTTTTGCGACATCGATCTGAGTTGATCTCTGTCGGGTGCCATGTCCAAATTGTATTTGTATTGTTGGACGAAGGCAGTACCAAGATCTCTGAATGTGCTAATCGTGGCACGGTTTAAACCCATGTACCATTTTAATGCGACATCGATTAAAATATCCTGAAAGTAGTGAATCAGTAGGTCCTGATTCTCCGTCTGAGCTGACATCCGCCGAGCGTACATCACCAGATGGCTCTGAGGGCAAGAGTTACCCTTGTATTTTTCAAAGTCGGGCACTTGGAACTTGTGCGGAACTTTCACATTTGGGACCAAGCAGAGGTCTGCGGCGTCCTTTCCAAATAAATCCTTACCGCGAAGGGTCTGCAGTTCTTTCTGCATCTCCAGGAATTGCTCATGGAATTCATCCATTCTATCGAACATAGTCTCCTTCTTACCAGAAGGTGTTGGTGGAATCTGTCCTTCTGGGACAGTGTGCACCACAGGGGATGGTACCGTGACTACGGCAGTGAGTCTTGGCGCTTCCCGAAGTTTGTAACCTTCAGGAGTCTTCAGCATGCCCTGGCATCTTCGCTTTCCAGAAGTTTGTAACCTTCAGGCCCAGCGGCTTCTGTTGTGATTCCCTAATCTTCAGTGATCGGCGGAACATATCCTTCCGGGATATAGTTAACAGGCATGCCCCAAGGACGATCTTTCGGTATCTGATACCTAGGATAATACCTCTCCACTATGGGCATTGAGGTGATCTCTGAGATCACAGTTCTTTGTAGCTGAGCTTCTGCCATGGCTTGCATATCGTTACGAAGCTTTCTCATATCCTCTCTCAGAGCATCGATCTCTTCTTTCAACTCTCTGTTTTCTTCCTCAAGATCATCCATCCTTTTCTGACGATTGGCCCAAGTATTATACGAATGAGACAGTTTGACTCTAGAACCGAGACACAAACGTGAGATTCGTAGGTAAGAAGAATACATGATGTGTGAATGATGAATGCAATGATTATATTAATTGTTTAAGGTTTAATCAAAATAAACTTCGACAATTAGATTGCAAATGTCAAACGGCGGGGAAACCCCTTTTTATTGAAATTCAAAGGATTACAGAAATGGAAATACAGTAGATTACAAAGTGCAGAAATAGAAACCTAAACTAATGGGTCCTGAGTTCTCTCTGAAGAGAAATCAGGTGCTGATTCTGGTATCTTCCTTTTCTTTGACCGGGGCTCTTGGGCCGTTGTCGGGTTGTCATTCCTTTGCCAGGTGAAAGGAGCGAGCAAATTCCTTTGGTCATCTTGATTCTCTACAGCATGCTGCTCCAAAATTTCAATCAGAGCATCTTTCTCTTTCAGTAATTTCTGTATTTTGATGCACTCTATGTCGAGGGTGCGGTACTTGTTCTTCCAAGACCTTCTCTCCTTTTGAATTTTGTTGAGAGTAACCTGAAGCCTTTTAGTTTCCGTCATGAAGTACATGACAGATTCCCTCGGCGGAAGAATCCCGTAACAAGGATAAGGTATTTTCAGCTTGAGAGCTCTAGTTTGTACCCAGTGGAGATAAGGCTCTACCGAGACACAGTCTGGTTTTCCCAGAGACTCTCGTCCTTTCTTATGAATGTGTTTCCAAGCGTGCACTATTTCCGTCTTTAGTGCTCTATCACTTTCTCCTTCCTTGAAGAAAAGACCTTCCAGATGAACACCCAGTGGGATGTGTCTCATCGAGTATCCAAATTGACGGTGAACCAATACCGGATGGTAGTTGATTCCTCCTTTAGTTCCTATGAGGGGTACGTTGGGGAAGTTTCCATAAAGATCAATGATTCTGATTCCATCATAGATCCTATTACACCAATCTATATCAGAGTTGGTAAGAGACATGATCTTCTGCGACCAACGTAAGGCACTCTTGCAATCCCAAAAAGCAGCAGACTTGGGCAAGTGGGAGATAAACCATTTATAAAGCAGAGGTACACAGCATGTGATCTCCCCTCTGCTGTACAAATTTCCTAAGTGTACAGAATGATACGCATCTGCGAGCAAAGTCGGCACAGGGTTTCCAATGAGAAAAACCTTAATGGAGTTGATATCGACGAAGTTATTGATGTTGGGAAACAAAAATAACCCGTAGGTGAGCAAGACAAAGATGCTTTCAAAAGCAGTCACGTTCCCGATACTGGCAAAATACAGGGCATTCTTTGTCAAGAACTGGGCTGGCAAACCTTGGATGCCACCCTTAGCGGTCATGTGAGTCCTGACCTCAGACTCGTCCAAATGAATTTCTCTTGCAATTGTCTGATTCTTTGGAATTTCTTCCAGTCCAAAAAATGGAGCTCGATCCGTAATGTGTAGATCGATCAGATGAGAATACTCCTCCAGCGTTGGTGCGAGCTGGTAATCCGGGAATGTGAAACAGTGATAAACCGGATCATAAAACTGAATGAGTGCATCCATGATTCCCTCAATCACATGGATTCTTAACAGTGGTAGTAAACCTCCGTGCTTGGCTCTAAAAGCCTCAGGGTTGCTAACCTTCTCAAATCCTCTATTTTTGGAACCTTGAAGGTATACTGTTGAGTTCTCCTTCTACCGAAATCCATTAGCGCAATCCTTTTCTCTGATATTTGCAATCACAGTCTTAGTTTATTTTGAAAGAACAGAGAGACTAGAAGAGAAGATTTTTTTGAATGTTTTAATGTTTTATTAAATGAATGCATGAATGCAGCACACAAAAACATAGAAAAAACATGGGGTCAAAGGGTCGTTGTCATGAAGTCAAGGCTCTACCCATCCCCAAAGGTTTATACTAGGGTGATTTTTGTACCTGTACTCATTATCATCAGCTCCTCACAGGAAAGCAAAACAACAAGCGGATCGCCAGCGAGTTGTAAAGCAATCTTAGAGTAAGTGCCATTCACCGAGAATAGATCACCAGCCTTAAATGAGGGTAGTATCACGTAACAACTATTTCTGATAGTTTCCGCAATACGAAAGGGTTTGGCTCCTCAGCTTCTCAGACTTAACAATCGGCCCATTGTCTAGGTGAGAGAATGGGTTGCATTGGTCAGCCTCCACTGAGGTTGATGGTCGACCCCGTCGCCATCACTTATCTTAAGTGTATACTCAATCTTTCCACATACGGCATCACCCGCATTCCCATTAGCAGAAAAATAAACACGTATAGCAATTAGGAAAAGCAGTATATATATTTGTCCTAAACATACTAGACCTTTAAAGCTATGAATCTTAAGTTCCTGACAGAAAATGGGTTCCCCGGCGGATGCCCCAATCTGTGGTATTCACACAAGAGGTAAAAAGGAAGAAAAAATAGAGGCCGGCCCCACGGTGGGCGCCATTTTTCTGTAGCGAGCAATTTTGGACGCGGTTCTTAAGCGCTGGTCGCTCTCTGTGGTTTGAGGTTAAACTACAGGTCGATTCATTTTTTATCCTATTAAAGCTGATGAAGGAAGGGAAATTGATGTCTCCAATTAACCCTGCTTTACATACTGAGTTTAAACAGCGGTCTGTTAGGTTACGGATGCTATCAATGTGGGGGGCCTTTGTACTGGTTATTTGTATTTTCGCCAATACTGGTTTCTTTCTTTTTATCTAGACAGAGGGTTTCTGGCGGGGAACAAGGATTAGGATGTTAGGACTGATGTTTTTGAATTACTACTTTTGATATAGGATTTGGGTTTTTTGTTTAGTGTGCTCGCTAAGATTTTTCTTTCAATCTTATGCCTACGTATTCCCGTTTACCGAAACAGGGAAATCAGAGCGTTCGTAGTTCCTCCTATTCTATGGGAGGAAATGGTTGTTTTTGGTGTCTTGTTCAAAGCCCAAGACGTGAAGCGAAAAGTCTATTTGTATCTTGTTCAAAGCCCAAGATATGAAGCTAAAAGGGTGTTGTCTTTAGGGAGAATTTGGCATCTCTAAAGAGGGGGTTGTATGTCACAACTATTTATAAAGGAGAATTACTTTAACCAGGATTTGTGAATCTGGCAATGCCATAATTTCCTTTAAAGGAGGTTTTAACCTGAAGGAGAAGACTTTAATTCAGTATAGAGCAATGCTATCTTTCCTTAGGAATTTCTCATGCTAAAAGAGGGACATTGGCATGGATGTAGATGATCCAGAGGCTTGCCGCTTACAGCGATTAGATGAAGGGAAAGGAGTTGTTGATGTTTGTGTACTGTGAACGAGGCACAACTTTGATGCTAAAAGGTTGATTGGATCAACCAGTGGTTTTCTTATACAAAGCCTAAGAGGAGGCTAATATGTGTCTCGTACAATGCCCGAGTGAGAGGCTAAAAGATTTTGACTCAACGATGGAATCTTTTGGTATCTCGTATAAAGCCCGAGATAGAGGCTATTTGACTCAACAAGAGAGTTTTTGTATCTCGTACGAAGCCCGAGATGGAGGTTGTTGTTTATTTGGCACAGTAAGAACCTTTTTGTATCTCGTATAAAGCCCGAGATGGAGGCGAAAGGGGGATTGACTCAACGAGGGAGTCTCTTTATGTGTCTCGTACAAAGCCCGAGAGAGAGGCTAAATGTCGTCTCAGTTAAGTGACAGGTCCAGTATACTGATTTTAAAGAGAAAATCAGTTCTTATATGAGCAATGTTGTACTCAAGGATTTGATTCAAGGATCCGGGATATTTCCTTTTCTTTGAGGAAACGGGAAATCCGAAGGGTATTGAGACTGTCCGAGTCTGCGGGTTTCCTTCCTATTTAACGAAGGGGTCACTTGAGAATGTCTTTGAGACTCAAGGAGATTAGACTGTCCAAGTCTAGAGCTTCATCTTTTGTACTATGTTTTGAGAAACAGTAGTAGACTCTTTGAAAGGACTATTCTATGAAGATGACTAAGTTCTGTTCCTATACCTCTAGGAGGTCGTCGGGACAATTTGTACGAAGCCCAAGAGGAGACTGGAAGCTTTTAAGAAGCCGACGGGTCCTTGTACTAAGCCCAAGAGGAGGCTATCATTCCCGAAGGAAGAGATCATTATACGAAGCCTAAGAGGAGGCTATGAATACTTCTAAGAAGCCGTAGGGTCCTTGTACTAAGCCCAAGAGGAGGTGATGGTTGCTTTTAGGAAGCCTGTGGGTCCTTGTACGATGCCCAAGAGGAGGCCGATGCTTTTAAGAAGCCCGTGGGTCCCCAAACCCCGAGAAATTCAAGGCAATGCTATTCACCGAGAATAGATCAAAGTCAGGAAAGTTCGAGAATTTGGAAGAAACTCAAAGATGCCATTCACGGAGAATACATTCACCTCTGGGAGTAGAGTTTCTTGATAATTCCTAATGAGGACAGCCTGAGAGAAGACTGTATCTGCTGTTCCTATTGGGGATCTAGTTGTCTATTTCTACGAATAAATGAAACGGCGTCACCTAGTTCTAGACGTAGTTGCCGGGGAAACTCTAAATATGTATACTATTATTACACAGTCGATATGAGTTTATGAAAGAAGACTTACAGTGAAACAGCCCCACAATACAGTTTATATGTATATGAAATCGGTAAATGAAAGCGATAACCACTTACTCGGTTGTAGAGCTTCCATGCTGTTTGGGTAGTTGTTCAACAAAGAAAGATTGAAAACAACAGTATATTCAAAATCAAAGGATAAAGTGCTTTAAAAAAGAAAGATTTGGGGCTTACAGCTAAAGGAGAGGCCCAGGGTTTTATCAGTGAGCGCACTGTTTGAATTTGTATAGAGGGACTTATACAAGTGACTGAGGCCCAAAAAGGTTTTCTGTACAAAGGGATTGGGTCTTACACTCTATTAGAGGCCCAAAGTGTTTTGAATGGGTCTTATAGCTCAAGGAGAGACCCAAGGTTATTTTTCAAAAGGCGATGATCGTGCCGTTTATTTGAAAATATACAGAGGGACTTATACAACGAATGAGGCCCAAAAATATTTCTGTACAAGTGGGTTGGGTCTTAAACTCTCTCAAGAGGCCCAAAGAGTTTTGAAAATAATTTATGAGGGTTGAATTAATTCAAAAACCCTAATTTGCTTTCAAAAATGTATTTAATTGAATAATAATTCAATTAAAAATGATCAAAATTGTTTAACATATGAAAAACAAATTGTGATTTTGGATTAATGCTTCAAAAAGTAAGTATTGACCTACAAAATAATTAGAAAGCATTAAAAGTTGCAAAATCAATGTAGAAAAAATATTTAAAATGTCAAAAAACAATTAAAACATTAATTCTTTGCAAAAATATCAATTATATGAAATAAATAATATTTTTTCGATTTTTTTATAAAATAAAATATTTTAACATTTTTGTGAATTATTAAAAAAAGAATCAACTCAAAATCATTAAAACTCAGAGAGAAATTAATTTTTGAATCAATTAAACAAAATCACAAAATTCAAATATTTGAATTTGTGAAAAAGGCGCCAAGAACACAAGCAAGAACACGCGTGTTTTTCTGGGTTTGGCTGATTTGCGTTTTCCATCCTGTAATACCCCAAATTTTGACCACTAAAGTTTCCCATCATTGTGCAAATCATCAGCACAATATGGATGTACCTTTATGCTTCATCAGTCTCCCCAAAGATGGGTGAGCATCCACTACAATCAAATTAGGGTTTCAAGCCCTCTCTGAGCTTTAGACAAAGGCTCAATCAAGAAATGACTTGATTTCCAACTTGTCTAATCTCTCAAACATCCTCAAAGGATCAAAAGGACTCCCACTTCAAGGATTAAGCACAAGGTTGCTCCCTTCTAGGTGGATCAAGCCTCAAGATCGCCAGTGTCACCAAATTAGGGTTTTGATCACCCAGGGCCTCCAGATGAAAAGTTTCATCTGGGCACAAGCCATTGATCCAAAACATAACCTAATATACTTCATGGAACCTCATGAACCCATGCATCAAGTCAATTTTGCCTCAAGGGATGCATTCATAAAAAATCAGGAATTAGGGTTTCTTGAGCTAATTCACCCCTAAGTTGACTTTTGGGACAAACCATGAGCCAAGACCTCAAGAGATGATTTGAGGGTCTCTAACATACCATATTGATCCATTTGGGACAATGGATTAATCAAAGGAGTTTGAGCAACAAGTCTCAATTCCATCTGCACCACAATTAGGGTTTTAAGGGAAAAGTCAACTGTAACTTTGACTTTTGACCAAGACATGCTCCCAAACCCTAATACATGATTGAATATACCCTATGACACCCATGTAACATGTCCATCAAGTTTGATTTAGGTCAAGGACATGATTTCCTGAAGAATTGCACAGTTTGGAATTCATCTGATAAAAAGTCAACTGTACACAAAAGTCAACTTTGACTTTTTGAGATTTTTGACCAAAATGGATTTTTAACCCTAAAATTATGTTAATGTATGATTTGAATCATCATTCATCAAGAAAAATCAAGAAAAGTGAGATAACTTGTAAAAGGGGTACCAACTTTGAAGGACCATAACTCCTAAACCACAAGGCCATTTTTTCTCATCCAAAGATGGATTTGTAGCCCTCATTATCACCTATAAAAACTTCAACTACAAGTCATTCCAATTCATTAAGGATTTTGAGTTGTGGAGTGGTCAAAGTGGCTGAAAAGTGAAAATGTCACTTTTTCCAACACTTAGTGAAATTTTCACTAAGTCAGATTCTGCCTCACTTTTTGCCAAATGTAGGGGGATTTTTCACTTGGAATCAAAAGAGATCAAAACCAAACTTGTTCAAACAGTTGTTG
Source organism: Lathyrus tuberosus (assembly GCA_022829125.1). Taxonomy (NCBI): domain Eukaryota; kingdom Viridiplantae; phylum Streptophyta; class Magnoliopsida; order Fabales; family Fabaceae; genus Lathyrus; species Lathyrus tuberosus. Next base: position 2,176,894 of record JALAZF010000587.1, on the reverse strand, counting down.
TATCATGTAAGAGCTTTCCAAAATGGCCAAGAACATTGTCAAATTCAACTTACACCATGAGATATGACATTGGCAAGTTGCCTTGCTAAAATCTGTCAAGGCAAGGCAGAAGTTGCAACTTTGGTCGATTTGCCAAAATCAGCCAAATTCAATTGCTCCTATCCACTTGGACACCTCAGAGGATTGAATCTAAAGGGGACAATCACTGAGCCAAGCCTCCAAAGTCCATGGAACAAGAAATAACATGTTGAACCTAGAATGGCCAAAATAGGGACAAGACTTCAAATTTGGAATGAGGCATTCAATGGAACCATCAAGGTGGTATGGACTGAGCCATTCTCATCTGAAATTAGTCAAGACTTATCCAAGACCAAGGGGACCAAAGCTCTGTGCCCTAACCTCTAGTCAATGGCTAGAGAAGACTTGGATTTTCATTTGCCAACATTGGCCAAACCTACTTACCAGCTGCCATGCACTATTCCTTACAAAACAAACTTGCTCTACTATAAATAGAGCTCAATTGTGGTCAGTTTGAGTACACCAAAGCCATCTAACAGATGCTTTCCTCAAAATCTCTTCTTTCATTCTAATTTTGCCTTCTAAGGCAAGTCACCATCGGGTTTTGAGTTTGAGAGCAATTCCAATCAAACCAATCACTCACACACCTCACATACATCACATATGAGCTGATCAAACACTTAAATTACTTCTGAAACATCAATTTCACAAAATCACCAGCTGGTTGCTCAAGGTTTTAACCAAAGTGCAGCTGAGGTATCACAAAATGATCCAGCCAATTTCAATCAAGTCCAACCATCCAAACACAATCCATAGGGTGTAGGGAAGCTGTTTAGATAATCACCACTCATCTGTAACACCTCCAAATCAAAAATCACTTTGAACTTGCTGTCACGGCCTAGAGGTGAGCACATGCTTGGTTATCTCTCAATCTATGCATATTTCCTCGCACAATAATTTGGCCATATGTTCATAATCATGCATGGAATGTTTTCCCTCAATTAATTGCATTGTTTGAATCGTGTATCAAAAATCCTAGCCTTCATGCAGAAATTAGGGTTCTTGAGGTCTCTTCGTGATTTCTTGTTGTATGTTTAATTTAAATGAAATTAAAGTACATAGACATGATCGTGAGGTTGAGACGAGCATAATGATATGTGGATTGCATGATATGATTACGTATTCATGGAGATTGGATAGAAAATGCAAATCTGAGAAACCAAGGACACGCGCGTGTTCTTCAGCTTGTTCTTGGCGCCATTTTTAGAAATTCAAATATTTGAATTTTGTGATTTTGTTTAATTGATTCAAAAATTAATTTCTCTCTGAGTTTTAATGATTTTGAGTTGATTCTTTTTTTAATAATTCACAAAAATGTTAAAATATTTTATTTTAACAAAAAATCCCAAGAATATTATTTATTTCATATAATTGATATTTTTGCAAAGAATTAATATTTTAATTGTTTTTGACATTTTAAATATTTTTTCTACATTGATTTTGTAACTTTTAATGCTTTCTAATTATTTTGTAGGTCAATACTTAATCTTTGAAGCATTAATCCAAGATCACAATTTGTTTTCCATGTGTTAAACAATTTTTGATCATTTTAATTGAATTTTTATTCAATTAAATACATTTTGAAAACAAATTAAGGTTTTGGATTAATTCAACCCTCATAAATCATTTTCAAAACATTTTGGGCCTCTTGAGAGAGTGTAAGACCCATCCCCCCTTGTACAAAAACTTTTTGGGCTTCATTCATTGTATAAGTCCCTCTGTACAAGTAAACGGCGCGATCGTCGCCTTTTTTAAAATAAACCTGGGCCTACCCTCGAGTAGTAAGACCCATTTCTTTTTCTTAAAACTTTTTGGGCCTCTAAAAGAGTGTAAGACCCAATCCTTTTTTGACAAAAATCATTTTTGGGCCTCAGTATATTGTATAAGTCCCGATACCGTCAAAAACAAACGGCGCGATCGTCGCCCTTTTCAAAATAACCCTTGGGCCTCTCCTTGAGCTATAAGACCCATTAAAAACACTTTGGGCCTCTATTAGAGTGTAAGACCCAATCCCCCTTTTAACCAAAATTTTGGGCCTCACTTATTGTATAAGTCCCTCCGCGTTAAAAGAAAACCTCGGCGCGATCGCCATTTTTAAACGAAAACTCATTTGGGCCTACCCTCGTGTTATAAGCCCCACTCTTTTTCCTTTAAACCTTTTTGGGCCTCTTGAGAGAGTGTAAGACCCATCCCTTTGTACAGAAAACCATTTTGGGCCCCAGTCACTTGTATAAGTCCCTCTGTACAAAGTCAAACAGTGCGCTCACTGATAAAACCCTGGGCCTCTCCTCGAGCTGTAAGCCCCAAATCTTTCTTTTTCAAAGCACTTTCTCCTTTGATTTTGAATATACTGTTGTTTTCAATCTTTCTTTGTTGAACAACTAACCAAACAGCATGGAAGCACTCCAACCGAGTAAGTGGTTATCGCTTTCATTTACTGCTTTCATATTGTAAACTGTATTGTGGGGCTGCTCACTGTAAGTCTCCTTTCATAAACTCATATCTACTGTGTAATAATAGTATAGATATTTCGAGTTTCCCCGGTAACTACGTCTAGAACTAGGTGACACCGTTTCATTTATTCGTAGAAATAGACGCCTAGATCCCCAATAGGAGCACCAGATACAGTCTTCTCTTCGGCTGTCCTCCTTAGGAATCATCAAGAAACTCTACTCCCCAAGATGAATGTATTCTCCATGAATGGCATCTTTGAGTTTCTTCCAAATTCTCAAACTTTCCTGACTTGATCTATTCCTTGCGGATAGCTTGCCTTGAATGTCTCGGAGTTTGGGTACCCACTACGGTCATAATCTTGGACCTTAACTAAGGAACCCTCTTTAAAAGCTAAAAGTCGCTAGATAGTAAACCTCGCACGTTTACCAGTGGTTTTTTATCTTTAAAAGAGTTATCTCTCCTAATGGAAAGGGGATGATAGACCCACGGGCTTCTTAAAAGCATCGGCTTCCTCTTGGGCATTGTACAAGGACCCACGGGCTTCTTAAAAGCAACCCCGCCTCCTCTTGGGCTTCGTACAAGGACCCTACGGCTTCTTAGAAGTATTCATAGCCTCCTCTTAGGCTTCGTATAAAGATCTCTTCCTCCGAGAATGATAGCCTCCTCTTGGGCATTAGTACAAGGACCCGACGGCTTCTTAAAAGTTTTTATCCTCCTCTTGGGCTTCATACAAATTGTCCCGACGACCTCCTAGAGGTATAGGAACAGAACTTAGTCATCTGCATAGAACAGTCCTTTCCTAGAGTCTACTACTATTTCTCAAAGCATAGTACAAAAGATGAAACTCTAGACACGGATAGTCTAACTTCCTTGAGTCTCAAAGACATTCTCAAGCACTCTTCAAAAAAAGGAAGGAAACCCGTAGACTCGGACAGTCTAAATACCCTTTTGGATTTCCAGTTTCCTCAAAGAAAAGGAAATAACCCCGATCCTCAGATCTAACCCATGAGTACAGTGATGCTCATATAAGAACTGATTTTCTCTTTCAAAATCAGTATACTGGACCTGTCACTTAACTGACACAGTCACCTTAGCCTTCTCTTGGGCATTGTACAATGATTCTCCCCAGCGGAGTCAAACAACATTCAGCCTCTCTCTCGGGCTTTGTACGAGACACATAAGAGACTCCCTCGCTGAGTCAATTACCCCTTTGGCCTCCATCTCGGGCTTTATACGAGATACAAAAAGGTTCATATTGAGCTAAACAAACAATAGCCTCCATCTCGGGCTTCGTACGAGACACAAAGACTCCATCGTCGGGTCAAAAACTTTTAGCCTCCATCTCGGGCTTCGTACGAGACACAAAGACTCCATCGTCGGGTAAAAAACTTTTAGCCTCTCTCTCGGGCTTTGTACGGGACACAAAATAGCCTCCTCTTAGGCTTTGTATAATGATTTTCCTAGCGGAAATTAGCCTCCTCTTAGGCTTTGTATAAGAAAACCACTGGTTGATCCAATCAACCTTTTAGCATCAAAGTTGTGCCTCGTTCACAGTACACAAACATCAACAACTCCTTTCCCTTCATCTAATCGCTGTAAGCGGCAAGCCTCTGGATCATCTATATCCACGCCACTGTCCCTCTTTTAGCATGATAAATTCCTAAGGAAAGATGGCATTGCTCTACACTGAGTTAAAGTCTTCTCCTTCAGGTTAAAACCCTTTCTTCGGAAATTATGGCATTGCTCGGATCCGCGTATCCCAGTTAAAGTAACTCTCCTTCTCCCCTCTTTAGAGATGACAAATTCTCTCTAAAGCCGAGGTCTTTCAGCTTCACGTCTTGGGCTTTGAACAAGACACAAATAGACCTTTGAGCTTCACATCTTGGGCTTTGAACAAGATACAAACTACCTTTCGCTTCACGTCTTGGGCTTTGAACAAGACACCAAAACACCCATTTCCTCCCATAGAATAAGAGGAACTACGAACGCTCTGATTTCCCTGTTTCGCTAAACGGGAATACGTAGGCATAAGATCGAAAGAAAAGATCTTAGCGAGCACAATCAACAAAAAACCCAAATCCCATATCTCCATCAATCAAAAGCAGTAATTCAAAAACATCAGTCCTAACATCCTAATCCTTATTCCCCGTCAGAAACCCTTTGCCTAGATTAAAAGAAAGAAACCCGTATTGGCGAAAATACAAATAACCAGTACAAAGGCCCCCCCACATCGATAGCATCTGTAACCTAACAGACCGCTGTTTAAACACAGTATGCAAAGCAGGGTTAATTAGAGACATTTATTTCCCTTCCTTATTCAGCTCACAATAGGATAAAAAATGAATCGACCTGTAGTTTTAAGCTCAAACCGCAGAGAGCGACCAACGCTTAAGAACCGCGTCCAAAATCGCTCGCTATAGAAAAAATGGCGCCCACCGTGGGGCTTTTCAAAGTTATATCTAGGCACGGTCTTCCTTCTCTTCACTTGTGTGAAAAACTACAGAGTGGTAACTCAGCCGGGGAGCCATTTCTGTCAGGAACTTAGGATTCATAGCTTTAAAGGTCTAGGATGTTTAGGACAAATATATATACTGCTTTTCCTAATTGATATATGTGTTTATTTTTCTGCTACTGGGAATGCGGGTGATGCCGTATGTGGAAAGAATGAGTATACACTTAAGATAAGTGATGGCGACAGGGTCGACCATCAACCTCAGTGGAGGCTGACCAACGCAACCCATTCACTCTTCTAGCCAATGGGCCGGTTGTTAAGTCTGAGAAGCTGAGGAGCCAAACCCTTTCGTAGTGTGGAAACTATCGGAAATAGTTGTTACGCGATACTACCCTCATTTGAGGCTGGTGATCTATTCTCGGTGAATGGCACTTACTCTAAGATTGCTCTACAACTCGCTGGCGATCCGCTTGTTGTTTTGCTTTCCTGGGAGGAGATGATGATAATGAGTACAGGTACAAAAATCACCCTAGTATAAACCTTTGGGGATGGGTAGAGCCTTGACTTCATGACAACGACCCTCTGACCCCATGTTTTTTCTATGTTTTTGTGTGCTGCATTCATGCATCCATTTAATAAAACATTAAAACATTCAAAAAACTTCTCTTCTAGTCTCTCTGTTTTTCAAATTAAACTAAGACTGTGATTGCAAATATCAGAGAAAAAGATTGCATTAATGGATTTCGGTAGAAGGAGAACTCACCAGTATACCTTCAAGGTTCCAAAGCTAGAGGATTTGAGAAAGTTAGCGAGGATGATCGTTAACCCAGAGGCTTTCAGAGCCAAGCACGGTGGTTTGCTACCACTGTTAAGAGTCCATGTGATTAAGGGGATCATGGACACACTAATCCAGTTCTACGATCCGGTATATCACTGTTTCACATTCCCGGATTACCAGTTATCACCAACGCTGGAGGAGTATTCTCATCTGACTAATTTACATATCACTGATCGAGCTCCATTTTCTGGACTGGAAGAAATTCCAAAGAATCAGACTATTGCAATAGCAATTCATTTGGACGAGTCTGAGGTCAGCACTCACATGACCGCTAAGGGTGGCATCCAAGGTTTGCCAGCCCAGTTCTTGACAAAGAAGGCTCTGTACTTTGCTAGTATAGGGAACACGACTGCTTTTGAAAGCATCTTTGTCTTGCTCACCTACGAGTTATTTTTGTTTCCTAACATCAATAACTTCGTTGATATCAACGCTATTAAGGTTTTTCTCATTGGAAACCCTGTGCCGACTTTGCTCGCAGATGCTTATCATTCTGTACACTTGGGAAATTTGTACAGCGGAGGGGAGATCACATGCTGTGTACCTTTGCTCTACAAATGGTTTCTCTCTCACTTGCCCAAGTCTGCTGCTTTTGGGGATTGCAAGAGTGTCTTACGTTGGTCGCAGAAGATCATGTCTCTCACCAATTCCGATATAGATTGGTATAATAAGATTTATGAGGGAATCAGGATCATTGACCGTGGTGGAAACTTCCCCAGCGTACCCCTCATAGGAACTAAAGGAGGAATCAACTATCATCAGACATTGGTTCTTCGTCAATTTGGATACCCGATGAGATACATCCCACTGGGTGTTCATCTGGAAGGTCTTTTCTTCAAAGAAGGAGAAAATGACAGAGCACTAAAGATGGAAATAGTGCAAGCTTGGAAACATGTTCATAAGAAAGGACGAGAGTCTCTGGGAAAACCGGATTGTGTCTCGGTGGAGCCTTATCTCCATTGGGTACAAACTAGAGCTCTCAAGCTAAAGATGCCTTATCCTCGTTACGGAATTCTTCCACCAAGGGAAACTGTCATGTACTTCATGACGGAAACTGAAAAGCTTCAGGTTACTCTCAACAAAGTTCAAAAGGAAAGAAGATCTTGGAAGAACAAGTACCGCACCCTCGACGTAGAGTGTATCCAAATACAACAACTACTAAAAGAGAAAGACGCTCTGATTGAAATTTTGGAGCAGCATGCTGTAGAGAATCAAGATGACCAAAGGAATTTGCTCGCTCCTTTCACCTGGCAAAGGAATGACAACCCGACAACGGCCCAAGCGCCCCGGTCAAAGAAGAGGACTAGGGACCCATTAGTTTAGGTTTCTGTTTCTGCACTTTGTAATCTACTGTATTTCCATTTCTGTAATCCTGTGGAATTCAATAAAAAGGGGTTTCCCCACTGTTTGATATTTGCAATCTAATTGTCGAAGTTTATTTTGATTAAACCTAAAAACAAAAATTAATATAATCATTGCATTCATCATTCTCACATCGCGTATTCTTCTTACCTATGAATCTCACGTTTGTGTCTCGATTCTAGAGTCAAACTGTCTCATTCGTATAATACTCGGGCCAATCGTCAGAAAAGGATGGATGATCTTGAGGAAGAAAACAGAGAGTTGAGAGAAGAGATCGACGCTCTAAGAGAGGATATGAGAAAGCTTCGTAACGACATGCAAGCCATGGCAGAAGCTCAGCTACAAAGAACTGTGATCTCAGAGATCACCTCAACGCCCATCATAGAAAAGTATGATCCTAGGTATCAGATGCCGAAAGATAGTCCATAGGGCATGCCTGTTAACTATATCCCGGAAGAATATGATCCGCCGATCATTGAAGATCAGGGAATCGCAACAGAAGCCGCTGGGCCTGAAGATTACAAACTTCGGGAAAGCGAAGATGCCAGGGGCATACTAAAGACTCCTGAAGGTTACAAACTTCGGGAGGCGCCGAGACTTACTGCCGTAGTCACGGTACCACCCCCTGTGGTGCACACTGTCCCAGAAGGACAGATTCCACATATACCTTCTTGTAAGAAGGAAACTATGTTTGACAGAATGGATGAATTCCAGGAGCAGTTCTTGGAAATGTAGAAAGAGCTACAAGCCATTCGCGGTAAGGATCTATTTGGAAAGGATGCCGCAGACCTCTGCTTGGTCCCAAATGTGAAAGTCCCGCACAAGTTCCAAGTGCCCGACTTTGAAAAATACAAGGGTAACTCTTGCCCTCAGAGCCATCTGGTGATGTACGCTCGGCGGATGTCAGCTCAGACGGAGAATCAGGACCTGCTGATTCACTACTTCTAGGATAGTTTAACCAGTGCCGCACTCAAATGGTACATGGGTTTAAACCGTACTACGATCAGTACATTCAGAGATCTTGGTAGATCGATGTCGCAAAAGGACAAAGAAACCTTTAAGGAGTATGCTCAAAGGTGGCGTGAAATTGCCGCTCAAATTTGTCCACCTCTTGAGGAAAAAGAGATGACAAAAATCTTCTTAAAGACCTTAAGCTCATTTTACTATGACCGAATGGTTGCCAGTGCGCCCAGTGATTTCACCGAAATGGTCGGCATGGGTGTACGTCTTGAGGAAGCCGTCCGAGAAGGATGTTTGGTAAAAGACACTGGATCAACGAGCGGTACTAAAAAATATGGTAGTGCTCTCCCTAAGAAAAAATAGCAAGATATTGGGAATATCTCTCTCGAAAAACAAAGGCGTCGTTATCAGCCAGAAGCAGCTGTAACTCCTGCTATCGGCCCCGCGCCTGTTCCTATGTATCAACCTCAGGTTGCGCAGAGCCAACCTGACCAACAAAGGACACAACAACCTCTTCAGCAGGATTGTCCTCCATATAACAACAACCGAACAACACGGCCACCAGGATTTGATCTTATACCCATGTTGTACGCAGAATTATTTCTGTTACTACTGGCTAGGGGCACATTCAGACTAAGTCTCCTCTTTCAGTTCCGGAAAATCCGCCTTTTTGGTTTAAAGCGGATCAAACATGCCCTTATCATCAAGGAGGTTCAGGGCATAACATTGAGACTTGTCTCAATTTCAAATCCGACGTGCAAAAGCCTGTTAGGAGCGGGCTCTTATCTTTCAAAGATACGAATCCTAATGTTCTTACGAACCCGCTGCCTCAACATGAGAAAGCTGCAGTCAATCTGATTGGGAAAGAGACTAACAATGTCTATCAAATTCACGATGTACTCTTGTTAAAAACCAATCTGGTCAAGATGCATTGTAGACAGAGTGGATATGGCCATGTGCCACCTCATAACTATCACCAGTGTGATATCTGCTCTAAAGATAACCAAGGATGTTCGGTAGTGCAATCAGCTCTACAGGAACAGATGGATCTCGGATGGATCCAAGAGCACCGAGTTTGTGGAATTAACATGGTTTACACGAATTCCAACGTCATTCAGAACCACGACATCTGTGCAATGAATGTCAACTTGGTGGCGATGCACTCAAGGCAAAGCTAGTATCATAATCTGCCGCGACACGATTAAAATTCCTGTCTGACTTGCTCGGTAAATAAACAGGGATGCTCTTTCATACAAGAGGCCCTCCAGCGTCAGATGGATCTTGGATGGATCCAAGACTACCATGATAGGAACTCCTATCAAATCAATATGGTTCAGATCTTCGATATCTGCGTAATGAATACCAACCTGGTAGAGTTACATGCTGAGCAGGTCCGACTTGGATTCTTAATATCACATGACTATCAAAATTGTAAAGCGGGTTGCGAAAAAGATCGAGGTTGTACCCTTGTCCAGGAGACGCTTCAGCACTTGTTAAATCACTGGTGGATGCCAATCTACATGGATGAAGAAACTCAGCAGATTAGTATCAATAGCAGGAATCCTACTCGTCGTCAAAGTCAAGATGTCCGATCAATGGAAGGTAACCTAGTGAGGTTACATTGTATTCAAAGTGGGCATGGCCAGGTGCCTCCACACAACTATGACAGTTGTAGCGTCTGTTCGAAAAGTAACCGAGGGTGCTACCTTGTGCGAGCGGCTCTTCAGGGTCGGGTCGATCATGGAGAAATTCGTCCATTCCAAGTTCTGGACCCATCATTTGGTCGCCGAACTACCTTGCCGATCAAGTTGAGGATGTTGTCACAATCTCTGGTCATCATAGGACCAGAGATGTTTTTGCCATCATTCCTCTACTTGACGAATCTAAAGTTCCCAACCAGGAACGGATCGAGATTACTTATGACGGTCAGAAAAATCAGAAGGTTCCCATAGTCATCTATCTACCGGGGCCTACCGTATGAATCAGCTAAGGTAATCCCTTATAAATACGGTGCAACAATAATCGAGAATGGAAAGGAAATTCCATTACCCTCCGTCGTGAACATTGCAGACATCAGTCGTGTAACACGGAGCGGTCGAATCTTCAACCGAGGGGTTGGAGAATCCAACAAAGAAAAGGAACTTCAGGCAGAAATTCCTGATCCGCCAGTCGGTCAATCTAGTAATCCCGACTTTTCAAAAGACAAGGATGAGATGCTAAAGCTCATCCAAAGGAGTGAATATAACATTGTTGATCAACTGTTACAGACTCCTTCAAAGATCTCAGTATTATCATTGTTACTCAGTTCAGAAGCACACAGAGAGGCTCTACAGAAAGTCTAGGAACAAGCCTTTGTGGAACAGGATGTAACAATCAGACAATTCGATAGCATTGTCTCTAACATCACTTCCTGCAATAATTTGGGATTTAGTGATGAAGAATTACCTGAAGAGGGTCGCCGTCATAACATGGCGCTCAATATTACAGTTAACTGCCAGGGCGATGCTTTAGCCAACGTACTGGTAGACACAGGGTCAGCCCTGAATGTTATGCCGAAGTCCACTTTGATGCAATTATCATTCAAGGGCCCTCCGATGAGAGTCAGCGAGGCCGTCGTCAAAGCATTCGACGGATCCAGAAAAACAGTTATCGACGAAGTTGATCTTCCCATAACTATTGGTCCTCACACTTTCCAAATCACTTTCCAGGTCATGGACATCTGGGCAACATACAGTTGTTTATTAGGAAGACCTTGGATACATCAGGCTGGAGCGGTTACTTCGACCCTCCACCAAAAGCTAAAGTTCATCAAGAACGATCAACTTGTCACGGTTTGTGGGGAACAAGCCTTGCTTGTGAGTAACCTATCATCATCTACTTGTGCGGAACCCGAGGAGGTTATTGGAACTCAGTTCCAAGCACTATCGGTGAGCAAGGACAATCAGTTCAAAGAAGGAACTTCAATTTCTTCATACAAAGATGCTATCAAAGCGGTCGAGAGTACCGATACGACAGAATGGGGACGGCTTGTCGTTCCTATTGACAATAAAACAAAGAAGGGTCTTGGTTTTTCTACAACCTGTACCCAGACAGTTGCCAACGATGAAAGTCTTCATCCCCTTCAAAACTTCTTCCACAGTGGAGGTTTTCTTTGCCCAGTGTCTCAGACAGTTCATGCTATCAATGAGGAGGATCCCTCTGACACAGATGAAGAATGGAAGTCCTATCTTAACAAGGACGGGTATATGTCTCAGGAAGAGGTGCCTATGCCTTTTTGCTTTCCTACAGAAAGTCCGAGATTTATACTAAGATCAGATGTCGAAATGATCTATGGAGATTGTGATCCGGAAGGATACCGTGCTCCGCCAAATTCATTAGAGGAGGACACTCTGATGAAAGATAACTTTGACCACAATTACTATGGCCGGATGGATGGCCTGCCAATGTGGCTGCCTTACCCAGGAAACTTGGGGCAAGAGAGGCAGCCGAACAATGAAACTCAGCTGAGCGTCATTGAACAGAATACCTATGTCCCCACCATGTCATGGGATCAACACTCAGGTCATTCGGAAATTACTCAACATGACGATGAATTCGCAACGTTTGCAGGACTAGAATTCATCAATTATGCTTTTCCCGAGGTCAACGTCATCGAGAAGGATGACTTCTCCAGTTCCAAAGAAGTTTGGGACACTCTGGGACAACCAAGTGGAAAATACGACTTTATGGTCAAGTACACTGCTCCCGAAAGCTCTCGTATCAAGCTCGAAGATATCCAGCCAACTGGATGGGGAGATACAGCTGAGAGCACCAATGCTATGCAAAATGCAACAGAGGAATCCTCCCACGAAAATTCTGCCTGGGAAACAGATTCCAATGATCCTGCTCCACCAGAAATCAGCGTCATTTCTGAAGACAAATCAAGGAAGGTGCCAGAATTTGTGATTCACTGAGGAGTTCGCCGCCAATGGGGTGCCATCGAGGTTCCGAAGGTCGTTCATCAGTCAAAGTAATTGCCATCTTTAACCTTTCACCTTGCCCAGGTGAAACGGATGTTTTGATAGGGCTCGCTTTCTGTAAATATCCCTCTTCGCTTTGCCCGAAGCGACAGAGTTTTGTTTTATAGGGCTGTAGTTTCAAGAATCGACTTGTTCATTAATAAAATAACGTCGTTCTGTAATTTCCGCATAATTGCTGTTTTCTCTTTTCGTTTTTCAGAAAATGGTAATCCTAAAAAAAACAATTCAAAAATAAAAACAAGCAGTAAAAATAAAACACTGCACACACTTGCATTTTCTCTATCTCTTCTAAACACGAATCATACCGTCATGCAGATTGCTTATTTTAAACCCAGTTGAAACATACGATCCGATGCTTTCTCCCAACTTTGAGTTCCCGGTATTCGAGGCTAAAGAAGAAAATGACAACGAAATTCCAGAAGAGATCTCCCGACTACTCAGACAAGAGGAAAGGTCCATTGAACCTCACAAAGAACCGTTGGAAACGGTAAACTTGGGTTCAGAGCAAGAGAGAAAAGAAATCAGGATTGGCGCACTGCTCAGGCCAACTACCAGAGAGGGTTTGATAAAGCTTCTCAAAGAATTCCCCAATGTATTCGCTTGGTCCTATCAGGATATGCCAGGGTTGGATACCAGCATCGTGGAACATCATTTACCGTTGAGATCAGAATGCCCGCCAGTAAAGCAAAGGTTGAGACGGACTCACCCAGACATGGCTATCAAAATCAAAGAGGAGGTACAAAAACAGATTGACGCAGGTTTCCTCGCCACATCTGAATATCCTCAATGGTTAGCCAACATCGTACCCGTTCCCAAAAAGGATGGAAAGGTCAGAATGTGTGTTGATTACAGAGATCTAAACAAGGCAAGTCCAAAGGATGACTTTCCTTTACCACACATTGACATGCTGGTTGACAGCACAGCAAAGTTCAAAGTATTCTCCTTCATGGATGGATTCTCGGGCTATAACCAGATCAAAATAGCGCCGAAAGACATGGAGAAAACTTCGTTCATTATCCCATGGGGTACCTTTTGTTACAAGGTAATGTCGTTCGGTTTGAAGAATGCCAGGGCAACCTATCAAAGGGCCATGACTACTCTGTTTCATGACATGATACACAAAGAAATCGAGGTATATGTCGATGATATGATTGCAAAATCAAAAACAGAGAGTGAGCACGTTGAACATCTGTCAAAATTGTTCGAACGTCTAAGAAAATTCAAGCTCCACTTGAATCCCAACAAGTGCACCTTCGGTGTCCGTTCAGGGAAACTACTAGGGTTCATCGTCAGCCAGAAAGGAATCGAGGTTGATCCTGACAAGGTCAAGGCCATTCAAGAAATGCCTTCTCCGAAAACTGAAAAACAAGTCAGAGGATTCCTGGGACGTTTGAACTACATCTCCAGATTCATATTCCTTATGACCGCGACGTGTGCGCCAATTTTCAAATTACTCAAAAAGAATCAGGATTGCGTTTGGTCAGATGATTGCCAAACCGCCTTCGACAGTATCAAGGAATATCTGTTGAATCCTCTGATTCTATCACCTCCAGTGGAAGGAAGACCACTGATTATTTACCTCACAGTCCTAGAGGACTCAATGGGATGTGTACTTGGCCAACAAGATGAAACTAAACGGAAAGAGTCTGCCATTTACTATCTAAGCAAGAAATTCACCGACTGCGAGACTCGGTATACAATGCTTGAGAAAACTTGTTGCGCTTTGGCTTGGGCAGCCAAACGTCTTCGCCAATACATGATTCGTCATACTACTTGGTTAATCTCAGAAATGGATCCAATCAAGTATGTCTTCGAAAAACCTGCTCTCACGGGAAGGATTGCCCGTTGGCAGATGCTGTTATCAGAATATGACATAGAGTACCACACTCAGAAAGCCGTTAAAGGAAGTATTTTAGCCGATCATTTGGCTCATCAACCGATTGACGATCAAGAATCAATCTGGTTTGACTTCCCAGACGAAGATGTCATGTATCTAAAGATGAAAGATTGCGATGAACCGCTACCCAGTGAAGGGCCAGAACCAGGTTCCCAGTGGGGACTTATCTTTGACAGAGTATTCAATCATTATGGAAACGGAATTGGGGCAATCATTGTTACCCCTCAGGGTTCCCACATTCCTTTCACTGCCAGACTTACGTTCAAATGTACGAACAACGAGGCCGAATACGAAGCATGTATCATGGGTCTCGAAGAAGCGATTGATTTAAGGATCAAAAACTTGGACGTATACGGCGACTCAGCCCTGGTTATCAATCAGATAAAAGGAGATTGGAATACATACCAATCAGGATTGATTCCTTACAAAGACTATGCAAGAAGGTTGTTACCTTTCTTCAATAGAATTGAGTTTCATCACATCCCTCGTGATGAGAATCACATGGCTGATGCGTTAGCCACTCTCTCTTCCATGATTAGTGTAGGTCAATGGAATGACATACCTAAGATCGACATAATACGCCTTGAACGGCCCGCTCACGTCTTCACGAGTGAAGCAGTCATAGATGACAGACCTTGGTATCACGATATCAAATGCTTCCTTCAGAAACAAGAGTACCCATCTGGGGCACTCAGAAAAGACAAGAAAACTCTCAGAAGATTGGCTGGAAACTTCTTCCTGAGCGGTGGCACTCTCTATAAGAGAAATTTTGACATGGTCTTGCTCCGATGCGTCGACAGACCAGAAGCAGACATGCTAATGAAAGAAATTCATGAAGGATCCTTTGGCACTCATGCCAACGAACACACAATGGCCAGAAAAATTCTGAGAGCAGGGTATTATTGGTTGACCATGGAATCCGACTGCTACAAGTACATGAGGAGGTGTCACAAGTGTCAGATATACTCCGACAAAATTCATGTACCGCCATCACATCTCAAAGATCTTTCTTCCCCGTGGCCTTTTTCCATATGGGGAATCGACATGATTGGCATGATTGAGCACAAGGCTTCAAACGGACATCGGTTCATCCTTGTAGCCATTGACTATTTCACCAAGTGGGTCAAAGCAGCGTCATTCGCCAATGTAACCCGACAAGTGGTGGTCCGATTTATCAAAAATAATATCATCTGCCGTTATGGTGTTCCAAGCGAGATCATTACTGATAATGGATCTAACTTGAACAATAAGATGATGAAAGAGTTGTGTGCAGAGTTCAAGATCGAACACCATAACTCATCTCCCTACCGACCCAAGATGAACGGAGCGGTAGAAGCGGCTAACAAGAACATCAAGAAGATCGTTCAAAAGATGGTTGTAACCTACAAAGATTGGCACGAGATGCTACCCTTTGCTCTTCACGGTTATCGCACATCTGTCCGCACTTCAACAGGGGCAACCCCTTTCTCTCTAGTATATGGCATGGAGGCAGTTCTCCCCATAGAAGTAGAGATCCCATCAATCCGGGTATTGATGGAAGCTAAGCTCACCGAAGCTGAATGGTGTCAAAATCGACACGACGAACTGAACCTGATCGAAGAGAAGCGAATCACGGCACTATGCCACGGTCATTTGTACCAACAGAGAATGAAGAGGGCGTTTGACAAAAAGGTCCGACCTCGTGTCTTCAGAAAAGGAAACCTCGTGCTCAAGAAGATACAATCATTTCTCACTGATTCTCGGGGCAAATGGACCCCAAATTATGATGGCCCCTATGTGGTCACGAAAGCTTTCTCAAGCGGCGCCTTGAGACTTGCAACCATGGACGGAGAGGAATTTTCCTACCCCACGAATGTTGATGTAGTCAAGAAATACTTCGCCTAAAACTAAAAAAAAAAAAAAACGTCTCGATGGATTGAAAACCCGAAAGGGCGGTCCAGGCAAAAGTTAGAGACATGAAAAAAATCATCCCGATGGATTGGAAATCTCATAGTACAATCCATGCAAAAGTTAGGGATAATGGCAAGTAACTATGTTCAACAGAGGCAAGTCCCTCAGCAGCAGTTACAGCATCCATCGGAGGAAATCTCCCGTCAAAGGTCATCTTCGACAGAAGCTCAGGATGTCCCGAATTCAAAGTTGGTAGAAGGATAGTGGTCGTTATGTTTCAACGTAGCCCTTTTCCCTGTAAATTACCATTTTCTAACTTTGTATATACTCTTTGGAATCACGCGTTTGGCTGATCTCCATCTTATCAATAAAATTTGAGCCCTTGTGCTTGTGTTTGTAATTCTTTACTTATTTTAGCTTTACAGAACGACGTTGTTTAAACTTAATCAGCGATTCTTGAAATGAAACAAAAATGAATTTACTTGTTAAAACTTTTTCTGCTTTTAAATTAAAGATGGCATTTCTTTTGACTGTTGAACATCAGAAGAACATCGATCGCTTCTCCCGAAGTAAGCGAACTTCAAAGTGCAGAATCAAAGTACTCCTTCTAGACCAGTACTCCTGAATGAAGGATCAATAATGTCAGAGACCATGTTTCGTCTGACATCCTCGGCCGAGTTCTCATCTCCTAAGCCCGATCAACATAGCTCCCAACGGGACTATCTCTCCTAAGCAAGGTGGAATTGCTATTTTGAATCAACGGTACTTCTTCTCCCCGCGATGGCCGAGTATCCAATTGTGTTCATCCATTAGTCTGTATGTCGTGTCTGTTTTGTCAGCATATACATACATACATCATGCATTTTTTATTTACATTCACATTTCATATTGCATTACTATCACTCTAGTCGGTCTTGTCCCCTAGTGGTAGAAGTCCTCTCAATCGAGTTGTCAGTTCTTGCCTCGTCAGGAAATACTGTGTCTGAACAACCTCGCTTCCGGTTTAATTCTGGAAAGGAGTTGGTCCTTGACCACTTTGATAACTTGAACCTTTGAAAAGCCAGAGAAAACTTTCAATAAACATCACTCTTCGCCATTGAAGATGATATCCTTGCTTTCCCGGATTAAGGAAAATCCACAGAGAAAGCCTCGTGATCAGAGATTCGGCAGCACACCAGTTTTGCTCCGAAAAACCACTGATGAAAAGGTCATCGGCACCTCAAAATTGGATCCCATCATATGGCATTTCTCCGGGAAGATCCCGAGAAAAGTGTGATGTAACCCCAAACGAAAACAGTCTCTCAAGAGACTCGCTTTTCCCAGTAGAATCGACAAATGGCGTCTCCAAAACAAAGAAATTTGTGTACCTCTACGATTCAGACGAATGGGTTCTCCAGCAAGTCTGACATCAAAATGTTTTCCACGCAAATGGCATCTCCCCAGGAAAATTCGGCGAGAAGTTTGAAGGAAAGCCGCTACGAATAGCGTCCCTTGTCAGTAAAGTTTATTGACAAAAGAAACTAAGACCAGTTCCTTGGTAGGAAACCAGGATCGAGGGGAAGTTTAAATCAGAAACTAAGACCAGTTCCTTGGTAGGAAACCAAGAACGAGGGGAAGTTTAAATCAGAAACTAAGACCAGATCCTTGGTAGGAGACCAGGATCGAGGGGAAATTTACCTTTTATAAGCATCATCGCTTAGCTAAAGAAGATGAATGCGTAAGCTACCATTCATAACCACCATCAAAATTTCGGGTATTCCGATATTTAATCCTCTTGCACCCCGAATGCCCGAATCCCTTCGTCATTCACACCTTCGGGTCCAAGAAGATTAAATAGGGGCATCTGTAATACCCCAAATTTTGACCACTAAAGTTTCCCATCATTGTGCAAATCATCAGCACAATATGGATGTACCTTTATGCTTCATCAGTCTCCCCAAAGATGGGTGAGCATCCACTACAATCAAATTAGAGTTTCAAGCCCTCTCTGAGCTTTAGACAAAGGCTCAATCAAGAAATGACTTGATTTCCAACTTGTCTAATCTCTCAAACATCCTCAAAGGATCAAAAGGACTCCCACTTCAAGGATTAAGCACAAGGTTGCTCCCTTCTAGGTGGATCAAGCCTCAAGATCGCCAGTGTCACCAAATTAGGGTTTTGATCACCCAGGGCCTCCAGATGAAAAGTTTCATCTGGGCACAAGCCATTGATCCAAAACATAACCTAATATACTTCATGGAACCTCATGAACCCATGCATCAAGTCAATTTTGCCTCAAGGGATGCATTCATAAAAAATCAGGAATTAGGGTTTCTTGAGCTAATTCACCCCTAAGTTGACTTTTGGGACAAACCATGAGCCAAGACCTCAAGAGATGATTTGAGGGTCTCTAACATACCATATTGATCCATTTGGGACAATGGATTAATCCAAGGAGTTTGAGCAACAAGTCTCAATTCCATCTGCACCACAATTAGGGTTTTAAGGGAAAAGTCAACTGTAACTTTGACTTTTGACCAAGACATGCTCCCAAACCCTAATACATGATTGAATATACCCTATGACACCCATGTAACATGTCCATCAAGTTTGATTTAGGTCAAGGACATGATTTCCTGAAGAATTGCACAGTTTGGAATTCATCTGATAAAAAGTCAATTGTGCACAAAAGTCAATTTTGACTTTTTGAGATTTTTGACCAAAATGGATTTTTAACCCTAAAATGATGTTAATGTATGATTTGAATCATCATTCATCAAGAAAAATCAAGAAAAGTGAGATAACTTGTAAAAGGGGTACCAACTTTGAAGGACCATAACTCCTAAACCACAAGGCCATTTTTTCTCATCCAAAGATGGATTTGTAGCCCTCATTATCACCTATAAAAACTTCAACTACAAGTCATTCCAATTCATTAAGGATTTTGAGTTGTGGAGTGGTCAAAGTGGCTGAAAAGTGAAAATGTCACTTTTTCCAACACTTAGTGAAATTTTCACTAAGTCAGATTCTGCCTCACTTTTTGCCAAATGTAGGGGGATTTTTCACTTGGAATCAAAAGAGATCAAAACCAAACTTGTTCAAACAGTTGTTGTATCATGTAAGAGCTTTCCAAAATGGCCAAGAACATTATCAAATTCAACTTACACCATGAGATATGACATTGGCAAGTTGCCTTGCTAAAATCTGTCAAGGCAAGGCAGAAGTTGCAACTTTGGTCGATTTGCCAAAATCAGCCAAATTCAATTGCTCCTATCCACTTGGACACCTCAGAGGATTGAATCTAAAGGGGACAATCACTGAGCCAAGCCTCCAAAGTCCATGGAACAAGAAATAACATGTTGAACCTAGAATGGCCAAAATAGGGACAAGACTTCAAATTTGGAATGAGGCATTCAATGGAACCATCAAGGTGGTATGGACTGAGCCATTCTCATCTGAAATTAGTCAAGACTTATCCAAGACCAAGGGGACCAAAGCTCTGTGCCCTAACCTCTAGTCAATGGCTAGAGAAGACTTGGATTTTCATTTGCCAACATTGGCCAAACCTACTTACCAGCTGCCATGCACTATTCCTTGCAAAACAAACTTACTCTACTATAAATAGAGCTCAATTGTGGTCAGTTTGAGTACACCAAAGCCATCTAACAGATGCTTTCCTCAAAATCTCTTCTTTCACTCCAATTTTGCCTTCTAAGGCAAGTCACCATCGGGTTTTGAGTTTGAGAGCAATTACAATCAAACCAATCACTCACACACCTCACATACATCACATATGAGCTGATCAAACACTTAGATTACTTCTGAAACATAAATTTCACAAAATCACCAGCTGGTTGCTCAAGGTTTTAACCAAAGTGCAGCTGAGGTATCACAAAATGATCCAGCCAATTTCAATCAAGTCCAACCATCCAAACACAATCCATAGGGTGTAGGGAAGCTGTTCAGATCATCACCACTCATCTGTAACACCTCCAAATCAAAAATCACTTTGAACTTGCTGTCACGGCCTAGAGGTGAGCACATGCTTGGTCATCTCTCAATCTATGCATATTTCCTCGCACAATAATTTGGCCATATGTTCATAATCATGCATGGAATGTTTTCCCTCAATTAATTGCATTGTTTGAATCGTGTATCAAAAATCCTAGCCTTCATGCAGAAATTAGGGTTCTTGAGGTCTCTTCGTGATTTCTTGTTGTATGTTTAATTTAAATGAAATTAAAGTACATAGACAT
Organism: Lathyrus tuberosus; assembly: GCA_022829125.1. Classification (NCBI taxonomy): domain Eukaryota; kingdom Viridiplantae; phylum Streptophyta; class Magnoliopsida; order Fabales; family Fabaceae; genus Lathyrus; species Lathyrus tuberosus. The sequence continues at coordinate 2,156,712 of JALAZF010000587.1, read as the reverse complement.
GATCGTGAGGTTGAGACGAGCATAATGATATGTGGATTGCATGATATGATTACGTATTCATGGAGATTGGATAGAAAATGCAAATCTGAGAAACCAAGGACACGCGCGTGTTCTTCAGCTTGTTCTTGGCGCCATTTTTAGAAATTCAAATATTTGAATTTTGTGATTTTGTTTAATTGATTCAAAAATTAATTTCTCTCTGAGTTTTAATGATTTTGAGTTGATTCTTTTTTTAATAATTCACAAAAATGTTAAAATATTTTATTTTAACAAAAAATACCAAAAATATTATTTATTTCATATAATTGATATTTTTGCAAAGAATTAATATTTTAATTGTTTTTGACATTTTAAATATTTTTTCTACATTGATTTTGTAACTTTTAATGCTTTCTAATTATTTTGTAGGTCAATACTTAATCTTTGAAGCATTAATCCAAGATCACAATTTGTTTTCCATGTGTTAAATAATTTTTGATCATTTTAATTGAATTTTTATTCAATTAAATACATTTTGAAAAGAAATTAGGGTTTTGGATTAATTCAACCCTCATAAATCATTTTCAAAACATTTTGGGCCTCTTGAGAGAGTGTAAGACCCATCCCCCCTTGTACAAAAACTTTTTGGGCTTCATTCATTGTATAAGTCCCTCTGTACAAGTAAACGGCGCGATCGTCGCCTTTTTTAAAATAAACCTGGGCCTACCCTCGAGTAGTAAGACCCATTTCTTTTTCTTAAAACTTTTTGGGCCTCTAAAAGAGTGTAAGACCCAATCCTTTTTTGACCAAAATCATTTTTGGGCCTCAGTATATTGTATAAGTCCCGATACCGTCAAAAACAAACGGCGCGATCGTCGCCCTTTTCAAAATAACCCTTGGGCCTCTCCTTGAGCTATAAGACCCATTAAAAACACTTTGGGCCTCTATTAGAGTGTAAGACCCAATCCCCCTTTTAACCAAAATTTTGGGCCTCACTTATTGTATAAGTCCCTCCGCGTTAAAAGAAAACCTCGGCGCGATCGCCATTTTTAAACGAAAATTCATTTGGGCCTACCCTCGTGTTATAAGCCCCACTCTTTTTCTTTTAAACCTTTTTGGGCCTCTTGAGAGAGTGTAAGACCCATCCCTTTGTACAGAAAACCATTTTGGGCCCCAGTCACTTGTGTAACTCCCTCTGTACAAAGTCAAACAGTGCGCTCACTGATAAAACCCTGGGCCTCTCCTCGAGCTGTAAGCCCCAAATCTTTCTTTTTCAAAGCACTTTCTCCTTTGATTTTGAATATACTGTTGTTTTCAATCTTTCTTTATTGAACAACTAACCAAACAGCATGGAGGCACTCCAACCGAGTAAGTGGTTATCGCTTTCATTTACTGCTTTCATATTGTAAACTGTATTGTGGGGCTGCTCACTGTAATTCTCCTTTCATAAACTCATATCTACTGTGTAATAATAGTATAGATATTTCGAGTTTCCCCGGCAACTACGTCTAGAACTAGGTGACACCGTTTCATTTATTCGTAGAAATAGACGCCTAGATCCCCAATAGGAGCACTAGATACAGTCTTCTCTTCGGCTGTCCTCCTTAGGAATCATCAAGAAACTCTACTCCCCAAGATGAATGTATTCTCCGTGAATGGCATCTTTGAGTTTCTTCCAAATTCTCGAACTTTCCTGACTTGATCTATTCCTTGCGGATAGCTTTCCTTGAATGTCTCGGAGTTTGGGTACCCACTACGGTCATAATCTTGGACCTTAACTAAGGAACCCTCTTTAAAAGCTAAAAGTCGCTGGATAGTAAACCTCGCACGTTTACCAGTGGTTTTTTATCTTTAAAAGAGTTATCTCTCCTAATGGAAAGGAGATGATAGACCCACGGGCTTCTTAAAAGCATCGGCCACCTCTTGGGCATTGTACAAGGACCCACGGGCTTCTTAAAAGCAACCCCGCCTCCTCTTGGGCTTCGTACAAGGACCCTACGGCTTCTTAGAAGTATTCACAGCCTCCTCTTAGGCTTCGTATAAAGATCTCTTCCTCCAGGAATGATAGCCTCCTCTTGGGCATTAGTACAAGGACCCGTCGGCTTCTTAAAAGTTTCTAGCCTCCTCTTGGGCTTCATACAAATTGTCCCGACGACCTCCTAGAGGTATAGGAACAGAACTTAGTCATCTGCATAGAACAGTCCTTTCCTAGAGTCTACTACTATTTCTCAAAGCATAGTACAAAAGATGAAACTCTAGACACGGACAGTCTAACTTCCTTGAGTCTCAAAGACATTCTCAAGCACTCTTCAAAAAAAGGAAGGAAACCCGTAGACTCGGACAGTCTAAATACCCTTTTGGATTTCCAGTTTCCTCAAAGAAAAGGAAACAACCCCGATCCTCAGGTCTAACCCAAGAGTACAGTGATGCTCATATAAGAACTGATTTTCTCTTTCAAAATCAGTATACTGGACCTGTCACTTAACTGACACAGTCACCTTAGCCTTCTCTTGGGCTTTGTACAATGATTCTCCCCAGCGGAGTCAAACAACATTCAGCCTCTCTCTCGGGCTTTGTACGAGACACATAAGAGACTCCCTCGCTGAGTCAATTACCCCTTTGGCCTCCATCTCGGGCTTTATACGAGATACAAAAAGGTTCATATTGAGCCAAACAAACAATAGCCTCCATCTCGGGCTTCGTACGAGACACAAAGACTCCATCGTCGGGTCAAAAACTTTTAGCCTCCATCTCGGGCTTCGTACGAGACACAAAGACTCCATCGTCGGGTCAAAAACTTTTAGCCTCTCTCTCGGGCTTTGTATGGGACACAAAATAGCCTCCTCTTAGGCTTTGTATAATGATTTTCCTAGCAGAAATTAGCCTCCTCTTAGGCTTTGTATAAGAAAACCACTGGTTGATCCAATCAACCTTTTAGCATCAAAGTTGTGCCTCGTTCACAGTACACAAACATCAAAAACTCCTTTCCCTTCATCTAATCGCTGTAAGCGGCAAGCCTCTGGATCATCTATATCCACGCCACTATCCCTTTTTTAGCATGAGAAATTCCTAAGGAAAGATGGCATTGCTCTACACCGAGTTAAAGTCTTCTCCTTCAGGTTAAAACCCTTTCTTCGGAAATTATGGCATTGCTCGGATCCGCGTATCCCAGTTAAAGTAATTCTCCTTCTCCCCTCTTTAGAGATGACAAATTCTCTCTAAAGCCGAGGTCTTTTAGTTTCACGTCTTGGGCTTTGAACAAGACACAAATAGACCTTTCAGCTTCACATCTTGGGCTTTGAACAAGATACAAACTACCTTTCGCTTCACATCTTGGGCTTTGAACAAGACACCAAAACACCCATTTCCTCCCATAGAATAGGAGGAACTACGAACGCTCTGATTTCCCTGTTTCGGTAAACGGGAATACGTAGGCATAAGATCAAAAGAAAAGATCTTAGCGAGCACAATCAACAAAAAACCCAAATCCCATATCTCCATCAATCAAAAGCAGTAATTCAAAAACATCAGTCCTAACATCCTAATCCTTATTCCCCGCCAGAAACCCTTTGCCTAGATTAAAAGAAAGAAAACCATATTGGCGAAAATACAAATAACCACTACAAAGGCCCCCCCACATCGATAGCATCCGTAACCTAACAGACCGCTGTTTAAACTCAGTATGCAAAGCAGGGTTAATTGGAGACATTTAATTCCCTTACTTATTCAGCTCACAATAGGATAAAAAATGAATCGACCTGTAGTTTTAAGCTCAAACCGCAGAGAGCGACCAACGCTTAAGAACCGCGTCCAAAATCGCTCGCTACACATCCAATCTCACTAAATACGTAATCATATCATGCAATCAACATATCATTATGCTCGTCTCAACCTCACGATCATGTCTATAATACTTAATTTCATTTAAATTAAACATAAAACATGAAATCACGAAGAAACCTCAAGAACCCTAATTTCTGCATGAAGGCAAGGATTTTTGATACACGATTCAAACAATGCAATTAATTAAGGGAAAACATTCCATGCATGATTATGAACATATGGCCAAATTATTGTGCGAGGAAATATGCATAGATTGAGAGATGACCAAATATATGCTTACCTCTAAGCCGTGACAACAAGTGCAATGTGATTTTTGATTTGGAGGTGTTACAGATAAGTGGTGATGATCTGAACAGCTTCCCTACACCCTATGGAGTGTGTTTGAATGCTTGGACTTGATTGAAATTGGCTGGATCAATTCATGGCATCTCAGCTGCAACTTGATTGAAAATTTGAGCAACCAGCTGGTGATTTTGTGAAATTAGTGTTTCAGAAGTGATCTAGGTGTTTGATCAGCTCATATGTGATGTATGTGAGGTGTGTGAGTGATTGGTTTGATTGGAAAAGCTCTCAAACTCAAAACCCGATAGCTACCTTGCTAAGAAAGGAATTTTTACCAAGAGAAAGAGATTTTGAGGAAAGCATCTGTTACATGGCTTTGGTGTACTCAAACTGATCACAATTGAGCTCTATTTATAGTAGAGCAAGTTTGTTTTGCAAGGAATAGTGAATGGCAACTGGTAAGTAGGTTTGGCCAATGTTGTCCAATGGAAATGCAAGTCTCCTCTAGCCATTGACTAGAGGTTAGGGCACAGAGCTTTGGTTCCCTTGGTCTTGGATAAGTCTTGACTGATTTCAGATGAGAATGGCTCAGTCCATGCCACCTTGATGCTTCCATTGAATGCTTCAATCCAAATTTGGAGTCTTGTCCCTATTTTGGCCATTCTAGGTTCAACATGCTATTTCTTGTTCCATGGACTTTGGAGGCTTGGCTCAGTGATTGTCCCCTTTAGATTCAATCCTCATATGTGTCCAAGTGGATATGAGCATTTGAATTTGGCTGATTTTGGCAAATCGAGCCAAAATACAAAATCTGCCTTGCCTTTGACAGATTTCAGCAAGGCAACTTGACAATGTCATATCTCATGTTGTAAGTTGAATTTGGCAATGTTCTTGGCCATTTTGGAAAGACCTTACATGATACAACAACTGTTTGAACATGTTTGATTTTGATCTCTTCTGATTCCAAGTGAAAAATCCCTCTACATTTGGCAAAAAGTGAAGCAAAATCTGACTTAGTGAAATTTTCACTAAGTGTTGGAACAAAGTGTGATTTCTTGATTTTGATCGCTCCATAACTCAAAATCCTTAATGAATTGGACTTAGGTCTAGTTGAAGTTTTTGTAGAGGGTAATGAGGGCTAAAAATCCATCTTTGGATGAAAAAATTTGGCCTTGTGGTTTAGGAGTTATGGTCCTCCAAAGTTGGTGCATTAGTGGTACTTTTTCCATAACTTAGAAAAATTTCTAAGTTTTATGGTTATCCCTTTTACAAGTTATCCCACTTTCTTTGATTTTTATTGATGAATGATGATTCAAATCATACATTAACATCATTTTAGGGTTAAAAATCCATTTTGGTGAAAAATCTCAAAAAGTCAAAGTTGACTTTTGTGCACAGTTGACTTTTTATCAGATGAATTCCAAACTGTGCAATTCTTCATGAAATCATGTCCTTGACCTAAATCAAACTTGATGGACATGTTCCAAGGGTTTCATGGGATATATTGGGGCATGTCCTAGGGCTTGGGAGCATGTCCTGGTCAAAAGTCAAAGTTATAGTTGACTTTTTCCTTAAAACCCTAATTGTGGTGCAGATGAAATTGAGACTTGTTGCTCAAGCTTCTTGGATTAATCCATTGTTCCAAATGGATCAATATGGTTCATTAGAGACCCTCAAACCCTCTCTTGAGGTATTGGCTCTTGATTTGCCCTAAAAGTCAACTTAGGGGTGAATTAGGTCAAGAAACCCTAATTCCTGATTTTTGACGAATGCATTCCTTGAGGCAAAATTGACTTGATGAATGGGTCCATGAGGTTCCATGGAGTATATTAGGTTATGTTTTGGATCATTGGCTTGTGCCCAGATGAAAATTTTCATCAGGAGGCCCTAGTCGACCAAAACCCTAATTTGGTGATACTGGCGATCTTGAGACTTGATCCACCTAGAAGGGAGCAGCTTTGTGCTTAATCCTTAAAGTGGGAGTCCTCTTGATCCATTGTGGACATGTTATAGAGGTTATACAAGTTGAAGATCATGTCATTCCTTGATTGATCCTTTGTCTAAGGCTCTGAGAGGGCTTGAAACCCTAATTTTGATTGTAGTGAATGCTCAACAACACTTAAGGCATTTGATGAGGCATGATGGTTCATCCACATTGTGATGATGATTTGCACAATTATGGGAAATCTTAGTGGTCAAAATTTGGGGTATTACAATATTGAATCATGTTTTAAGGTTTGGGAGCATGTCCTGGTCAAAAGTCAAAGTTACAGTTGACTTTCCTCTCGAAACCCTAATTGTGGTGCAGATGAAATTGAGACTTGTTGCTCAAGCTTCTTGGATTAATCCATTGTTCCAAATGGATCAATATAGTTCATTATAGACCCTTAAACCCTCTCTTGAGGTCTTGGCTCATGATTTGCTCTAAAAGTTAACTTAGGGGTGAATTAGGTCAAGAAACCCTAATTCCTGATTTTTTTTTATGAATGCATCTCCTGAGGAAAAATTGACTTGATGATTGGGTCCATGAGGTCCCATGAAGTATATTAGGTTATGTTTTGGATCATTGGGTTGTGCCCAGATGAAAATTTTCATCAGGAGGCCCTAGTCGACCAAAACCCTAATTTGGTGATACTGGCGATCTTGAGACTTGATCCACCTAGAAGGGAGCAACTTTGTGCTTAATCCTTAAAGTGGGAGTCCTCTTGATCCATTGTGGACATGTTATAGAGGTTATACAAGTTGAAGATCATGTCATTCCTTGATTGATCCTTTGTCTAAGGCTCTGAGGGGGCTTGAAACCCTAATTTTGATTGTAGTGAATGCTCAACAACCCTTAAGGCATTTGATGAGGCATGATGGTTCATCCACATTGTGATGATGATTTGCACAATTATGGGAAATCTTAGTGGTCAAAATTTGGGGTATTACAATATTGAATCATGTTTTAAGGTTTGGGAGCATGTCCTGGTCAAAAGTCAAAGTTACAGTTGACATTCCTCTCGAAACCCTAATTGTGGTGCAGATGAAATTGAGACTTGTTGCTCAAGCTTCTTGGATTAATCCATTGTTCCAAATGGATCAATATAGTTCATTATAGACCCTTAAACCCTCTCTTGAGGTCTTGGCTCATGATTTGCTCTAAAAGTTAACTTAGGGGTGAATTAGGTCAAGAAACCCTAATTCCTGATTTTTTTTTTATGAATGCATCCCCTGAGGAAAAATTGACTTGATGATTGGGTCCATGAGGTCCCATGAAGTATATTAGGTTATGTTTTGGATCATTGGATTGTGCCCAGATGAAAATTTTCCATTTGGAGGCCCTGGTCGACCAAAACCCTAATTTGGTGACACTGTCGATCTTGAGACTTGGTCCACCTAGAAGGGAGCAGCCTTGTGCTTGATCCTTGAAGTGGGAGTCCTTTTGATCCATTGTGGATGTTTGAGAGGTTAGACAAGTTGAAGATCATGTCATTCCTTGATTGATCCTTTGTCTAAGAACTCTGAGAGGGCTTGAAACCCTAATTCTTGATGGTAGTGAATGCTCAACAATCCTTGAGGAGATTGATGAGGCATGAAGGTACATCCATATTATGATGATGATTTGCACAATGATGGAAAATCCAAGTGGTCAAAATTTGGGGTATGACAGTGGTATGTGAGCAAAATTTTACCCCATACCCCACACTTATCCCTATACCCCTACAGTTTTACAAATATTTCGAAAATATCCATGATAATTTTATTTTTATTTTTTACTGCGCAGTTAAAAAAGTCAAAAATTATTATTGGGCTTTCACGATATTAACCGGATAACTTTAAGTAAAGAAATCCGTAATGTATTTTTTCAAACCGAAAAACAACAAATATAGAAATTGAATTATTGTTTTTTCAAACTGGATAACTTGTATGTAAGTTATCCGGTTCACATTTTTTTCTTTCAGATTACTTACTATCATGAGTTCCGGTTTATAGTTTTCTAATGAAACAACTTACATTCACTCAGTTTGTAATTTTCTAGAATTAACCTGATCAATATCTTTAACTTACATACAAATATACAATAAACAAATATTCCAAAATATACCTTAAACAAATAAACCCCATAAACATTCACAAGTAAAAACCACCAATCAACGAAGAGACAAACTAGTATATGAATAGAAGACAAAGCACCTAAAACAATACAAGTATCAATCAGCGGAAGTCATGATAGTAAATAATCCAGAAGGAAAAAAATGTGAATCGGATAACTTACATACAAGTTATCCGGTTTGAAAAAACATCAATTCAATTTTTTTATTTGTTGTTTTCCGGTTTGAAAAAAATACTCCGGATTTCTTTACTTAAAGATATCTGATTTATATCATGTAAATCCCAAAATAATTTTTGACTTCTTTTACTGTGCAGTAAAAAGTAAAATAAAAAATAAAAAAATTATTAAGGATATTTTTGGAATATTCACAAAAATGTAGGGGTATAAGGATAAGTGTGGGGGTATGGGGTAAAATTTGTGTATGTGAGGGTTATGCTACTTTTATCTACATGTTTATCTTGTGTATTGGGCTGCTAAGCCCGTGAGAATTTCTTTCCATATGCACTAACAGGCAACTGCACGCCCCTGGCCACACCATGGGCCATAGGCCCATCTGTTTGATGCTTGCACTAGCCACCCCCTTTTGTTTCCTTTTTATTTTTCTTTTTATTATCATTTTCTCATTAGAATTTTATGCCTCTTTTATTAGAATTTTATGTATGTTTTTTAGAATTTCATGACATTTTTATTAGGATTTTTTTGCCATATTTGGGTTGAATTCCATGTTATCTCGATTAGAATTTTTGCATGATATTTGGTTGAATATTATGTTGCTATATAGATTAAAATTTTTGTATGATATTTTTTGAATGCTATTGATCGTGAAGGCTTGATAAGATCTTGTGATGTGGGCCACCAAGTACGTCTGAGATGCTGGGCGTATGAAGAGGAGGAGGGGGTGTACCTACAAGGCACTCCGACGCTCAAGTAAGAAAGGGTCAGAGAAAAAAAGGCAAGTACAAAGTATGAGTTCTTAGGGTGATTTTTGGATACCTGACCCTCTCAAGTGAGAGGGTTTATATAGTGCCCCCAGCGCGTGGCCAACGGTCCTATTTTTGGGGCAAAATAACCGTTTTCCCGAAGAATAGGTAACTGCCCAAACTAGTCGTTATGTCGGGCAGGGTGCCCAAAACTAGCCATTATGTCGGGCATAGGCGTAGTTTCGGGTACATGCCCTCAGCAGTTCGGGGACAGAAGAAACCGTGCGGAATGGGCAGCGGTTTCGGGGAGGAGCAATGTAGTCCTTGCCCGATTTGAGGGGCGGAAAGGTAACTTTTCCCCTTTGTAGATTGGACTTGGGCAATTGGGTCGTTCTGGGAGCAGTCGTGGATCGGGCCATGCCTAGCCATTGGTCCAGTCCAGAATAAGAGCCTCCCAAGTCGTTTCTCCCGAGCATGAGAGTGATGACTTAAGGACAACCCATGGTTTTGGGGAACTAGTGCGGAGTCGTCGTTTGGTGACGGGGGGAGTTGTCTCGTGGTGCCCGTGACCCATGGTGTTCGTGAGATCCGTGTCCATGCCCGGATTGCCCGTCGTACGGGGAGACCAACAGTTAGGAGGAATTGAAACGTTAGGGCGCCGCATGTGCCTCGAGCCCTGTGTCGCAGTTACTAGGCAATGATGGCTAGTCGATAGCCATTATGACCTACGAGGGCGTGCCATTGCACGTGCCCCTCAGTATAAAAGGAGAGAGACTCAGGACATTTGGAACTTTCGCTTCTCGTCTTCTTCTTCGTCTTTCTAGTAGCAAGTAGTGTTACTAAACTAGCTCCAACACTACTTGCTACTATCTTTCAACTATCTACCCGAGCTTTTTACACTATCCAACTACATTATTAATTATCATTATTCCCTCAAAAAATGCCTACAATTGTAACAAGCATTCTTCCTCATGAGGTGTAGTGAATGAGTAATGAATAGCTTGTTTTGGTTTATGTTATTGGTAACTTGATGAGTTTTTAGGGAAGCTTGTTTTCAATGGAAGGTTGTATGGTTTCAAGATAGTTATGTAGAGTAGAATCATGAAGTTTACATGTTCAATGCATGAAGAAAGATGATAGTAGCTTGATTGTAGCTACTGTATGTTTCCTTGATGAAGAACATAAAAAATGGTTTTTATGAGTTTTGGATTTTTGAGAGAGAGAGAGAGAGTTCTTGGAATGTTTTTTCTCAGATTTTTACATGATGGAGATTTATTTCTATACTTTTCTTTCCTTGTTTTCAAATCAAAAGTGAGATAGTGTATAGTGGTGGAAAGGCGCCGCTGATAAATTTGATTGGTCTAGATTTTTTCCTCTTCTCAATTCCTTTTGGCCAATGCTTATATATTAAGAATCTAGGGTTTTTTTTTTATATAATAACAACAATGTCCTTTTCATGACCTTTAGAGTTCAAAATGAGTCCATTATAGTTAAAACAAACAAAATTCTAATCACTTAAATAATCATAATAAAATCGAAACAAAAATATAAAAAATTCTATTTAATCATTTTGAACATTTTTGCAAAAAAATAAAAACAAAAGAATAAAAATCAAGCGCAAAACTACTCGAAAATATAAATTCAATACACTAAAATGATCAGCGTGAAACAAACTTTCTGGAAACATACAGATTTTGATTAAATTTTGAAATAAAAAAATGATCTGTTAAAATACTCAGACTTATCAAAATACAAACGAAAAAGTAGTCGAAAAAAATAAAATAAACATGTTATATTAAACTACGTGAACCGTAAATTAACAAAACTGACGTCTGCAATCTCGATTTTGAAATTTTTTTCCATTAGTTTTACGTACAGTTGAGAATCAGTTTGACTACAAAATAATGCTCTGCAAATGATTATTAAAGAAAAATGGATGCTCTGCAAATGATTCCTTGTTACGATTAGAGATGCCAATTTTTCTTTCATAAGTATTCCTTGTTACCAAGGCCGGCCTTGGGCCAGGGCAACCAGGCCCGCGACCCAGGGCCTCAAAAAATCGAGGGCCTCAAAATATCGGAGGTGTTAGAAAAAATATGATGAAAAATAATAATATATAAAAAATTTGCTAATTACTTAACATTACGCAGTAGTAGCCTAGCGTCAATGTTATGCTTTGGAACACAATGGTGTTTTGATCGAATCTTAACACGTCATTTTTACAAGGCTTAAATAGTGTTTTAGTCCCTGTAAGTTGGCGAGATTTTGGTTTTAGTCCCTGTATCTTTTTTTTTTCGGTCCAAGTCCCCACATGTTCATTTCCTTTTGGTTATAGTCTCTGCCGTCAATGGAACGTTAAAAAAAAGCTTAGTTGGCAGACTGTGCTGATCTGGATAATTGTTTTGTCATTTCTTTATTAATTTGTGTAACACACGTGGAAAAGTCAATGGACCGTTTCATAAAGAGGGACCAAATCCAAAAAAAGTTCAAATTTGTTTTCATCTTCTTCCTTCTAAATTTGGCCTCGTTTTCTTCTTCTTCTTGTTTTCTTCATCTTCTACCTTCAACATCAATGGCGTCCATTTCTTCTGCAAACTCTCATCATAATCAAGCACGGGAGTGTGGTTGCAATAGAAGCATGAAAATGTTTATGTCAAATTCAATGGAAAATCCTAAAAGACGATTTTGGAAATGTCAAAATTCAGGGCGATTGAAGATGGTGAATGAGAAGAGAAAAATGACTATGTTGAATATTGTTTTGGTTATTTCATGGGGGATTTTTTGTGTTGAAGGATTTGGGGTTCATGGTCAAGGAGATTGAAAATGGTAAAAAAAACAAAGATGAAGATTAAGCTGGAGAAGGAGAAGAGAAAAGTGAATCTGTTGAAGCTATTGTTGGTTGTTTCATGGGGGATGTTCTTTGGTTATCTGAAATGGTGAATCCAATTGTTTGTGTTGTTGTTCAGTTTTTTTTTCTTTAAGTCCTTGTAACATTATCGTATTTTGGAATTGGTCCCTGTACCATATGATGAATGAAAAACATGTTTTGGTTTTGTTCAGTATTTATCAAGATGACTTTAAGTATTTGCCACTGTAAAGTATTTGCCACTTTAAAGTATTTGCCACTTTAAGTAAATGCAAATACAACACTTAAGTATTAATTTTGTTATGACTTTAAGTATGAAAATTATCAAGATATGGTTTAAGTACAACTGCAAGCACAATGATCAACTTAATTGAATTCATATACTGAACAATATAATTGCATACATATACTGAACAAAACCAAAACATGTTTTTCATTCATCATATGGTACAGGGACCAATTCCAAAATACGATAATGTTTTGGTCCTTGTAACTAATCAGAAAAATTGCCACTGTAAATGCAAAACAGGTTTTATCAAGATGACTTTAAGTATTTGCCACTGTAAAGTATTTGCCACTTTAAAGTATTTGCCACTTTAAGTAAATGCAAATACAACACTTAAGTATTTATTTTGTTATGACTTTAAGTATGAAAATTATCAAGATATGGTTTAAGTACAACTGCAAGCACAATGATCAACTTAATTGAATTCATATACTGAACAATATAATTGCATACATATACTGAACAAAACCAAAACATGTTTTTCATTAATCATATGGTACAGGGACCAATTCCAAAATACGATAATGTTTTGGTCCTTGTAACTAATCAGAAAAATTGCCACTGTAAATGCAAAACAGGTTTTATCAAGATGACTTTAAGTATTTGCCACTGTAAGGTATTTGCCACTTTAAAGTATTTGCCACTTTAAGTAAATGCAAATACAACACTTAAGTATTTATTTTGTTATGACTTTAAGTATGACTTTAAGTATGAAAATTATCAAGATATGGTTTAAGTACAACTGCAAGCACAATGATCAACTTAATTGAATTCATATACTGAACAATATAATTGCATACATATACTGAACAAAACCAAAACATGTTTTTCATTCATCATATGGTACAGGGACCAATTCCAAAATACGATAATGTTTTGGTCCTTGTAACTAATCAGAAAAATTGCCACTGTAAATGCAAAACAGGTTTTATCAAGATGACTTTAAGTATTTGCCACTGTAAAGTATTTGCCACTTTAAAGTATTTGCCACTTTAAGTAAATGCAAATACAACACTTAAGTATTTATTTTGTTATGACTTTAAGTATGAAAGTTATCAAGATATGGTTTAAGTACAACTGCAAGCACAATGATCAACTTAATTGAATTCATATACTGAACATTATAATTGCATACATATACTGAACAAAACCAAAACATGTTTTTCATTCATCATATGGTACAGGGACCAATTCCAAAATACGATAATGTTACAAGGACTTAAAGAAAAAAAACTGAACAACAACACAAATAATTGGATTCACCATTTCAGATAACCAAAGAACATCCCCCATGAAACAACCAACAATAGCTTCAACAGATTCACTTTTCTCTTCTCCTTCTCCAGCTTAATCTTCATCTTTGTTTTTTTACCATTTTCAATCTCCTTGACCATGAATCCCAAATCCTTCAACACAAAAAATCCCCCATGAAATAACCAAAACAATATTCAACAGAGTCACTTTTCTCTTCTCATTCACCATCTTCAATCGCCCTGAATTTTGACACTTCCAAAATCGTCTTTTAGCGTTTTCCATTGAATTTGACATAAAAGTTTTCATACTTCTATTGCAACCACACTCCGGTGCTTGATTATGATGAGAGTTTGCAGAAGAAATGGACGCCATTAATGTTGAAGGTAGAAGATGAAGAAAACAAGAAGAAGAAGAAAACGAGGCCAAATTTAGAAGGAAGAAGAAGAAAAAAACAAATTTGAACTTTTTTTGGATTTGGTCCCTCTTTATGAAACGGTCCATTGACTTTTCCACGTGTGTTACACAAATTAATAAAGAAATGACAAAACAATTATCCAGATCAGCACCGTCTGCCAACTAAGCTTTTTTTTAACGTTCCATTGACGGCAGGGACTATAACCAAAAGGAAATGAAAATGTGGGGACTTGGACCGGAAAAAAAAAGATACAGGGACTAAAACCAAAAACTCGCCAACTTACAGGGACTAAAACACTATTTAAGCCTTTTTACAATTTCATATTTTTATTGGTACCAAACTTCCTGTGCTGTTTTCAAATGGTAATTGAAATGCATTAAAAGCCCAACGTTAATGTTTTGTTATAATTATAGTTTTTAATTAATAAAATTTAACTTAATAGGAAACAATTTACTAATGAAACTATACATAAGTTTTATCTTTTTCATTTTACTAAATAAGACAACTTTTACTAATATAAGTAAAAAACAATTATCTATGCGTCGCACGGAACTTTTCATTTTTTTAAAAATAAATTTTGAATAATATATATAATTTTGACAAATTCGTCAAACTAAGAGAGAGATAGATTTAACTGAGTTACAAATTTTATTTCATATACTTTAATTTTTTTCTTTATTATATATCTTCAATTACAAACGACTTTTTTATATAATTTTTTTGAAATTCATAATAAACCCTTTAGATTCATAGTGTGCTCTCAAGTCAAATTTTTTTCTTGACGTGTTATATTTTCATTTTATAATTTTATTCAATTTAATGCATTAATTTCATTTTATATCTCCAATTACAAATGAATTTTTGATATAATCTTTTAAATTTGATAATGGGTCATAACTCAAGCTTTGTTCTTAATGATTATTTATTATAATTTTTAAATTTTATTTTAATTTTTTAAAATAAATTTTAATAGTATTTATAATTAGATATTTAAAAATTCATCATACGACTATATAATTTATTATTAAATATTTATGATTAAATATCATTCATTATCATTTGTGAAAGTGGATCTTCAACAATTATTTTGTGTAACACTCTCTAACTCAATACATTGATTTGATTTGATTAAATTGATGCCAATATAAAATTCACTTCTCCTTCCTCAATATTTTTTTACATTTTCACGTATCTATCTCCTTTTTACCTCTTCACCGTCGAACTTTTTCCTCCCACGCGTCAACCATCTCACCGCGCCTCCGCCACCTCCGATGACAATCACAGTCACCACCCTTCCCTTTGAGCTTGACACAATGACTTTCTCCTCTCTTCTGAAACAAAAGGAAAAAACAAAATCAAAAAATAAAAATAAAATTCAAGGTTAATAGATCAATTTTTTTTATTAGGCCTCAATTTTATTATTTGCCCAAGGTCTCTAAAAAGTCAGGACCGGCCCTGCTTGTTACGATTCTTGGATTGGTAATATTTGCGCTGCTCGTAGGCAATATGCAAGTAAGTCCTTGACCTGCTTGGTGTTATATATGTCACAAATAATTGCCTCTAGAAATCCTTTTACTAAAAGAGGTGATTCTTATATTTTCAGTAGTAAGTTACATGGTTACTAGCCTATAATAACTAATCTAATGATCAAATTGGGAAAAAATCATGGTAGGAGGGGACTTAAGAACATTATGCGAATGCATGCCAAAAAGATCAATAGCTCTGAATGGGAGCTAGTTCCAGTTCCTACATGGTATATTTCTTATCATATACTTTTTTAATGGTGTATTAAGAATTGGTATTAGGAGATGTGTTTACCATATTAATGTTTTTGTTTTTCTTCTGCATTCACAATTCTCTTGATATATATTCTCTTAATTATTCATATCTTTCCTCTCTTCAACAGCTCTTTCTTACCTAAAATTATGGAGAACTTCCCCAAAGATGCAGAATTAATCGTTGCATGCTACAAGGGACTAAGGTGAGCTCTATACATTCAATTGATTGCATACTGAATTGGGTTGCTTCTAATTTTAATTCCATTTCCTTAAGATGCTGGTAATTGGTACAACCACTTGTGTTTTGAATCACATTTCAAATTTTAGATCTTTGGTTCAGTCAAATTCTGGTGGCTGATCCATCCAATCATTTCACAAGTGTGTCAAACCAACATACAATGTAAATCTCATGTTGTACTGAACCTGGTTTTTGGCTAGATCACTAGCTGCATGTGAACAATGTACAATGCTGGCTACACAAACCTCTTTTGGGTTCAATGAGGCTTTGAGGTTGGCGAATGAGGCTTTGATTTGTATTTTTATCTTGTTGACTTGGTTGTAATTTGAATTGTTTTATCTTTTTAATTTGGTTGGACAAATGTTGGGTTCCTTTAAAAGACTTTAGTGCTTATATGTTTATCTTATTTATAATTAGTAGAACCAATATATATTTAGAGACTAAAAACTAGATTAAATATTTTTTTAATTTTAAAAAAAAAATTGCTGCGGATTTACTTGCGGAATAGAGTTCCTGTGGATATTTCTTACGAATTTACCTGCGGTTTCTTCCTGTGGATTTATTTGCGAATTTACCTGCGGATCTTCCTATAAAAAATATTCCACACAAAGGTTTTAGTTAGGAATCGAAAATGGCAGGAAATGTATTTCATACAGAAATTTTGCTAAAATCCGTAGGTAAATCCATAGAAAAATAGAGTATTTTTAGTAGTGATCAAGATTAATACATTTGTAATAATATGGATTGATGGTAAAAGATGAAGTTTTATGGGGATCTTATTAGCTGCTTGGTGTGATAAATCACTAATAAAAATTATTTACATTTTTTTAATTGAAAATATTAACTTTGATGTTACATATTAAAGTATAAAAAAATTATTATTACTATTTTTTAATTTATTTTGTTTAGTATTATTTAATATTTATTATATAATATTTAAAACTATAAAATTATTTCAACTTACTGGAGGATCACAATCTTGTTCTTATTTATTTTAAGAATATTATCGCAATGGAAGAAGGAGATGATTTGACAAAGGTCAATATTAGAGGTTAATTTGCCATATTTGGCATAAACACTCAATCTATTAAGTCATTTGATGTTTAATTTGAGAGTGAGACATTTGTAAGGTGTAGACTGTGTTTTATAATATCTCAAATATATTTTAGGGAGAGTACTCTTATTTAAAACATTATGCCATATAATACCTAAGACAATGCTTTTTTTGGCCTTTAGCAGCGCGTAAAAGCGCTGCCTAAAGTGGCGTTGTTGTAGGTAAAGGCAACGCTTCTTTTAAATGCAAAAGCGCTACTTTAGGTCCCCTTTACGCAGCCGTTCATGGTGAAAAGCGTTCTCTAATGTCACCTTTAGGCAACGCTTTCTAATGGAAAGCGCTTTTTTTTGCCCCCTTTAAGCAGCGCTTTTTAAAAGTGCTGTCTAATGTATATTTTCTTTCTATTTTAGGCCGCGTTTTTTCATGGAAAACACTTTCTTTTTCCCTCCTTTAGGCAACACTTTTAAAAGCGCTGTCTTATGTATCTTTTCGTTATACTTTAGGAAGCGCTTTCTTTTATCCACTTTAGGCAGCGGTTTTTTACAAAGCGCTTTCTTTTCTCCACGTAAATAGTGCTTTTTAAAATCACTTTTTTAGGAAGCGTTTTTCTTTATAAGCGCTGTCAATTGTTCACTTTTTTAGGAAGCGTTTTTTGTTAAAAGCGTTGACATAAGTCTTATTTTTTAATTATAAAATGGCAGCACAAACCATTAGAATTCAAATTTTTATCAAAACTTATCACAAACCTTTTATAATTCAACACAAGCTTTTATTTCAACACATAGGCCTTATATACCATTATAATTCAACATAATAAACCTTATAACCATTATAATTCAACACATAAACCTTATAACCATTATAATTCAACACAAACCTCATACACAAAGAAAACATCCATAATTCTATCCACTTCCAAAACCTTTAACTTCTAAAAATTCACCAAACATAATTACAAATTCCATCAATCCTCAATTCACAACAACTTCCAAAACTATACAACAACTTCCAGAACTATTCCTATCCAGTACAGAACATCACAACAATAAAAATCTCTAAGGACCATAAACTTCACACAAAAGAAAGAAAGACAATATACCTTATATAATTCTCATCTCAAGAATGTATTGACATCATTCCTCCTTAATTTCTTCCAGTTTATCTTACGAGTAAGTAACACACTTGAATTCATCAAAGTACTACATAATATAACATAATATGCATGATTTAGTTAAAACTAATTAATTAGATGAAATATTTGTTAAATATTAAAATTAAATCCTAACTTATAAATCCATACCATGTTTGGAATCTCTATTTGATCCAAATGAATAGTTTCTTTCATAAACCTCAATATGAAATAACTGCAATCTATACCATTACGCTGACGAGGACACTACACATAGAAAAAATACGAATATATATCAGGATATATAGTTTAACTTGTTTTTTCAAGTAGCATCACTATTATAATCAAAATTGTAAAAATATACCCGCACTCTGATCCATGTAATGTTGTTTGCTTTACTCTTTGGTACTCGAGCTTGTCTTTGTGATCAGAATATTTGTATAGCTTTAACATAATATAAACGAATATTTAGAACAATCTCACATAAATAAATAACATAATACACACGAATATTTAGAACAATCTCATCACTTACGTATCAATCATCTTCTTCACATCTGGGTATTTTGTTTGATCACCATCTAACGAATCCAGATAATATACTATTTCTTTTATCAGATTAATCGCAACCAACAACCAATGTCCACTGTAAAATAAAATAAAAGTTTAGATGGACATTTTCTACGTAACGTCAAAAAACGAAAAATTATAATAAATGAAGTTAGAATGAAAATCTAACCCATGGCAAGTATTATATGGTAAAAGATACAACTTTTATCTATCTATGTTGGCCATAAATGCATCGACTAAGTGATCTTTGACTGCATTGGACTTTGATCGATTAACCATGTGTTGATACATCTGGGAGATAAGAAAGAGAATCTTTTCGTCAATTGACGCGGCGCATCAATTTGTCATACAAGAACCTTATATAAAAACATAATCAACATTAGAATATTCATTGAAATGAGTAAATAAATTGTTCAATTAATTAAATAAAATTGATCGGAGTACCTGATGTATGAATTCATGACACCGACGCCGAATTCAGAATGTTGAAAAATCTGATCCAAATCCTCTTTGGCAATTGTTTCGGTATAAGAAAAACCAAAAATACCTTCCTCCATAGGTATTTCACGAATACCACCTTCCATCACATCTGTTGTTCCTACATATGTTTCAAGGCACAACCTAAATCGAGGAATAGATGCTTTTTTAGGCTCGGTCTTCACAAGATCCTTTTTTTGTACATATTCTTGCTGGCTTGTTGCAACTCTTGAGCATGAATCTAAAAATCATATTAGAGTTAAGTAATGTATAAGATCATGAGGCTTTTGAATTCAGAGGATAACATTTTCTATGCATATATATATATATATATATATATATATATATATATATATATCAATTTACCTCTTTTTTTGATGCAACTGACTAGGTGTGCCGCATAATCCCCTTATCTTTTGATTTGGATTTTGTAGGAGTCTAACATTACCATGTAAATAAAATGTACATAAATGTAAGAATAACTTACATGGCTTGTAAAACATTTGAATACTAAAAGGTTCATAATGGTTTTCAACATACCTCATTATCTATTAAAATAAGGTTTGACGGCCATGCAACATACGATCCTATTGTGTCTCCCACCAATGTTGCATCTGAAACATCGTCCGGTATAGGTAATAATGCATCCTCCTCTAAAGCAATATCAATCGATACTTTGAAAAATCCGGCAGGGAGCGGTTTATGGTGAAATACATCTCCCAAAGTGTTATGCACTTTTCCCTTGCCAACCATGCGATAAGTCGATGAAGATAAATATAGCTGACAAGGTGAAATGCCCTAAACCAATAATAAATATGAAATGTTAATGTGTATATATGTCAATTAAAAAAATTGTGCTAATTTAATTTCATAATAATATATATAATTACCTCGGGAATTTTCTGTTGAAAATTACAATTGATAATATATTTGTCACTAGTATCTTTAAACTTTTAACCGTGCCTTTCTGACATATATCTTTCTTTATCCTTTTGCAATTCACGAATTTGAGCTTTTAATTCCTCCAACGATTCCATCACTTGTTTATTGCTCGGATTTTTACTCTTTGTATGTTTATACAAGCTTGTTGGAGTGACCCCAAAACCCTTACCCCTCACACGACCAGAATACTCAGGTACATTTAATACTCAACTTAATAGGCTTCTGCAATCATGGTCTTCAGCTAGAGTTAAAGACTGAGATAGATTCTCCTGAAATTCATGCATATGCATATCGAAAAAGATTAGTGGGGATTAAAAAACATAAATATTATATGTTAATAAACTTTTGATTTAATTAAAGAAATAATTTTATACGTACACATTGCTCAAAAACTTGTTGAACATCTTCCTTAACAACTCCATCCTTACCTACACGAGCAGCCTTCCACAAAACATGTTTCGAAAGAGATGTTTCTTCACTTTTCTCCTCTTCTAACTACACATTAAGACAAATAATAAGATCAATTATAACACATGAGGAACAATTATATCATAGCATTTATATATACTTACTATTTTTTGCTCTAAGCGTGCATATCCCAAACGCCCTTTTTTATATGGATACACGGGTTTTGAGGCTCGTTGGTGATTTATGTCACTCACATCCTGGATAAACAAGTTTAAGTTATATCAGAACACATGTGGAACAAGTATATAATACAATTTTCATGATAAATTAACATTACATGGAATTCTTGGGTTCTTCGTTTGGCTACAAAAGTTTACCATTCTTCAGGTGAAATCAAGTCTCCATACTTGTTTGGACGTTCTGCTTCAAAAAAATTTCCTTGTGCATCCTTAAGAAACTTGTTTGTTAAAAATGTGTATCCATTAATTGTGTATGCGCTATAAGAAAACAC
Source organism: Lathyrus tuberosus (assembly GCA_022829125.1). NCBI lineage: Eukaryota > Viridiplantae > Streptophyta > Magnoliopsida > Fabales > Fabaceae > Lathyrus > Lathyrus tuberosus. The sequence continues at coordinate 2,135,664 of JALAZF010000587.1, read as the reverse complement.
ATGCAAACTTGGACCATATGCTAAACATCTCAACCTTTATGTTATTGAAGCGGTATCTAAATAAAACTTTGAATAAATATGATCCTTAAACCATGGTATAAAACTTCAATTGTGCTCTCGTACTATCCATTTTTCATTTCTATTCAGATTTAAACCTCGGAGTTCATCCTTGTGCATTTCAACATACGGCTCAACCTCGTTGTCATTGTGCAAAACACACAAATGCACTTGCTCCCGTTCAGCCCTTGATAGTGTCACAATTTTATTTCCAATTAATTGTTTTCCTTCTTTTTTCCAGACAATATGAGATTTGGGGAGTCCAATGGATTGAACATTGGACAAATATTCAGTACAAAACTCAATCGCTTCTTCAACAATGTATCGTTCAACAATACAACCCTCTGGTCAACTTTGGTTTTTCACATACCCTTTTAATATTTTCATATACGTTCAACAGGGTACATCAATCTCATATATGCTGGTCCACACAATTGTGTCTCTTTCACAAGATGAACAACTAGATGTACCATTATGTCAAAAAATGAAGGAGGAAATACATTTCAAGCTCACACAAAGTAACAACTATTTCTTTTTACAATGTTGGTAAGATTGCGGGATCGATCACCTTACTACAAATTGACCTGAAGAAAAAACACAATTTAGTTATTGCGCTTCTTACTTTTTCTGGAAAAATAGAACATATACCTACAGGTAGAAAATGTTCAATTATAACATGGAAATCATGTGTCTTTAAACTCTTTAACTTGAGGTCTTTCATAGACACAAGTCTTCTAATATCTAAAGAGTATCCTTCTGGAACTTTAACTTCACTTAGAAACTTACATAATATCTTTTTCTCCTTTCTAGATAGAGTATAAGTAGCAGGTGGTAGATATGTTCGTTTTCTTTTATTCAAGGGTCCTAATTCATTTCTTATTCCCATCGCTATCAAGTCCTTTCTTGCTTTAAGGCCATCCTTAGACTTTCCTTGTATATTGAGTAACGTACCAATAACACTTTCAAATACATTTTTTCAATATGCATAACATCAAGAAAATTTCTTACATACAACGACTTCCAATATGGCAATTCAAAAAAAATTGACCTCTTCTTCCACCCACGTTTGACAAGCGTATGTGCAAAAGGCTTGCCAAACTGAGTACTCACATCTTTCACCTTTTCAAAAATTTGGTCACCTGTCAATGTAGGTGGAGCTCTACCTTGTTCTGGATTTCCATTGAATGCTTTTCTCCACCCATGGTAGTGATGATTAGAATTTAAGAATCTACGATGACCGAGAAATACATTCTTCTGACAAAATTCCAATCGCGTCCAATCTGTGTTTTCTTCACAAATAAGACACGCACATTGACCTTTAATGCTATACCCTGATATATTTTCATACGTTGGAAAATCATTAATTATGCCAAACAACATCGCCCTCAAATTGAAAATTTATTTCCTATATCCATCGTAAACCTCCACACCGTTCTCCCACAAAATCTTTAAGTCTTCGATTAAAGGTGGCAAGTATACGTCTATTTCATTCTCTGGTTGTTTAGGCGCAGAAGTTAACATAGATAACATCATGTACTTACGCTTCATACATAGCCATGGAGGTAGGTTATAAATCATAATAATCACAGGCCATGTGGTATGTGAGATACTTTGAAGACCATGTGGGTTCATTCCATCAGTAGATAATGTCAAGCGAAGGTTTCTTGCTTTTACTCCAAAATCAGGCTAATCATTATCAATTTTCATCCACTGTGGTGAATCTGCCGGATATCGAAACTTTCCATCTATAATTCTTTCATCTGCATGCCAAGTCAAGTGTTTTATATCAGTTTCACTACGAAACATGCGTCTAAATCTCGGAATTATAGGAAAATACCATATGACTTTTCCTGGAGACAATTTTTTCTTATATCGAGAGACACCACATTTAGGGCACTCATTTAACGACGCATATTTATTTCGAAACAAAATGCAATAATTTGGACAAGCATGTATCTTATCATAGCTTATGCCAATAGAGCACAACATTTTTTTGGCCTCATAGGTTCGATTGGGAAGAACATTATCCTCCGGAAGCATATCTTTCATAAGGGCTAATAACTCTGTGATACTTTTATCTGACCACCCATTGCCCACCTTTAAGTTGTACAACTTTAATACCACAAACAATCTTGTGAATTTAGTGCAACCTTTATACAATGATTTCTCTGCATCGCTTACCAACCTCTCAAACATTTTGGGACAATCCTGAAGATCTTCTGCAAGTGCTTCTACAATCTCTTCGACTCGATCGCAATCGTATGTATCTGTGCCATTGTCATTTGAAGCATAGGTCGTATTATCCCTCAGTTTAACATTCTCATTACTTATCTCACCATGTAATATCTTGACTTCAATCAATTCCATGCCTTTTTAAATGCGATTCCAACTAAACTGCGTCAATTAGATGCCCATAATAGCAACCTAAGCAAGGACATGTGATTCGACTGGGTCTTTGACATGGTCAACATCAAGCTTAACGAATTCTGATACCCTATTCTCGTACTCTTTTGACAATCAATTGGAAGACATCCATTTTTATCCATGGTTATACTAAGTAAACTAAACAAAAACACTAATTATTCACATAACTATAGAAAAAGAACAACTAATTACCTATAGAGAAGTCAACAACTTCTGGAACCACACAGTGTAAGATACTTGGAAACAATCAGAATTTCACTCTTCACAAGTAACCCCTATAGCAAATTCACTAAGTTAGTAACTGATGGTGTACCAAATATAACAGGACAAATTTAGTATATAATAGGACAAACAAGATATATCGGAGAAACAAGTCAAAGTCTTAAGAATCAAATTTAGTAAACATCAACACTTCCTTCAATTAAGCAACATGGCATCGACGCACAAATTCAATCACATTAATTCAAGTAACAGGGTATACAACAAAGAATCACTTAAGTTCAATTAACTTCAAAGTTCTATCCACCAAAGAATCATCAATTCGAGCATAAATCAATCACCAAAATTATCAATTCCACATTTAAACTCAATAGCAACTTCAACCTCAACAATTAACAATTAATTTCATCACTATTCATCATCTTCAACCTCAACAATTAACAATTAATGTCATTATCATTTTCAATCAACAGTTATATCAAAACAAAGTAATCACTAACAATTATCCATCAACAATGTCATTATCATCAATTAATTTCAACAATTCATCACTAACCTTCAACATCAACTTACAAAATTAACACCAATTCTCAAAATAAATTCACCACAAAATCACTATTCATCATCTTCAACCTTACTACAACAACAATTTCAAAATCAAATTCTCACAACAACCACATCAACACTATCAATGTCTCATTTCAATTGTTTCAACAACAAACAAACTCATCAATTAATTCCAACAATGTATATAATTAGTTTCACATCTTTAACACTAATTCACCAACAATGCCATTCAATCTTTAATTGAATTCAAATAACAACAACATCACAATCTATTTTATGGCTTGCGAATCCAAAAAAGGAAAAGAAGAAATACCTTGCTAAAAAAGAAGGAGTTCCGAAATGAAACAGTGGGATTTACGGCGGAGGGAGTTGCATTCACGAAGAGAGGGAGATACGGCCGGCGGAGGGAGTTACGAAACAGAGAGAGTTACGGCAGAGGGAGTTATGACAGAGAGAGGGAGATACGGCGGAGGGAGTAGCCTTGGGAAGAGAGGGAGACACGGCAGAGGGAGTAGTCGCGAGAGAGAGTGTATCAAAGTTATTTTTCAGAAAGTTAGTGTTTAAGAGTTTCAATCGTTTCTGTTTTTATTTTTCAGAAATAACAACCTAAGGCAACGCTTTCTTATGTATTCAATTTAGCAGCGCTTTTTCATTAAAAGCGTTTTCTGTTCATAGGCTTATAGTAGCGCTTTCTAGAAGTGCTTTCTATGGTTGCGTTTATGAATGACCTTTAGCAGCGCTTTCTAAAGTGTAGCCTACGACACTTTTCATAAGCGCTTTCTAAAAATAGCCTTTAGCAACGCTTCTTTTCATAGTTTTTTTAAAACTTATAGCAGCGCTTTGGGGAAAAAGCGCTGTCTATGTAGTGTTGCCAAAAATCAAATTTGGCGTAGTGAAAGAGGTGAATGTCTAACTATGGAAGCTTACACGAATGTTAATTATGTAAGTTCAGTGATTAATAGAAGGTATACTTGAGGTTATTTTACTATTTTGTGTTGATTTTATGTTGCTTGGAGAAGTAAGAAGCAAAGTGTATTTTCTTGATCAAGTGCTGAAGCACAATTTAGAGCTATAGAACTAGAAATTTGTAAACTATCATGGATGAAGAAAGTTTTAGAAGATTTGAAGATACACCGATCGTCCGATAAAGTTGTTTTGTGACAATAAATCGACCATCAATATTGCTCATAATCTTGTTAAGCATAACAAGACAAAACACATTGAGATTTATTGACATTTTATTTAAGAAGAGTTGAATAGTAGATTAATAGCAATTAAATATGAACCTTCTGAGCACCAAGTGACAAGTGACAGATGTTAACGAAAGGTTTACCATTAGAGCGATTCAAGTATATTCAAATAAGTTACTTGTAAGTTTGAAGTGATACCAATTTAAAAGAGAATGTTGTAAAATATTATTGTTGTGAATTGATGTCGTCAAGAACAAACTAAAATATGAGAAAAAGATTGAGTTTCTTGAACAAACACAAGAAACTCTATTAGGTTTTACGAAAGAGAGAGAAGAAGGAAGAAGAAGAATAAGAATTGGTTAAAATTATTTTACTATTAAATTTTTTAATAAGGGTTCAAAGATTACAAGTGAATAACAACAATTAACCTCTCCTAACAACCTGAGAGAACTAGTCTATTTATAGACTACTAAGCTAACCTATGTTACAAGCTAATTTAACAATTTGACTTACACGCATGACGCAATTTGACATGTTAACTTAAACACAATGTTAGGAACAGCCCAAGGCCTGCTAGAAATAAAAAAATATCAGTTTTATTAAAGGATTGTTATTTTTAAATTTAGGGGTTTATTTAGCATTTTTCTGCCCTCCTTTAGTTTTTGGGTCAGTTTTGTTAGGCCTATTTTTCTGGTTGTACTAGCTAGAAACCCTAGCAATTTAATGTTTGCACTTTGTCTTTGTGGAGGCAATGAATATTCAGAAAAGTTATTGTTTTATTGTGTGTTATTTTTCTTTGCCATTTTGATCTTTTGATTTTTCGTTAGAGTAACCTAACATTTGGTGCTTTCATCCTTGTTCTCATGGCTCCCCCTAAACCTAACAACCCTACCTCCAAAGACATTGTGGAAGAAGCTGTCCAAACAGCCCACCTTCACCTTAACAATGTTATGGCTGAAGTTCAGCAACAAATGGATGAACGTTTTGACAAGATTAATGCAGATCTAGAACAACAAATGGGTATAATACACACCAGAATGGATAATGACAAACAGATCTGGGATTCTAGGCATGACTCAATGATGGCAGCGCTTCAAAAACTCCTTACCCATAAAGAACACAACCAATCTGCTACTATTCACTCAGCAGCTAGTTCTTCAGGTATTACTCAACTTCCCTCATCTATGTCCATGCTACCTACATCTGTTGTTCACATTACCTCACCCATAAACACACCTTTAAGACAATCAGCAAGTATGTCTCATTCACCTACACTACCACCTATCACTAATACCATTCGCCCATCAGCTGCCCCACCACCACCCCATTTTTCCCCATATATACCCACGCCAACACTTTTTACACAAACCCCAATTTTTAACATACCCAATTTCCAGCAAAACCCCTACCCACCGTATGCAAATCTTCCCTCACTACCACCTTTTCGCAACCCTAAGTTGGAACTTGCAATGTTTGATGGTTCCAATCCTTTAGATTGGTTATTTCAAGCTGACCAATTTTTCAACTTTTACAATATGCCATATGAAAATAGGTTGTCCTTAATTTCTTTTTATATGAAAGATGAAGCTCTTGGATGGTTTAAATGGATGCATCAGAGTTCACTTTTAACTGATTGGGTTTCTTTTACAAAGGCATTGGAATTACGTTTTGGACCCTCCTCTTATGAAAATCATCAGGCTGCATTATTTAAATTGAAGCAAGAAAGGTCTGTTGTGGAATATCAAGCCAAGTTTGAAAAATTGGGAACCAGGTTGTGGGTTTACCACCAGAAGCAATATTAAATTGTTTCATTTCTGGTTTGTCACCAGAAATTCAAAATGAACTGGTTGTCCATAAACCTTGTTCTATCTCCCAAGCTATTGGGCTGGCTAAACTCATTGAAGCAAAAATTAAAGATGCCAAACCAAAATATCAAAAAACCTTCCCTAACCCATCTCAAAAAACCAGCAATTCATCTTGGCAAGCTACCAAAACCTCCCCTGTCCCTAATCAGCAAGCATCAATTTCCCCAAAACCTCAAACACAACCGTCAGCAGCAAAATTGCCCATTCGACGCCTTTCCCAAACTCAACTTCAAGAACGAAGAGCTCAAGGCCTTTGTTTTAATTGTGACGAAAAATTCATTCCGGGTCACAAGTGTTCATCTAATCGTTTTCTTATCCTATTAGCTTAGGAAGAAAATTGGGAAGACCCTAGTTCAGTTTAAAACAGCTCTGATTTAGACAAAGAGGACTCGGCCAATGAAGACACTTATTTCCAACTGTCCACTCATGCCTTAACAGGTCAATTTTCTCCCCAAACTCTTAAGTTCAAAGGGCAGATTAGAGGATTATCGGTTATGGTACTTGTTGATACTGGCAACACTCACAATATTCTCCAACCACGCATTGCTCATCATCTAAACCTCAAGACAACTTCTATACCTCAATTTTCCGTAATGGTTGGAAACGAATCGCATTTAAATTGTGAAGGTATATGTCAAAAAGTTCCTATTGTTTTACAAAACCAAACTTTCCAATTACCATTTTATTTGCTGCCAATTGAAGGGGCAGATGTGGTTTTGGGCATGGCCTGGCTTCGCACCCTAGGCCCAATTCAGGCAGATTTTTCAATTACCTCAATTACTTTTACCCACCAAAACAAAGCTATTACCCTAACCGGAGACCCCACTTCTCACCCCATTCACACCACATTCCATCAACTTCGCCAACTTATACATACAGACTCTGTTTCCTCATTTCACCTGCTGACCTTTCAACCAATCGATCATTCTCAATCACCTCCACCTAAAAATCCTAACCTTTCTTTGGAACCCTTCCCTCAAGATCTACACCCCAAAATTCAGAATCTAATCAACCAATTTCCATCCATTTTCCAAACAACTTCTGGCCTTCCACCCCAACGTCCTCATGACCACCACATTCCCCTTGAACCAAACACCAGACCAGTCAACATTAAACCATACCGCTATCCCCACTCACAAAAGGAAGCCATGACCTCTATTATCCAAGACATGTTAGAACAAGGACTCATAATTCCTAGCCATAGTCCCTTTTCCTCACCAGTCTTACTCGTAAAAAAAAAAGACGAAACTTGGCGTTTTTGCGTCGACTATCGTGCCTTAAACGCTGTAACTATCAAAGATCGTTTCCCAATTCCTACCATTGATGAGCTACTAGATGAATTGGGAAATGCCAAGTTTTTCACCAAGTTAGACTTACGCTCAGGGTATCATCAGATCCGATTGGCATCGGAAGACACACATAAAACGGCTTTTCGAACATTCGACGGGCACTACGAGTTTCTCGTTATGCCTTTTGGGCTCACAAATGCTCCTTCTACTTTTCAGTCCGCAATGAACGACCTCTTACGTCCTCACTTAAGAAAATTTGTTTTAGTTTTTTTTGATGACATATTGATTTACAGTTCTACTTTCAGGGATCATCTTTTTCATTTGCAGGTTGTCTTTGAGTTATTACAGTCCAATTTTTTTTATGTGAAGCTATCCAAGTGTGTGTTTGCAGTGAATGAAGTTCATTACCTTGGTCATGTCATTTCTGTGGGTGGTGTTGCACCCGATCCGGCGAAAGTCAAGGCCATCTTAGACTGGCCTCAACCGCATTCTCTCACGGCTCTTCGTGGTTTTTTAGGACTTACTGGTTTTTATCGTCGTTTTGTGCGCAACTATGCTACACTCGCCGCTCCCCTCACCGACTTATTACGTTTTACTAAGTTACAATGGAGTACAGAGGCGGCCGAAGCCTTTACAAAGTTACAACATACAATGACCGACATGCCGGTCCTGGCTCTACCAGATTTTACAAAAAAATTCATAGTGGAGACTGATGCCTCAGGTGTTGCGATTGGTGCAGTTCTGTCCCAAGACGGCCATCCCATTGCCTTCTTCAGTAAGAAGTTATGCCCTTGAATGCAGTCATCGTCAGTTTATGTGCGAGAGATGTTTGCCATCACAGAATCTGTAAAAAAATGGCGACAATATTTGTTAGGGCAGGAATTTGACATTCATACAGATCAAAAGAGCTTGCGAAATCTACTTCTCCAAAAAATTCAAACACCAGAACAACAAAAGTGGGCAGCTAAACTTCAAGGATTTAATTTTGAAATATTCTACAAACCTGGCAAATCGAATCTTGTTGCTGATGCGTTGAGCAGAAAATTCCAATCTGAAGACACTTTGTTGCTAGCCTTGTCATCCCCCATACCAGATCTCTTGCACAAACTCAAGGAGTTTTATTCCAAAGACACAGCAGGAAAAACAATAGTTGATCATCTCCTCAACAGCAATAGCAATCACAACTACAAGATTTCTAACGGACTGCTATACCACAAGGACAAGTTGTTCATACCTGATTTACAAGGACTCCGCCACAATATTCTGCTGGAATTTCATAGCACCTCTACAGCAGGTCACTCAGGCGTGAGGGCAACGTTGGCCAGGGTTTCAGCATCTTTTTCATGGCCAGGTTTAGCTAGTTCAGTCAAACATCTTGTGAAGCACTGCCCCATCTGTCAACACAACAAATACCAAACACAAAAACAGAAAGGGTTATTACAACCTTTACCAATTCCAAATAAGGTATGGGAAGATTTAACGATGGATTTTATCACTCACTTACCGAATTCCTTCGGTCATACTGTCATCTGGGTTGTCTGCGATCGTCTCACAAAATATGCTCATTTCATCGCCATGCCAACTAAGTTTTCCGCACAAGACCTAGCTTCTCGATTTGCTGTCGAAATTTCACGACTGCATGGGATCCCCAAATCCATCATCTCTGATCGCGATCCGTTATTTCTCAGCAAGTTCTAGAAACAATTTTTCAAGGTTCAGGGTACAACTTTAAAATACAGTACATCTTACCACCCAGAAACAGATGGACAGACAGAAGTGGTTAATAGATCCATTAGTACTTACTTGCGTTGTTTTGCTAGCGACCAACCACGCAAATGGTACAAATTTCTTCACCTCGCAGAGTTTTGGTACAATACTTCTTTTCACAGCGCCATCTAGATGACCCCTTTCAAAGCCTTATACGGTCGAGACCCCCCCCCCCCCCCCCCACCATTCCTGAATACTTAGTTGATTCGGGTTCTGACGAGACTTTGGAAAACCTCCTGCAACAACATCAAAATATCTTAACTCAGTTGAAGGAAAAATTGAAAATGAGTCGGATTGAAATGGAGAAACAGGCCAACAGAAAAAGAATATCATTTACCTTTCAGGTGGGCGAGCAAGTCTTGTTGAGACTCCAACCTTACAGACAACAAACAATTGCAACACGATCTTCTCAGAAGTTAGCCAAGAAATTCTACGGACCCTTCACTATCATCAAAAGAGTCAGTGAAGTATCTTATTTGCTGGATCTTCCTTCGTCCTCGCGAATCCACCCGGTTGTCCATGGATCCCTCCTAAGACCTTTCTTCGTTGCAAAGGAACCGCAACTATTTCGCCCACTCCCACAGAACTATGCTTCCATTTTTTCGGATTCTTTTCAGGACATGCATGCAAACAAGAATCTTCAAGATGGCACACCGTCTCCTTCTCAAGCTATGGATGAATGTTTTTCGAATGATATTGAGTTAACAAAGAACTTAGAGGATGAAGAGTTGTGTGGGGAAAGTAAAAAGATGAAAGAGGCAGCGGAGTTAGAAGAGGAACAAGTACCACCCACTTATACTTTGAAACAAGTTCCAAATATTGTGAAAAATGCTCAGACTCCCCTACTTATTGAACATCCACAACGGTCACCTATTTCTCTCCCTACCCCACGTGAAAAATCTAAATCCAAGCAACAAAATCTTACCTTTTCTGCCCCTTCACGTGCCCTTGGGTCCCACCAGCCTTGCATTGTATCAGAAAAATCTCCTTTAGTCAAACTCTTGCCATCTCACACGGCTCAAGGTCTGAACCTCCCACCTAACCCCACCCACTTCGTTTCCCCAAGCCACACACTACCCAACAACCTTATCTCCAAACCTCCACTATCTCCCTTATCCACATCCCAACCCTTCATCCAGATTTCCAACTCCCCAACTGCTGCCACGTCCACAGATTCTTTCCAACCGCTGCCAGCCTCATCCAAGCAAGCTGTAACGCAACACAACAATATCTCCTCCACTTCTCAGCATGGGCCAACACGGGTTCCCCACATTTTGGGCCATTCTCCCAATTACACTCCCCAGCCCATTCATTCTCCATCTATGAACCTTGAGGACAAGGTCCTTTTTGAGCCCGTGAGTAATGTTAGGAACAGCCCAAGGCCTGCTAGAAATAAAAAAATATCAGTTTTATTAAAGGATTGTTATTTTTAAATTTAGGGGTTTATTTAGCATTTTTCTGCTCTCCTTTAGTTTTTGGGTCAGTTTTGTTAGGCCCATTTTTCTGGTTGTACTAGCTAGAAACCCTAGCTATTTAATGTTTGCACTTTGTCTTTGTGGAGGCAATGAATATTCAGAAAAGTTACTGTTTTATTGTGTGTTATTTTTCTTTGCCATTTTGATCTTTTGATTTTTCCTTAGAGTTACCTAACACACAAAGTTAGCATATTTCAACAGTATACTTAAACAGACTTCGACTACAACATGTACAACTCCTGTTAAACCATGAAACTACCCTTGTTCGATCCAAATACCACAATTATAAATGCCAATTCAACTAACTTAAATTAAATAAGGCCATTAAATTTAGATTCATATATATTTAAACAAGTTAGTTCTCCTATTGTAATCATAATTTTAAAATATGTTAATTTTTTTTTCAACATTTAAGTAACCATTGTGTTTATATGCTGTGAAAAAAGAGTTATAAGTGTGAATTATTACTCTACGTGGTGGTCTTTGTGATTTTCAAGTTAATTTTTATTTTGTGCGCTTCTTTGGCATCGGTTTTACCTGATTTATGTTTTGTCTTTTTGGTTAGTTACTTAAAGTTTGAGTTTATAGATAAAAGCTTAATAATTAGGACAAAGCTAGTTTATTAGATTTTAGAACACAATGCCCAAAACAATAACTTAAATTCTTTTCACACTTACGTACTATATAATTATTTTAAATGGTTCAATTAAATATATACCCATGTATAATTTCTATTTTTTTATCAGCTAAGTGATACAAGAAAACATCTGCAGACAGCAAAAGAAAGTTACCTTGAAATCTCCAAATATGTTACAACACAAATCGCTAGCATACAAACAGAAACCACTATATATGCATCATTCTTCAATTTCAAAAACTCAAACTCTCCATTGATCATCTCATATTTTAAACATTCCATCTAAGTTCTAACCATAAACAATGTCTTCCAACACATCAAAACTCCTCACACTGATCATCTCTGCATTTGCCATTATGCAAATAACATCAGCTGGTGATCCAGACATCCTCACTGACTTCATAGCCCCAATTGGAACCCAAGTTGACGGTTCCTTCTTCACTTTCACCGGTTTCCACGCCCTTCTTCCACCAAACACCCCACCCTCAACTTTCAAGGCATTGAAAGCAAGCAAAGCTGAATTTCCAGCTCTTGATGGACAAAGTGTGGCGTATGCTGCTCTTGAGTTCCCTTCCGGAAGTATCAATCCGCCACACACACATCCTCGTTCGGCCGAACTACTTTTACTCACGAAAGGTTCCCTTCAAGTTGGATTCGTTGACACAACCAATAAACTATTCACTCAGACTCTACAACCTGGTGACATGTTTGTGTTTCCAAAGGGACTAATGCATTTTCAATTCAACTCTGATACACAAAAACCTGCTTTGGCTTTTTCTGCTTTTGGCAGTGCTAATGCTGGAACTGTTTCAATTCCTAGCACATTGTTTAACACTACCATTGATAACAATGTCTTGGCTTTGGCTTTCAAAACTGATGTTGCAACTATTCAAACATTGAAGAAAGGATTTACTTCTTAAGGATTATGATTATTGACAGAACATGCATACTTTTACTTTCAATATATTAAATTGGTTTATTTTTTCTTGTTGTTTCATAATCCAGTGACTGTTTATGAAAAGTTTGTGACATTGAAATAGTTGATGTAACTGTTTCTTTCTGTTATTGTAATCACCTGAAATAATATGAAGAGTATTTGTTGGTTTTAAGTTCACTACTTAGATCTCTCTTTTTTCTTGATAAAATTTTCAGTTTTTGGTATTTTAAAATTATAGTAAAAAAGAATTTTTATTTTAAGATTGGTATAACTATAAAAATAGTTAAATTTTAAAAAATTAGTGTTAAAAATATTAAAATTTATGGTTATTTTATTTTATTAGTATGAGATTCATTAATTAAGCACATTAAATTTATTTTTATTTTTATTTAAGTTAGTTTATTTTTCAATTGTAAATAACAACTTTGAAATATATCAAAATACCTCATCAACATATTACGGGCTTTAGATTTTGGGAGTCTTGCTTCCGAAACATACTATTCATTTTAATTGTGGTTTAGTTTGTTTTCATCATAATCATGGGCTGTTTAAAATTTTGAAATATTGTTCATCTTGAAAATAATATTCATCTACAATATTGTATACACCGTTGACTGTTCATCCGCTACACTTTCATCCCGAAGTAGTGTTCATTCTAATGATATTGTTCATGTTGAGCCGGTTCATTCATTTTTTTCTCAAAACAAATAGAAAATTTTGGAACACAGTTTTCATGCCTCTTTGTTACTATTTACTGAGTTTTTTCTACTTCTTGTTCTCTTCAGAAGACACTTTTGTAAGTATCAATCAATATGGTTGAAAATAGATCTATTGTGATTTCTGCCTTTAATATTATCGATAATAGCTTCAATATTGCATGAATTTTTAATTCTGGTACCACGTATCACTTGACATTTGATTCTCAACATTTTTCGTTGAATATTTCTTCGCCCGACATTCTATATATTATTATGGTTCTCGTACTCGGGTTGATGATCGTGGAGACATTGATCTTCAATCTTTTACATTAAAAGATGTGCTTCATTTCTAAATCTATCGGGACAATATTATCTCTATTAGTAAGTTTACAAAGGAGACATTGATCTTCAATCTTTTTACGATCTTGTAACGGGGCAGACAATTAAAGTTGCTAAGGAACATGAAGGGTTATATTATTTCTCTAAGGCACGAATTGATCAGAAGGTGTTGTCTTCTGCACTTCAACAACCTAAGTTAGAGTCATTTTCTACCTCCCAAATAAGGCTTCAGCACAAGCGTCTTTGTCTTCATCCTTTTTTCATTTATGCAGTGTATGTTTTTATCCCTGTTTTAAAATAATTCGTTGAGTATATTAAATGTGGTATTTGTCCGTTTGTAAACACAACTTAACTACTTTTCCTTCGTGCCTTACTAAAAATGTTGAACTATTTGATCTTATTCATTATGATGTTTTAGAACAAACCCATGTTTCTAACATTTCTGGTGTGCAATTGTTTCCTTTTTTATTGATGAATGTTCTTGAATAACTTGGAGGGATTTCCTCACCTCTAGATACGGCAACCTCTCCTGGTGGGCTACTCACAATGACCCCGATTCCATTCCTGCTTCTGCCTCATTATGGATGTGTGACGTTCTTAAAATTAGAAGGATTGGACCCTCTTTCAACTTCCAGTCTTGCATTGCTCCAGTTATTGGTAATGGAGAAACCATTCGTTTCTGGTATTCCCTTTGGTGCGGTTCGCTGCTTCTTAAAGACCGGTTCCCAGGCCTGTTCTTTGTGGTTGCTAATAAAGATGTCGTCATCGCTTCCTTTGGCCAGTGGATCAACGATTTGTGGAGTTGGAATTTTCAAAATTGTTGGAGGACAGGTATTAATGTTGACAGTACCTCTGTCATTATGCTGCAGAATTTCGTTTCGGAATTTCCGATCAATCGTAACACTACGGATAAGTGGGTCTGGACTTTGGAATCTTCTAACTCTTTTTCGGTTCGGTCCTGCTATACTCATCTCAGTTCAGCCCTCCCTAGCTTCGCATTCCAAGTGTCGGAGGAGCTTTTCCTTAAGGTTGTTTGGAAAACGAAAGTCCCATTGAAAGTTAAAATTTTTTGTTGGAGGATGACTTGCGATAGGCTTCCAACTCGTGATAACCTTGCTAATAAAGGTATTCTTGTCTCTCCTCATGATAAAGTGTGTGTTTTTTGCTTTCAAAATGACGAGACCGCGGATCACTTATTCTTGCGTTGTCCTAAAACCCAGCTTTTGTGGGGTAAAATTGTTGTTTGGTTAGGATATCCTTTGGTTAACACTTCCTCTATTTCTATCCATGCTCTTCGCTGGTTTTTGGCGTTATACGACAAAGGTAATGAGGATATGAGCTGTTTCGTGTGGATTATATCTTCTTGGTGTATTTGGAATACTAGAAACAACATTATATTTAACGACGTTGTTTGCGATGTGGATAAGATCTTCCATCAAATTATTTTTCGATCTTGGAGATGGTTGGAAATAGGCCGTAGGAGATGTAACCTTTATAATTGGATGAAACACCCTTGTGACCACTTGTAATCGTAGGTTGGTTAGTGTTTCTTTTCTTCTCCTATTTTGATTGGTTTTTTGTATCGGGTTGGAGAATCCCTGTTTCTCCTTTTTTAATACAAATTGCTTATAAAAAAAACTTGGATTTTCTTGATGAATAATAAATGAGAGATATCACAATTGTTTATTCAAGTTTATAGTATGATACAATGACAATTTGAAAAAAGTATTAAAAGTAAATGTTATGACAATGGTAAATTTTTGGGAAATAATGAAATAATCGGAATATTTTTCAAGCGGAATACTTTTCCAAACTTATGCAATATAAACTTACAACCAGCAAACTAACTTCAGGGCACAATAACAATAATAATAGAAAAATTAAAATAGCAAGCACACCAAATTTTTAATGTGGAAAACTTCTCTCAAAGTGAGATAATAAAAACCACGAGACACCAGCCCAGTAAAACCTTCCACTATATCAATAATGGGTATACAAAAAGTCTTCCTTGTAACACTAGGGACTAACAATCTTCACTGATAAACAATAAAGGTGAGAAACACACTACAAACAAATTTTCCATAAAATGTGGGTATACCAAAACAACTCTAAGAGAAGCAAAAACTACTCAACAGGAATATAAATAAAATTGACTAAGTGTTAGGAACAACATATTGAATTTGTAGCACAAACTGATATGTTTTGCTACACCCATCTATCACTTGCGCCTTTTCCTCTTCTCTATTGTAGTTATTTGAAACCCTTTTTTAGTTACTTATTTGTGTTGAGAATGTAACAAGTGTGAGTAGCGTGGGTAATAGTCTCATATAGGTTAGGAATGTGGAGACTTGAACATTTATAAATGGGAGAACCCACACACTTATTATCTTAAGGTTTTGGGTGAATATATGGTGTGTCTCTTACTAAAGAAAGAAAGTCTCACAATGTTCAATGCTCCCTAATAAAAAACTCCCCCAACAATTTGTTGTGTTGCTTTAGGATTAAAAAAACCTTATTAAATACATGACAATTGAGTTTGACCCAAATAAAACAATTCACATAAAAACTTATTTCTTTTTTTTTTCTTTTTTTTTTTTCTTTTTTTTTTCTTTTTCTAAGTAAATGATGGGATCCACTTTAAGAGTGAACTCACCCTACAAATATCTCCTTCACGACTTAAGTGGGAAATAACTGTTTTACCATGCAAGCATTTTTTGTAGTTAATCATCTTTGTCATCATATCTGAACCATTCTCGTTAATATGAATCTTCTCAAGTGAAAAAACTTTATCTTCAATGCATCTGATATCCAACGATACCGCACCTCAATGTGCTTTGATCTGGAATGAAACATCATGTTCTTACCAAGATGAATTGCACTCTGACAACAACACAAATTTCTCTTGCTCAACACCCAACTCTTGTAGGAATTTCTTCATTCAAAAAAATTCTTTAAACACTTTAGTTGTATTAATGTACTCAACCTCAATAATAGATAAAGTGACACACTTTTGTAACCTTGATTACCAAGACACTACTCCCCATACAAAAGATATCATTAATCCAGAAGTAGATTTTCTATAATCAACATCACCGACCATATCTACATCTATGTATCTATCTAACACATGATCACAACTTCCAAAGTATAAGCACACTCTAAAAGTACCTCTAAGATATATGAGAATCCACTCCACTGCTTTCCAATGATCTTTAATAAGATTAGATAGAAACCGAATAACAACACCAACAAACTTAACAATATATGGTCTTGTGCATACCATAGAATGCATCAAACTACCCACTACAGTTGCATAAGGAAAATTCTTCATATCTTCTTTGTCTTTTTCACTTGTAGGACATTACTCATAATTTAATTTGAAATGACTAGTAAATGGAGTACTCACATGTTTTGAATTGCTCATGTTAAACCTATCTAATACATTATTAATGTAATTATCTTGAGACAACCACAATTTACCTTTTTCTTGTCACGTTAAATTCTGATGCCAAGGATTTGTTGTGCATGACCCAGATCCTTCATTGCAAATGACTTGCTTAACTCTTTCTTTAAGCTTTGAACTTTTTAGTGTCATGACCGACAATTATCGTGTCATCAACATATAACAAGAGAATAATAGAATCAACATTAGATAATTTCTTCACAAAAACACAATGATCAACACTAGTTTTACCTTAACCATTTATTTCCATGAAAGAATCAAACATTTTGTAACATTGTCACGGAGCTTGTTTGAGGCCATACAAAATTTTCTTCAACCTACAAACAAGCTCTTATTGACCATTGACTTTGAAGCCCTCAAATTTCTCCATATAGATCTCTTCATCCAAATCACCATGAAGAAAAACAGTATTAACATTAAGTTGTTCAACCTCTAGATTTAAGCTAGCGACCAATCCCATCACAACTCGAATATATGTATATTTGCCACAGGTGAGAAACTTTCTTCAAAGTTAATACCCTTTTCTCTTATTAAAACCTTTCATAAATGTTATTAACTTTATGAGTCTATCAGAATATCCAACTGTAAGTATACATTGTATCGCGTAGTTTTATAAGATATCGAACCCACAGACACCAATAATCAATCTATTGCTATCTATTGATACTATGTAATGCTAAGGCTAATGAATTCTTGATTTGGACGGAAATGAAAGCTAAAACTAAAATAAAGATAAAGAAATATATCAGAAAAGAGAGACCGGAATATGGATTCCATTGCACCTCAAGGACTTTGTAATTCGTTGGCGTTGGCTTGACGTTGAATTACTTTCAATAGAAAGTACCAGTTTAAAAACCTTTATCTCACACTCTCACGCTATTGATTAAAGCTATACTCCCAGACCGTGAGATTTTGCTCTCACTCGCCCATTTGAATAAAGAAGTATTTTTTGAAAACTAAATAAGTCCTAATTAATGTCTAAAGCGCTCTCGCTGTATTTAGGATCAATTCCCAATTTTCACTATTTGGTTCAAGCCTCACACTCTCGCGCTATCGACTCGAACCTTTGTTGTTTTCAATCTCGTGCAAAACTTTTTTACTTAAAATTGGAAACTAAAGCCAGAATAATAATTTATTAAAAAGTGTAACACCAACCTATCATCGAGTCTCGTCAGAACGACGGTCCTCACATACCGCACTCAAAACAGTTTAGCCGGACATGGTTTTGAACATAAATAAATAATGCATGGTAATGGAAATAAACAAAAACATAGCAATTAAATTAAAATGCGAATAAGTAAAAATATAAAGCAATAATGTAAAAACCTGAAGAACTGAAATTAAATTGTTGGAATACTTCAAGTACAACGAACAGAACGGAAATTCTAATGCCGACAAGATTTTGATCCAAGCTAACAAAAAATCAGAACTAAAAAGCAATAATGCGGCAGCCCCTCAATGCAAGAGATTACCACTTTGAAGTGTAATTTATGCTTAAACTAAAAAACTAAACTTATGCGTATGAACTTAGATGTCAAAATTCCATCAAAACTACTCTTATATAGTCCTAGGCTGCTGAAAATTTCCGTGAGGCCGTGTAGAAAACGTTGAGAAAAAGTAGGAAGAGGTGGAGAAGACTGAGCAATTCTGTTTCCACATTTTTCTGAACAGCGCGTCCATGGCGAATGCCATGGTCTTAAGTTGTGGATGACGTGGCTTGGATGCATGGCGAACGCCATACACCAAAAACTTGTAAATGCTGCACTTTTCTACATTTCCTTGCTCTTTTCTTGCACGAACACTTCTTATTCGACAAATACCTGAAACACAAACATAATACGGCATAATACTACAAAAATATAATGAAATGACATTAAATAGCATGCGAGTCGAGTCGAAATATACGATACATTTTCACGTTATCAATAACCAATCATGCTTTGTATCTTGGTTGAGATTTATTTTGTTCATACTTTATACTATATACCCATTTATTGTTGAGTGCTCTTCATCCATAGGCAAATCCACCAACTCAAATGTATGATTCTTATTTAAGGAATTCATCTCTTCTTGCATGGCCTTCAACCATTTTTATTTATCAACATTTGAAATGGCCTCTTGGTAGTATTTTGGCTTTCCATTATCAATAATCATCACTTACTCGTGTGGAGGATATCTCTGAGAAACTTGACGCTTTCATCCTTAGGCAATTCCACCAACTCAAATGTGTGATTCTCATTCAAGGAATTCATCTCTTCTTGCATGGCCTTCAACCATTTTTCTTTATCAACATTTGAAATAGCCTCTTGGTACTATTTTGGCTCTCCATTATCAATGATCATCACTTACTTGTGTGGAGGGTATCTCTGAGAAACTTGGCGCTTTCTAGTAGATCTTCTCAACTCAGGTTCAACATGTGGCTCAGGAAGAGCCTCTTCAACTGGCTCGTCATGATAAGGCTCTTGATCATTGGCTACATTATCATCATCTAGTTGTATATCTCCCCCGTCAACAAAATTTCCACTATGAGGTTTAGGCACAACATTAGTGTAGCTTCTACCATCAGATTTTCCTTCTCTATTTTATCAAAATCTATAATAGTTTGGTCTTCAAGAAATATTATATCACAACTTCTGATAATTTTCTTGTCAACTGGATTCCACGATCTATAACCAAACTCTGCATAACCATAACCTGCAAACACACATTGTTTAGATATTTTATCAATCTAGGATATCTCATCTCTTGGGATGTGAGCAAAAGCCTTGCAACCAAACACTCTTAAGTAACCATAAGAGACATCTTTTCATGTCCATACTTTGTTTGAAACATCACCATCAAGTTGAACAGAAGGAGAAAGATTGGCCAAATCGACGGCATTTTGTTAATGCTTCACCCCCAAAAAACTTTTGACAACTTTGCATGAGAGAGCGTACACTTGATTCTATCATTAATTATACTATTCATTATCTCTGCAACTCTATTATGTTGAAGATTCTTTGGAACATCTTCTCGAGCTTGATTTTATGCTCTTTACAATACTCTTCAAATGAACCTATATATTCATCACCATTATCAACTGGGACACATTTTAGCTTCCTTCCCTTTTCTCTTTCAACACTTGCATGAAAATTCTTGAAAACATCAAGTATGTGGTCTTTATATTTCAAAACAAAAGCCACACTTTTTTAGAGTGGTCTTCAATAAAAGTAACAAAATATGATGCACCACCTAAAGATTTACCTTTTATCACGCAAACATCAGTGTGAACTAAATCTAGAATAATTTGCCTCCTATGAGGACCATTACTATTAAAGGAAACTCTATGTTGCTTACCAGAAAAACAATGAGTTAATGTTTTTAGAGTAGTATCTTTCACATGAAGAAAATTTTTCTTTGCAAGAATGGCGAGTCCTTTCTCACTCAAGTGACCAAGGCATGTATGTGATAAATCACTAGATATGTCTACAACTGCATTCACTTCCTCCTTGCATAACTTTACAAGCACCCTGTAAAGAGTTGTAGGACTTTTCTTGTAACACCCCTTTCTATACCCCCAATTAATCAATTAGGCACGTATTGAAAATTTCATCAGAGTATAATTGTAACTACGGCATAAAAAGAGAATGTCACATTATGCATGAAACTAAACACATACAACCCCTGCTCAAAAAGATATGCAACAGTGGGGTAACTTTCAACAATAAAGGATCTCAGTCCTTATGCCCACATGCCAACATTTAGAATAAAAGCGGAAACATCTAAACATTGATTCACAAACATATATACATATATATATATATATATATATATATATATATATATATATATATCATACTCCAATAGTAGTCACCAATATCATTCATGTTTACATAAACATTCATCAGCTAGATACATGTACAAAAGTATCACAAAAGCTCATAAACACATCCTAGCTACCCGATGCTACATATCAGAGCCAGACGACCAAAAAGGAAATGAAGCCACGCTTCACAAAAGACCACCAGATACCTAATCTGCAATGCCTCATAGAGCATCATAACACAGCAGAAGGGTGAGAAATATTATCATAATAACAATGCATATAATTATATATCTCAACATAAAAATACACATATACCACATATTCTCACCATTCCATCATACCACATAAACATACATATTATGTTTACTATGTCACAATCATCACATCTCACTCAATATACATCGCAAGGCATATATATATAAAACCAAACATATTCCTCATAATGCTTATCATTCAACATAAACACACATATTCATGTTTATCCATCCATGCACACCTGCACAATTCTACTCATTCCACATCAACATATACATATATATATATATATATATATGTTTATTCATCAATGCACAAATACAATGATGACAAATGCAACTCATAGAGACCGACTCAGGACTCTATGCAGATGCATGCGGTACCGACTCATCATCTCAAGTTCAATTGAAGAACTTATTGGAACCATTGCTACAACCGCACATCGGCATACAATATGATTGCTACAACCGCACCTCGGCATACAATGTTTACGGATTGCTACAACCGCACATCGGCATACAATATGATTGCTACAACCGCACCTCGGCATACAATGTTTACGGATTGCTACAACCGCACATCGGCATACAATATGATTGCTACAACCGCACCTCGGCATACAATCCGATTGCTACAACCCCACTTGGGCATACAATCGTTTGTAATCATCGCTTCAACCGCATATCGGCATACGACGTTACAACAGATTCATCTTAAAATCCCACAACACAAGAATGCATATCATGATGCTTCACATACAAAATGAACCAATACACTCATGCAATGCATACTTATTCACAACATAGTCATGCATTCATCACATATAATCCATCTACATTCACATCAATTGTATAACAACATACACATTTATCCAAACAAATCAATTTACGGTTTACCGGAAAAGTCGGCTAAAAATAATATTTTCCATCATCATAAAAAAGTACTCATCCACAGCTTCGATTCGATATAAAGAACACTTAAATCCGATAAACAACGAAGAAGATATGTATATTTCAAAATAACGCAAAAACATAAACCGAGGCCCGACACTACAAAACGGTTCGAAAATACTGTTCCAATTGGACCAGGTTCAGACCTCAAAACCATTTTTCCTAGAAATAACATCTCGTTAGTATCCCAACGCTTCGAACGGGGGTCAAAACCGACTTCCGGATCAAAAGATATGAATTTCCGAAGTTTCCCCGAAAACCAGAATTTCAGCATAAAGCTGCTGCGGGTTCTGCTGGTACAACACTGGTTTTTCGGCGTTTTCGCCCGAAAACCCGACCAATTCAATTACTTTCTTCCGAATAAATACATGGTAATCCTCCATAAATACATACCAACATGTTAGGATAAAAAAAACACTGATTCCACAACATTCGATTTTCACCAAAATCTCACATTCTCAAAACCCAAAAATGGCAAAACTCACAATATCAACCGATTTCAACCAAACGAGTTTCTATAATCTCGGTCTAACCTCATACGACTAATCTACGCAATTTATTTCAAAATTCATCCATGAAAACATCGGTTTCTATCGATTTCCTACAATTCGACCTAAACGGAAAAATATGAAAAACCAATCAAAACATCCACACAAAACACATACATAATCATACCCAAAGTTAGGATAACAATATTTCACACCCTTACCCGATTATTCGCGCTTGAAACGGAGTTATGTCGATTTTCCTCTTTTTCCTCTTCTCTCTTTTTCCTTCTCTTCTCTTTCTCTTCTTTCCCTTTTTCTTTCTTTTCTATTCCTTTCTCTCTATTTTCTCTCTAAACTTTCTATTTATAAAAATATCTAACCAAGCAAAAGATCAAAATACCCCTACACTCAAATATCTCGCAAACGCTCTCAAAATGCAATAAAACATAAATAGCGATGAAATATATTTCGGGAAATAAAGTTGAAAAGAAATTATAATTTATTGCAAATATTTTACCTATCAGAGAAATTAACCAATTAACTCAATTAGCAGGTAAAATACAATAAATTCACACATTTCACAAAATTCACATAAATGAAATAAATAAATGCAATTAAACAAATCGGGGCGTTACAACTCTCCCCCACTTAGACATTTTCGTCCTCGAAAATATACTGAGAGGAACAACTCCGGACACGACTCTCGCATCCGACTAACAAACCAACATGCCAACAAAAGGCACACCACAAATAACACAACTGGCAAATCACCTTGCTAACCACAACTACAACAACGACACAACGATGATGACGACTAGAACGACAAGATGCAATGCCCATACAATGCACTTGACGACTAACTCACAACTCAAAGAATACCCAAGTTACGAACACACAGGTTCACTCTTGAACCGAAACACAACAAGATCGTTACCATCACCACAGATAACACTCCCCTAATTCACCACAAGAAATTAGCCACACGCACTTGAACCATCACGATGGAAACGAGGCAACAACACAAACAAGAACACAAGTTCCACGACACAACATCGATTCCACAACCTCTACAAAACCAGAATACCAACATCCTTGTCACACAAACTTATTACAACAATGCTACGATTTCCAATCGAACATATAACCAAAACATCCATCTACATAGTAGCCCATGAATAATATTTAAACCTTTCACCTAACACTTCCATTCTGAAACGTCCAATGGTCTCATCATTCATACATGTTTCCAATGTTCAACCTATGAACTCTTACAAGTCACACATGCATATACGAATCCTGCCACCTCACGCTTCCGTTGCACACTCTGATTACTCGTAACCATCAAAACTATCAATTTCACGTCTAAAGTCTAACTCTTTCTCATATTCGCCAAAAATCACTGTTCACTTTAATATTACCAACCTCACACTCTCCTGTGTTATCTCATACACCATACACAAGTCTCGAAATTGCTCAAATAATTCTAACTCCCTGACCATCAAAACAGACATGCATAGAAACTTCCGACTTAACTTTTCAGGCACAACAACAGTTTTTCCCCGAAGGATAATCCAAGCCAAATTCATAACTCATCACGAACTCTAACCATCCTTGTTGTCTCATACTCTATTCCTTTAGACCAAACAAGTACTCAATATCCTTGCGATTACCACGTTGACTAAACTCATCAAAGACACATCACAATACCCCACAACCGGTTTATTAGGATCACACAAAATCAAAGCTGAAACCGTAGACAATTTCTACTCCAGCTCACCAAAACTTACTCACAACGAACATCCAAACAAACGACTCACCCTTTGTAAGTCAACTGAGATACCAGAAGTACGAACTTAACAAAGTCTTCCATAACCTGTAATAACAACCAACTGAGTCCAAAAGTTTCTAATCTCCTTAACTAACTTCGGAGCCTCTCATGTAGAACTACATCTACTTCCGATGGATCCATTAACCATACTCTCATCTGAAATAACATTTCCAAGAAACTAACCCTTTTCAACCAAAATTCTCACTCGAATAACTTAGCATAAAACTTCGTCTCTTTTCAACACTTGTAATTCAAATCTCAAACACTTTACTCATTCTTCCTCTGAGTTTATAACAAATCCAAATATCCTCAATCGAAACCACTACGAACTTATCCAATTAAATATGGAAGATACGATTCCTCTACTCCATAAACATTAGAGACGCGTTACTAACACCAAATACCATCACTGTACGTTGCAATTCCCAACCAAAATACAAAAGATATAAATCCTTAAAGCTTTTGCAAAACTTTTCACTGGGTAACTGATTACTCACATACAAGCTTAACCGAGTAAATAACAACCTATTCCGAGGATAACAAACCTAACCAGTCACATTAAATCGATCAAAGCCTCAACTCACACAATTCACCACTCTTATCAAACATTCCAAACAATTGTAATTCACTCAAACTCAACCAAACCATTCTAGTCATCTGTTCATGAAAGTGGACACTTATTCTCAATCATTACCTTATTCAACTGTTAGTAATCCATACCCAATTTCTTCTCCTGACCGTCCAATTCCGCAATTCCAACATGTATCAACAACCAACCAAAAAGAATTCTCAAACACAATGTTACATCCAAAAACACATCTGAAAACTATGCCCAACTGACGGCCCATCACTGCGACTTCCTGCCAATTCCCAGAACACTACCATCACAGACAAAACAAACATCTTATTCCCATCTACTAAGAGTTTCCTACTTACTTAGCAGATATAAACCTCAACTATTCACCTTCGTCCAATTAAGTTCAATCTCCACTCTCTATGAACCAGTCCTTAAATAAAACCCAATCATTCTCTCTCAACGACTTCCCAACTGGACTAACATACCAAAACCTCTAATCCATTTCATCTTCCGATATTAGCATCTTCATCGACTCATCAAAACAATCTGTAATCATCTCCTTAAATTCCAAACAACTCATTTCACACACTATCAAAGCCGGAAAGACCCGCCTATTCCATCCAACATAATTTCCGTCTGCTATCAATAAGAGATTAAGGGTGATCAGTTCCTCAATTTGCCAATAGACAGTCGACAATCATGATGGGGCATAAACCATCTTCACCAAACTATAATAGCCTTTCTTGCATCCCATACACAAAACTACCTAAGGCACAAATCCTTAGTTGACATAAACCTTACCTCCACATTTCTTACGGAATCGGGAACAACACTGTCCAAACAACACTTACAATCTTGCAATTCACAACACACTGAGTCAGCGCTCCACACCTGAAGCAACATGGAGAAGTACCAGCTTCTCCCCCTCTTATCTCATTCTAACTCCTGAAAACAAAGGATTAGAAAACTAGAAAGCACTGACAGTGTTTCACACACATATCAGGTACTAAGGGACAAACAACAACGACAGTATTCAACTGTCACACCAACAGACTCAACAACTGACTCAACACTGGCTCTGATACCACTTAATGTAACACCCCTTTCTATACCCCCAATTAATCAATTAGGCACGTATTGAAAATTTCATCAGAGTATAATTGTAACTACGGCATAAAAAGAGAATGTCACATTATGCATGAAATTAAACACATACAACACCTGCTCAAAAAGATATGCAACAGTGGGGTAACTTTCAACAATAAAGGATCTCAGTCCTTATACCCACATGCCAACATTTAGAATAAAAGCGGAAACATCTAAACATTGATTCACAAACATATATATATATATATATATATCATACTCCAATAGTAGTCACCAATATCATTCATGTTTACATAAACATTCATCAGCTAGATACATATACAAAAGTATCACAAAAGCTCATAAACACATCCTAGCTACCCGGTGCTACATATCAGAGCCAGACGACCAAAAAGGAAATGAAGCCACGCTTCACAAAAGACCACCAGATACCTAATCTGCAATGCCTCATAGAGCATCATAACACAGCAGAAGGGTGAGAAATATTATCATAATAACAATGCATATAATTATATATCTCAACATAAAAATACACATATACCACATATTCTCACCATTCCATCATACCACATAAACATACATATTATGTTTACTATGTCACAATCATCACATCTCACTCAATATACATCGCAAGACATATATATATATATATATATATATATAACCAAGCATATTCCTCATAATGCTTATCATTCAACATAAACACACATATTCATGTTTATCCATCCATGCACACCTACACAATTCTACTCATTCCACATCAACATATACATATATATATTTATTCATCAATGCACAAATACAATGATGACAAATGCAACTCATAGAGACCGACTCACGACTCTATGCAGATGCATGCGGGTACCGACTCATCATCTCAAGTTCAATTGAAGAACTTATTGGAACCATTGCTACAACCGCACATCGGCATACAATATGATTGCTACAACCGCACCTCGGCATACAATGTTTACGGATTGCTACAACCGCACATCGGCATATAATATGATTGCTACAACCGCACCTCGGCATACAATGTTTACGGATTGCTACAACCGCACATCGGCATACAATATGATTGCTATAACCGCACCTCGGCATACAATCTGATTGCTACAACCCCACTTGGGCATACAATCGTTTGTAATCATCGCTTCAACCGCATATCGGCATACGACGTTACAACAGATTCATCTTAGAATCCCACAACACAAGAATACATATCATGATGCTTCACATACAAAATGAACCAATACACTCATGCAATGCATACTTATTCACAACATAGTCATGCATTCATCACATATAATCCATCTACATTCACATCAATTGTATAACAACATACACATTTATCCAAACAAATCAATTTACGGTTTACCGGAAAAGTCGGCTAAAAATAATATTTTCCATCATCATCAAAAAGTACTCATCCACAGCTTCGATTCGATATAAAGAACACTTAAATCCGATAAACAACGAAGAAGATATGTATATTTCAAAATAACGCAAAAACATAAACCGGAGGCCCGACACTACGAAACGGTTCGAAAATACTGTTCCAATTGGACCAGGTTCAGACCTCAAAACCATTTTTCCTAGAAAGAACATCTCGTTAGCTTCCCAACGCTTCGAACGGGGGTCAAAACCGACTTATGGATCAAAAGATATGAATTTCCGAAATTTCCCCGAAAACCAGAATTTCAGCATAAAGCTGCTGCGGGTTCTGCTGGTACAGCACTGGTTTTTCGGCGTTTTCGCCCGAAAACCCGACCGATTCAATTACTTTCTTCCGAATAAATACATGGTAATCCTCCATAAATACATACCAACATGTTAGGATAAAAAAAACACCGATTCCACAACATTCGATTTTCACCAAAATCTCACATTCTCAAAACCCAAAAATGTCAAAACTCACAATATCAACCGATTTCAACCAAACGAGTTTCTATAATCTCGGCCTAACCTCATACGACTAATCTACGCAATTTATTTCGAAATTCATCCGTGAAAACATCGGTTTCTATCGATTTCCTACAATTCGACCTAAACGGAAAAATATGGAAAACCAACCAAAACATCCACACAAAACACATACATAATCATACCCAAAGTTAGGATAACAATATTTCATACCCTTACCCGATTATTCGCGCTTGAAACGGAGTTATGTCGATTTTCCTCTTTTTCCTCTTCTCTCTTTTTCCTTCTCTTCTCTTTCTCTTCTTTCCCTTTTTCTTTCTTTTCTATTCCTTTCTCTCTATTTTCTCTCTAAACTTTCTATTTATAAAAATATCTAACCAAGCAAAAGACCAAAATACCCCTACACTCAAATATCTCGTAAACGCTCTCAAAATGCAATAAACATAAATAGCGATGAAATATATTTCGGGAAATAAAAGTTGAAAAGAAATTATAATTTATTGCAAATATTTTACCTATCAGAGAAATTAACCAATTAACTCAATTAGCAGGTAAAATACAATAAATTCACACATTTCACAAAATTCACATAAATGAAATAAATAAATGCAATTAAATAAATCGGGGCGTTACATTTCTCCTTTTCTACCATTAGTCAACCTTTGGTGATCTTACATATGCCACAACTACCAAAGTAAGTGTGATAACCTTCAATATCTAAGGCTTTAACTGAAATCAAGTAGACGGATATCAAGAACATGTCTTACATTCTTCAATTTAAGCTTGCATCCAACATTAGTTTCAACCCAAAATATCTAATACCAACAGTTTCACGAACTCCTTCATTTCCCACTTTTGTCGTTCTAAAATCACCAACAGTATAAGACGGGAAGAAATCACGTCTAAGAGTAACATGGTACGATGCACATGAATCAATAATCCAAGTTGAATCTTCACATGCAAGGTTTATGGAATTATCATCATAAATTATGTAGACATCATTGTCACGTGCAACTATTGTCGTGTCTTATCATTTATTTTCTCATTACCTTCATGTTTTCCCTTTGAATAATCTCTTTTGAGAAACTTGCAATTCATTTTTATGCGTCCCACCTTGCCACAATTGTAGCATATAATTCATTTTCTAGTTCTTGACTTGCTTCTTGACTTGCCATAGCTCTCAGATTCGTCACGCTTATGAAAAATTATGGTTTTGTTTATCCCCCTTGACTCAGTAACTAGAGCTCCAAACCATGTTCCTTTCTTCTAACTTCTTCATTAAGAGTGATATCTTTAACCATTTACATTACCAATTTCCCATTCGAAGGTAAGTGTCACAACAAGAACTTCCAGTTATCAGGCAAGGAACTTAGCAGTAATAAGACTTGCAAATCATCATCCAACTTAATATCAGTAGCTGCCAACTTATTCATGGTATTCTGAAACACACTCATATGCTCTACCATTGAGTCACCATCCTTGCATTTCATATTAACCTTCTACATGATCAAACATGTTTTATTTTGCACACTATTACGCTCATACAACTCTTTTAGTTTATTTCAAATGTTCTGCACATCAATTTCAGCTTCAACATGTAGATATACACTAAAGTTCAACCATTGTATGATTATAACAACTGTCTTCCGATTCATCTTCTTCCATTCAACATCAAACTTATCATTTGGGTTATCTTTTTTTCCCTCAACGGAATCATACAAATTTTTGTTTTATAACATATCTTTGTTTTGAACCTAGCATCGTGAGGGAGAACTTTGTTATCCATTGTGGTTCGAATCTGGCATCATAAAGGAGAGTTTTTCCGTCAATTATGGTTCAAATTCAACATCACGCACACAAAACATTAAATATTTTGAGAGAGAGTTTGCCGTTCATTGAAAGAGTCGCACCTAGAGAATAACTAGATTATATCATAAAAAATTACAATCAATTAATCTTAAAAAAAATTATGTTGTCATTATTTTCTTTCTTAAAAGTTATGGATATATTTGGAGTGCATTTGGATGGTATAATTAAAAAATTTAAAGTTGTTTAAATGATAAAAACTATTGAGATAATATAAATTTTTTAGAGAATTTAAATTGTACGTTTTATTATTATGATGAAATTTTAAATAATTAAAATATATGAAACATTTTTCAAAGCTACTGTTTTGAAAACTCAAATGACTTCTAAAAAAATTTAAAATTTAAAATAACTCTCTTGTTATAACATGAATTCTATACATTAAGAATGACAATTTAATTATTAATATTTTTAATTTTATAAGTTGATTCTCATTTTTTTAAAATTTTAAATTAATCTCTAAAATTTTTCAAAATGATGCAAATTGGGCCTTTAAAATTTGCCAATTAATCTTTATTTTTCAAATTAAATCTAAAACTTTTAAATCAGTAACTTAATTAATTGTGCAGCTGGGTATGAGGTTTACAAACACATTCTTATTCTTGTTTTTGGTGCCTGCAACATTTAAAATAAAATTTTAAAAACAAGGCTAAATATATATAATCTAAGAGGTTCTATAGTGCTGGCTAAAAACATCACGAGAAAATAACAGCTGCAGACAACAATACCTTGAAATCTCCATACATGTTACAACATAAATTGCCAGCTTACAAAAATAGAAACCACTATAAATGCACCATTCCTCAATTTCAAAAAACACAAATCTTCCAATTGTTGATTCAACTTTCTCTTAACAACTTCATACTTTGAAACATTCCGTCTAATCATAAAACCATGTATTCCAAAATTTCAAAACTCCTCACACTGATCATATTTGCATTTGGCATAATGCAAATAACATCAGCGGGTGATCCAGACATCCTCACTGACTTCATAGCCCCTATTGGAACCCAAGTTGATGGTTCCTTCTTCACATTCACAGGTTTCCGCGCCCTTCTTCCACCAAACACATTTCCCTCAACTTTCAAAGTATTGAAAGCAAGCAAAGCTGAATTTCCAGCTCTTGATGGACAAAGTGTGGCATATGCTGCTCTTGAGTTCCCGTCCGGAAGTATCAATCCGCCACACACACATCCTGTAACGCCCCGATTCCAATTATTCCCATTTCGTTGAGTCTTTTATTTAAATTGAGTGATAATTATTTTATTTGTGAAATCGGTGTATTAATATGCTATATTGACATGTTGTGTTGTTTTGCCGTTTTTGAGAGTTTTCGGGGAAAAAGTAGGACGGAGGGTATTTTAAACATTTCTCATTAATGTTAAGTTAGAAAATTTAGTGGAAATATAATTGTGTGAGAAAATGAATTAAATTGAATTTGGGTAAAAAGAAAAGAAAAGAGATAAGAAGAGGAAATAGAAGAGAAAGAGATAGAAAGGAAAATAGAAAAGAAATAGGAGAGAAAGAAAGAGGAAGAGGAGAAAAGAGAAGGAAAAAGAGGAAAACCAAGAAAATTAACCTCTAGGAATCGATTTAATCGGGTAAGGGTGTGAAACAATGTTATCTTATCAATGTATATTATTATGTATGATTGTGTATGTGTGTATTGGATTATTTGTGGTGTTTTCATAGTTTTCCATTTTAGGTCGATGTTGAGAAATCGATGTTTTCACGGTTGAAAATCGACGTAAATGTGGTAGAATATTCGTTGCCATGATAGTTTTGGGTTCTGATTGATATATGGTGTTTTGGAAAGGTTTTGATTGGAGAAATATGGATTTTTGGGGTTTTGACAGCGCAGGAAAATTCTGGGTTTTTCTTGGTTCGCCTAGCGAACCTGGGGCGAAGCGGGTAGCGAGGGAGGTTTTCGCGGGTTCGCCTAGCGAACCAGTTGGCGAAGGTCAGCGAACGTTCGCTGAGTTGTTCACCTAGCGAAGTTTGGGTGTTTTGAATGTGGGTAGTTGCTGCCTTGGTTCGCCAAGGGGTTCGCCTAGCGAACTTTGTGTCCGTTTTTATCCAACAATTGGTTCGCTGGAACATTCGCCTAGCGAGGGAGCTGGCGAATGCTCGCGAGGGATGTTCGCCTAGCGAAGGAGCTAGCGAATGCTCGCGAGGGAGGTTCGCCCAGCGAACAATGCTGTTAGTATAATTTTGTTTTCTGCATAACTTTTGATCTGTGGTTCGGTTTGAGGCGTGGTTTGATGCGTTAGAAAGCTTATGGAATGTTCTTTCTTAATATGATGAATTGGAAATTATTAGCCGATTAAATAAGTCGGAAAAGTCAGAAATAGTGCTATTTAGCGACTTTTACCGTTTTTACGGTGTGTTTGAATGTGAATCGTACAATAGTGCATTGACGTGAATGTATGTAGATTGTATGTGATTGTATGAGATGAATGCATGTATATATTGTGAATATGTATGCATTTCAAGAATGTCTTGAGTCATTATCATGTGTAGCATAATGATGTGCATTCTAGTGCTGAAGGATCCTAATGAGAATCCGTTATAACATCGTGAGCCTCTCTCGATGGAGGTTTGAGCGACGGTTATAGACGATCGTGAGCGTCTCTTGGTGGAGGTGTGAGCGATCGGGTCGTGAGCCTTTCTCGGTGGAGGTGTGAGCGATCCAGAAACATCGTGAGCCTCTCTTGGTGGAGGTGTGAGCGGTGGGTGAACATCGTAGGCCCGACGGGGAGTTACTTTGGTAACGAGCGATGGTTCCAGCAGAAGTTCCTGAGTGAACTTGAGATGATTGAGTCGGTACCGCATTGCATTTGCATAGAGTCGTGAGTCGGTCTCTATGATTTGCATTTCTCATCTTTAAATGATGCATTGGTGAATAAACAGTTGTGTATGTTTATGTGGAATGATAAGAATTGTGAAAGTATGCCTGATGTGTATGCTTGGTTTTATTTATATGGATACATTGCGATGTATATGAGTGACTTGTGATGAATTGTGGTGAGAAGGTGAATTATGTGTAATTTTATGCTATTATATATAATTATATGCATTGTTATTATGATAATATTTCTCACCCTTCTGCTGTTTTATGATGCTCTATGAGGCATTGCAGAGTAGGTATGCTGGTGGTCTTTTTGTGAAGTGTGTCTTCATTCTTTTAGTCGATTGGCTCTGATATGTAGCACCGGGTAGCTAGGAGGGCTATGATTCTTTTGTGATACATTGTATATGTATCTTGTTGATAAATGTTTATGTAAACATGAATTATGTTGGTGGATAATACTTGGCGATGTATATATGTGTATGTATATATGTGTATGTATATATTAATTGGTTGTTATTCAATGTTTAGATCTTCCGCTTTTATTCTAAATATTGACATGTGGGTGCAAGGACTAAGTTCCTCTGTTGCAAGTTACCCCACTGTTGCATATCAATTGTTGAGCAGGTGTTGTATGTTTTAATTTCGTAATTGATGTGACATACCTCTTTTATACCATGTTTGTAATTATACTCTGACGAAATTTTTAATATGTGCCTAAATGATTAATGGGGGTATAGAAAGGGGGTGTTACATTAAGTGGTATCAGAGCCAGAGTTGAGTCAGTTGTGTCTGTCTTGTTGTTGTGTTGGTTGAACTGTTGTTTAACTTTGTTGTCGTTTTTGGGGGATAATCAGAATATGGCTGGTAGGAACGACAATGCGATGGCTGCTGCTTTGGAAGCAATTGCTAGGGCGGTGCAAGGTGCGCCGAACGTGAATGCTAATGACGAGTTCAGGAAGAATCAACCACCGGTTTTCAAAGGAAGATTTGATCCCGATGGTGCTCAACTTTGGTTAAAAGAGATTGAACGGATCTTCAGGGTCATGGACTGTGCGGAAGAGAATAAGGTGAGGCTTGGGTCTCACATGCTGAAGGAAGAAGCCGACGATTGGTGGGTCGGTATGCGTGAAGTTCTTGAGGTGGATGATGAAGAAGTAACTTGGGATTTATTCCGTACTGAATTCTTGAGAAAGTATTACCCTGAGAGTGTGAAAGGAAAGAAGGAGATGGAGTTTCTTGAACTGAAACAAGGTAATATGTCCGTGGTGGACTATACTGCTAAGTTTGTGGAGTTAGTTCAATAGCATCCTCACTATGCTGCGATTACTGCTGAGTTCTCCAAGTGCATTAAGTATGAGAATGGTTTACGTCCTGAGATTAAGCAAGCTGTGGGATATCAAAGGATAAGAAGATTTTCGGATTTGACGGAATGTTGTAGAATCTTCGAGGAAGATAGCAAGGCTCGTTCTACACATTATAAAAGTTTGAATGAGAGGAAGGGAAAGCAACAAGCTAGAAGTGGACCTTATGTGACACCCGCTGATAAGGGCAAGCATAGGGGAAACTTCGAGAGGAGATCTGGATGAGGAGGTTCTGGTCCCATTAAGTGCTATAACTGTGGGGAAATTGGTCACATTAGCCCAAAGTGTCCGAATCCGAAGAAAGCTCCATCCAGTGGGAAGGTATTTTCTCTTGCAGGAACTCAGACTTCGAGTGCAGATCGTCTGATTCGAGGTACTTGCTTTATTAATAGTACACCTTTAGTTGCCATTATTGATACTGGAGCGACTCATTCGTTTATTTCGTCTGAGTGCGCGAAGCGTTTAAATCTTGTGTTGTCTCTGATGGATGGTAAGATGGTTATTGATACTCCAACAATGGGGTCAGTAACTACGTCTTTGGTTTGTTTGATGTGTCCTTTGACCATTTATGGTAAAGACTTCGAGATGGATCTAGTGTGTTTGCCGTTGGAAGGATTGGATGTGGTCTTGGGTATGAATTGGTTGCAATTTAACTGAGTTCATATAGATTGTTATCATAAGTTAGTGAGGTTTCCTTTTCTGGAAGAGGATGAATTTGAGAGTTTCCTATCCACTAAAGAGTTGAAGAAACTTTTAGCGGACGAAGCTCAATTGTTCGGTTTGTTTGTATCTTTAACTGTGGATAGTCCAGTGTCACTTGATGTGGTTCCGGTTGTTTGTGATTTTACTAGGGTGTTTCCTGAAGATATTAAGGATGTACCGCCGGAAAGAGAAGTTGAGTTTTCTATTGATCTAGTTCCGGGTACTAGACCGATTTCGATGGCACCGTATCGTATGTCGGCATCGGAGTTGGTAGAATTGAAAAAGCAATTGAATGACTTGTTGGACAAGAAATTAGTAAGACCAAGTGTTTCTCCTTGGGGTGCTCCGGTATTGTTGGTTAAAAAGAAGGATGGGAGTATGCGGTTATGCATAGATTATCGATAACTGAACAAGGTAACAATTAAGAACAAGTATCCGCTTCCAAGAATCGATGATTTGTTGGACCAATTGGTTGGTGCGCGTGTTTTTAGAAAGATTGATCTGAGATCGGGATATCACCAGATTCATGTGAAAGAAGAGGATATTCAAAAGACGGCCTTTAGGACACGGTATGGCCATTACGAATATTCTGTGATGCCATTCGGGGTTTCTAATGCGCCGGGTGTGTTTATGGAATACATGAATCATATTTTTCATGAACAGTTGGATCGTTTTGTGGTTGTGTTCATTGACGATATTTTGATTTACTCTAAGTCTCAAGAGGAGCGTGAAGAGCATTTGAGGATTGTGTTACAAATTTTGAAAGAGAAACAATTGTATGCTAAGTTGTCGAAATGTGAGTTTTGGTTATCGGAAGTAAGTTTTCTTGGGCATGTTATTTCCGGTAGTGGTATTAGTGTTGATCCATCCAAGATCGATGTGGTGATGCTATGGGAGGCTCCTAGATCGGTGACGGAGATTCGAAGCTTTTTAGGCTTGGCGGGTTATTATCGGAGGTTTATTGAGGGATTTTCGAAGTTGGCACTTCCGTTAATGCAATTGACTTGTAAAGGAAAGGCTTTCATTTGGGATATTCATTGTGAAGAGAGTTTCGATGAGCTAAAAAGAAGGTTGACAACGGCTCCGATCTTGATTTTACCTAATCCTAATGAACCATTTGTGGTGTATTGTGATGCTTCCCTGGTTGGTTTAGGTGGTGTTTTGATGCAAGATGGAAAAGTTGTGGCTTATGCTTCAAGGAAAATGAGAGTGCATGAAAGAATTATCCTACGCATGACTTGGAGTTAGCGGCCGTGGTGTTTGTTTTGAAAATTTGGAGGCACTATCTTTATGCTGCGAGGTTTGAAGTTTTTAGTGATCACAAAAGCTTGAAGTATTTATTTGATCAAAAAGAATTGAATATGAGGCAAAGAAGGTGGCTAGAGCTTTTGAAGGATTATGATTTTGGGTTGAATTACCATCCGGGTAAGGCAAATGTAGTGGCAGATGCTTTGAGTCGGAAGTCGTTACATATGTCCGCATTGATGATGAGAGAATGGGAACTTTTGGAGAATTTTAGAGATTTGAGTTTGGTTTGTGAAATGACGCCGAGAAGCGTGAGACTTGGTATGCTACATGTTACGAATGACTTTCTTGCAACCGTGTGTGAAAAGCAAAAGTTAGATTTGAAATTCGTTGATTTGATGATGAATGAGAATGAGGATTTCAAGGTTGATGATTTTGGAGTTTTGAGATTCCGTGGTCGTATTTGTATTCCCGATGATGCGGAGTTGAAAAAGATGATATTGGAAGAGGGACACCGAAGTAACTTAAGTATTCATCCGGGAGCGAATAAAATGTATCAGGATTTGAAGAAAATCTTTTGGTGGTCCGGGTTAAAGAGAGACGTGGCGCAATTTGTGTATGCGTGCTTAACTTGTCAAAAGTCTAAGGTGGAACATCAAAAGCCTAGTGGATTGATGCAACCGTTGGATATTCCGGAATGGAAATGGGATAGTATATCAATGGATTTTGTTACGGGATTGTCGAATACGCAAAGAGGTCATAATGCTATTTGGGTAATTGTGGATAGGCTTACTAAATCTGCTCACTTCATTCCAATTGATATTAGTTATCCTTTGGAGAGGTTAGCCGAGATTTATATTCTTGCGGTGGTGAAGTTGCATGGAGTTCCTAAGAGTATTGTATCGGATAGAGATCCCAGATTCACATCGAGGTTCTGGGAGAGTTTACAAAAGGCTTTGGGTTCTAAACTAAGATTGAGTTCGGCTTATCATCCACAAACGGATGGTCAAACCGAGAGGACAATTCAATCGTTGGAGGATTTATTGCGTGCTTGTGTGCTCGAGCAAGGTGGTGCTTGGGATAGTTATTTGGCATTGATTGAGTTCACTTACAATAATAGTTTCCACTCGAGTATAAGTATGGCACCGTTTGAGGCTTTGTATGGTCGGAGATGTCGAACACCTTTGTGTTGGCATGAAACTGGTGAGAGGGCGATAGTTGGACCGGAGATGGTACAACAAACGACGGAGAAAGTGAAGTTTATCCGTGAGAAGATGAAAGCTTCTCAAAGTAGACAAAATAGCTATCATGACAAGAGAAGAAAAGATCTTGAGTTTCAGGAAGGCGACCATGTGTTTTTAAGAGTTACACCGGTTATGGGTGTGGGTCGTGCTTTGAAGTCAAAGAAGTTGACTTCTCGTTTTATTGGTCCGTATCAGATTTCCGCACGAGTCGGTGTTGTGGCGTACCGTGTGGCGTTGCCTCCGAATCTTTCGAATTTGCATGATGTATTCCATGTTTCGCAACTTCGGAAGTATGTTCCGGATCCGTCACATGTTATTCCTATGGACGAGGTTGAGGTGAGAGATAACCTTACGGTTGAAACTTTACTGATTAGGATTTTGGACCATGAAGTTAAGAAGTTAAGAGGCAAGGACATTGCACTTGTGAAGGTAGCGTGGGGAGGCGCTGCGGAAGGTAATATGACTTGGGAACTAGAGAGTAGGATGCGAGAGTCGTATCCGAAGTTGTTTGAATCAGGTAATATTTTCGAGGACGAAAATTTCTGAAGTGGGGGAGAGTTGTAACGCCCCGATTCCAATTATTCCCATTTCGTTGAGTCTTTTATTTAAATTGAGTGATAATTATTTTATTTGTGAAATCGGTGTGTTAATATGCTATATTGACATGTTGTGTTGTTTTGCCGTTTTTGAGAGTTTTCGGGGAAAAAGTAGGACGGAGGGTATTTTAAACATTTCTCATTAATGTTAAGTTAGAAAATTTAGTGGAAATATAATTGTGTGAGAAAATGAATTAAATTGAATTTGGGTAAAAAGAAAAGAAAAGAGATAAGAAGAGGAAATAGAAGAGAAAGAGATAGAAAGGAAAATAGAAAAGAAATAGGAGAGAAAGAAAGAGGAAGAGGAGAAAAGAGAAGGAAACAGAGGAAAACCAAGAAAATCAACCTCTAGGAATCGATTTAATCGGGTAAGGGTGTGAAACAATGTTATCTTATCAATGTATATTATTATGTATGATTGTGTATGTGTGTATTGGATTATTTGTGGTGTTTTCATAGTTTTCCATTTTAGGTCGATGTTGAGAAATCGATGTTTTTGCGGTTGAAAATCGACGTAAATGTGGTAGAATATTCGTTGCCATGATAGTTTTGGGTTCTGATTGATATATGGTGTTTTGGAAAGGTTTTGATTGGAGAAATATGGATTTTTGGGGTTTTGACAGCGCAGGAAAATTCTGGGTTTTTCTTGGATCGCCTAGCGAACCTGAGGCGAAGCGGTAGCGAGGGAGGTTTTCGCGGGTTCGCCTAGCGAACCAGTTGGCGAAGGTCAGCGAAGGTTCGCTAAGTTGTTCGCCTAGCGAAGTTTGGGTGTTTTGAATGTGGGTAGTTGCTGCCTTGGTTCGCCAAGGGGTACGCCTAGCGAACTTTGTGTCCGTTTTTATCCAACAATTGGTTCGCTGGAACATTCGCCTAGCGAGGGAGCTAGCGAATGCTCGCGAGGGATGTTCGCCTAGCGAAGGAGCTAGCGAATGCTCGCGAGGGAGGATCGCCCAGCGAACAGTGCTGTTAGTATAATTTTGTTTTCTGCATAACTTTTGATCTGTGGTTCGGTTTGAGGCGTGGTTTGATGCGTTAGAAAGCTTATGGAATGTTCTTTCTTAATATGATGAATTGGAAATTATTAGCCGATTAAATAAGTCAGAAAAGTCAGAAATAGTGCTATTTAGCGACTTTTACCGTTTTTACGGTGTGTTTGAATGTGAATCGTACAATAGTGCATTGACGTGAATGTATGTAGATTGTATGTGATTGTATGAGATGAATGCATGTATAGATTGTGAATATGTATGCATTTCAAGAATGTCTTGAGTCATTATCATGTGTAGCGTAATGATGTGCATTCTTGTGCTGAGGGATCCTAATGAGAATCCGCTATAACATCGTGAGCCTCTCTCGGTGGAGGTGTGAGCGACGGTTATAGACGATCGTGAGCCTCTCTTGGTGGAGGTGTGAGCGATCGGGTCGTGAGCCTTTCTCGGTGGAGGTGTGAACGATCCAGAAACATCGTGAGCCTCTCTTGGTGGAGGTGTGAGCGGTGGGTGAACATCGTAGGCCCGACGGGGAGTTACTTTGGTAATGAGCGATGGTTCCAGCAGAAGTTCCTGAGTGAACTTTAGATGATTGAGTCGGTACCGCATTGCATTTGCATAGAGTCGTGAGTCGGTCTCTATGATTTGCATTTCTCATCTTTAAATGATGCATTGGTGAATAAACAGTTGTGTATGTTTATGTGGAATGATAAGAATTGTGAAAGTATGCCTGATGTGTATGCTTGGTTTTATATATATGGATACATTGCGATGTATATGAGTGACTTGTGATGAATTGTGGTGAGAAGGTGAATTATGTGTAATTTTAGGCTATTATATATAATTATATGCATTGTTATTATGATAATATTTCTCACCCTTCTGCTGTTTTATGATGCTCTATGAGGCATTGCAGAGTAGGTATGCTGATGGTCTTTTTGTGAAGCGTGTCTTCATTCTTTTGGTCGGTTGGCTCTGATATGTAGCACCGGGTAGCTAGGAGGGCTATGATTCTTTTGTGATACATTGTATATGTATCTTGTTGATAAATGTTTATGTAAACATGAATTATGTTGGTGGATAATACTTGGCGATGTATATATGTGTATGTATATATGAATTGGTTGTTATTCAATGTTTAGATCTTCCGCTTTTATTCTAAATATTGACATGTGGGTGTAAGGACTAAGTTCCTCTGTTGCAAGTTACCCCACTGTTGCATATCAATTGTTGAGCAGGTGTTGTATGTTTTAATTTCGTAATTGATGTGACATACCTCTTTTATACCATGTTTGTAATTATACTCTGACGAAATTTTTAATATGTGCCTAAATGATTAATTGGGGGTATAGAAAGGGGGTGTTACACATCCTCGCTCGGCCGAGCTACTTTTCCTCGCGACAGGTTCCCTTCAAGTTGGATTTGTGAACACAACCAATAAACTATTCACTCAGACCCTACAACCTGGTGACATGTTTGTGTTTCCAAAGGGACTTGTGCATTTTCAATTCAACTCTGATACTCAAAAACCTGCTTTGGCTTTTTCTGCTTTTGGCAGTGCTAATGCTGGAACTGTTTCAATTCCTAGCACATTGTTTAACACTACCATTGATAACAATGTCTTGGCTTTGGCTTTCAAAACTGATGTTGCAACCATTGAAAGGATTTTCTTCTTAAGGATTATTGTGATTGGAGAAACAAGCCTACTATTATTTTCAATATTTAATTGCTTAATTCTGGTTATTATTTTAATAATTCAGTGATTGTTTCAGAAAAGGTTGTGAGAGATGTGAAATGGATGATGTAGCTATTTCTATTATTGTAATCACCTGCAATAACATAAATAAGTTTTGTGTTACTTTTTTTTTACAAAAGAGGGTCTAATGGTCCAAAGACCAAGCAAGAAAACTAAAAAACAAAATTTAACTGATCTTGGAAATGTGACCCCAGATCTATCATCAATTAAGAAGGTTCTCAACTCGTTCATTCGTTAGGAGAGATGGAAGAATGATGAACTCATTGTTGTTCAAATTAAAAATGATGTTAAAATAAAAAATGATTAAAATAATTATGATAAATAAAAAAAACCGCCCAACGAAGGCTCTTCCCATGAATCAGCTCATAATTCTAAAAGGATCTGTCCAATACTTTTCCAGACTCATTAAAAGATGCATTTTTTTATTTAATAAGGTGATAGTTTAATACTTATTAATTACGAAGGGAACCTTAATCCAAATAGGACTATCAGTCTGAGCCATCTTCAATAATTCATCCATAGCCGCTAATGCAAGATCTATAAGCACCGATCTCTCAAGCTGGATGTCATTACTATTTCCCATCATTCCCTTTGGTTTATCTAATACCAGGCATTAATTGTAGTAGTAATTAATAGAATCTTGATTGAATAATATTAACGATAAAAAACGATGGTGGTGGAGCTATCCTATGTACGAGATGATGAGGTAATCTTTAATATTTGGTTTTTGCTGCTATCAGAAAAGCTTTTTTTGGTTTGAATTTTCTGGATGAAGAACAAGTTCTTGTCTATGAACTTATCAAGTTCTACAAAGCTGATTTTTTTCTAGAGAGAGGGTCCAACCTCTCTCTTCGCTACATCTTTTCGGCATGGCGTGGACGGTGGTGTCAAGGCGGAAGATGGAGTCCTCTTCTTCTTCCTCTAGATGGGATGTGTTTCCTTTCGGGCGGGGATTGTATGGCAAGGAACTGGAGGGTTTTCCCTCATTCTTCATCTCTGATTTTCCTGAAAGAGTTTCCGCTCGTGATATTTTCGTTTTGTTTGGGTGCGTTGGCAACGTAAGGGAAGTCATTATTTCACCACGGAGAAATAAGATGGGGAATCGTTTTGGTTTTGCTAGGTTCAAGGAAGTGGCGGATGCGAGAGTTTTGGGGATAAAACTCGATAATGTTATGATCGACGGGAGGAAGATCCATGCAAACCCTCCTAGGTTTGAAAGAAGGGTGAATAAGGTAGTTTTGCCACGGCTGGAGGAGAATAATAAGGAAAGTTTTAAGGAGTTTAGGGGGAGACGGAGTTTTAAGGCTGTGGAGAATTCTTTTTCCTTTGCTCAGGCAGTCGGTAAGCATGTTTGCGATAAGCAAGTGCAATGTTTTGTTAAGTTCGATTCTGCTAAGGAGGATAGGGAGAGATTATCCAAGGCCTGTGTTGGTACGACTTTAAGCCCTGGCATGGCTTACAGTGTACAGAGAGGTTTTGAGATGGAAGGCGTTTTCACTGTGAAAATCACGCCGTTGGGTTCAAGCTTATGTCTTTTGGAGGATGAAGATTCAGAAGCTCTCGACGATTTGGCTGCGGGGGGAACGTCATGGTGGCAACAATGGTTCTCTGATATTAGAAAATGGAGGGAGGAGGATGTTGACGAGGATAGAGTGGTTTGGATTAGAGTCTACGGCGTCCCGTGCCATGCATGGAGCTTGGAATTTTTCATAACTTTGGCCAATAGCTTTGGATCCTTTGTCTGTACCGACGAAAATACTGCGAAAAGAGTTAATATGGACATAGCCAGAATCCTGGTTAGGGTTACTTCGAGTTTCACTTTACCGGAGAAAGTTTCGGCAATTATCGACAAAAGGAATTTTTGCATTTGCTTACGCGAAGACACATATGGCCCTGTTCAGATTGCTGAATACAAACGACTTTCTTTTGTGGCTGATTCTGTTTCATCTGCCTCTCTAGATGGTCGGAGTGTGGAGGATTGTGACGACAGGGAAGGTGTTTTTGAGCCGGACTTGCGGGGTTATCAGAACGACGGTGATGAGGCTGAAAAGGGGGTAACTAGGTAGGAGGTGGTAGGTGAGGTTTTGGTAAAAAAAAATGGATGTAGCAGACTGTGATGGTGACATTGCAGATGACAATGCTTGTGATGGTGACAAGACTGATGTTCGTAATGATAATAAAGCGCAGGGGGAGACTCATTTTATTCAAGCACCTTTTGATGAAGACATAGGTAGATTAAAAGGCATGTCTTGTCTTAATGAGAATAATAGCAAGCCAAATTCTGCACTCTTTTCAACCTCTGCTACCTTGGGAAGTCAACAGACTAAGGTAAAGTGCACGATGGGTATAAATGAAAACCGGACAAGTGGGGACAAAAAGTTTTTCAAAAATAAGTTAAAAATGGTGAAGTACAAGACATTGGGTGGGCCAGGCGAGATCTCTGGAGTTTTTAATAAAAAACCATACATGAACATGACCAAATATGGGCCCCAATGTTCTGAACAGATTAGTTCTTTTTCTAAAGCCAATATTTTCAATCCTTGCTTGGCAATCGAGAGATCTTTTACTCAAGGAGAAACCTCTGTTAAAGACTGTGGAAATTCATTAGATTGGCATGATGAAAATTGCGATCAATCGGATATTCTGAGGGGCAACAGCAGGATGTGGGATAACATGAATTCTAGAGTTGGCGATAAATTGTGGGAGGGAATGTTTAAGCTTGGAGTTGTGGCAGTGGCTATTGAGTTCGATTATAAGAAGAAAATTGACGAATTGGAACGAGTTGATAGGGATAGAAAGCAGGGAGGGAAGGCGAACCTATTATTGTGGAAATGATTATCGGGTCTCTCAATATTAGAGGGGGTGGTAGTCTGGCTAAAAGAAAAAGGATTAGCCAAATTATCAAAAGAGGTAACGCGGATATGTTTTTGATTCAAGAAACTAAGTTGGGGATTGTGACCGATTCGATTGCGAAAAGCTTGTGGTCTAAGGAGAATATCGGTTGGTCGTATTCCTCGTCAACGGGTCTCTCCGGAGGTATGATAATTCTTGGGAAAGTGGATAGGGTTGAGGTTCTTTGTAGCTTTAAGGGTGAGGAATACGTTGGAGTCAAGGTGTCCTGGAGAGGTTGTTATTTCTACATTGTTAACATCTATTCTCCATGTGTCTTGAGTTTGAAGAGAGTACTATGGAGGGAGCTGTTGGATTTAAAATCTTCTCTCACGGACAGAGAGTGGTGTTTTGGCGGAGACTTTAATGCTACGGCGAATGATTGGGAGAGGAAGGGAAGGGCGACGGGTAGTAGATCGGGTGAATTGGGGGAGTTCAGAGAGTTTATTATGGATAGCGATTTGATTGATGTACCTTGTAAAGGCAAGAAATTTACTTGGTATAGTGGGGATGGATCCTCAATGAGTCGGATCAATCGTTTTTTGCTCTCGGAGGAAGCGATTGATAAGTGGGGGGTGGTGGGTCAATTTGTGGGGCCTAGAGACATTTCGGATCATTGTCCCGTTTGGCTTGTTGCGAATGATTCAAATTGGGGCCCAAAGCCTTTTAGAGTGAATAATGAGTGGTTCAATAACAAGGATTTCATTCTGTTTGTGGAAAAGGAGTGGAGCAAGTTGCGGGTTACCGGTAGAGGAG
The DNA here is from genome assembly GCA_022829125.1 of Lathyrus tuberosus. NCBI lineage: Eukaryota > Viridiplantae > Streptophyta > Magnoliopsida > Fabales > Fabaceae > Lathyrus > Lathyrus tuberosus. The sequence goes on along the minus strand of JALAZF010000587.1, from coordinate 2,091,549 downwards.
ATTTTGTTTTAAAGGAGAAACTTAGGCTCATTAAGGATAGTCTTAAAAAATGGAATCGTGAAAGATTTGGTAAGTTCAATTTAGAAGTGGACAAGTGTGTCAAGGAGATTAACGAAGGTGATGAAGCGGCGGAATTAGCTAGTGATGTTTTATCGGAGGATATTTTAATTGGCCGGAAGAAAGCTTCGAACCTTTTTTGGATGAATCTTAAAATAAAGGAGAACATGCTTATTCAAAAATCTAGGATTAAATGGCTTAACGATGGTGATAATAATTCTAGGTTTTTTCATTGTGTTATGAAAGAAAGAAGGATAAGGAACTATATTGGCCATGTAAATTCGGATAGAGGGTTATTAACTTCGGTTAAGGATGTTAAGGAGGAAGTGAGATTACACTTTGCTTCCAAATTTGTGGAGCCGGAGGTTAATAGACCTTTGTTGGAGGGCTTGTCGTTTAAAATGCTTAGTGGGATGGAGAAGGAAAATCTTGAGCGGACGTTTCAGAAGATGAAATAAGGGAGGCCGTTTGGAGTTGAGAAGGATCAAAAAGCTCGGGCCCCGATGGTTTCTCTTTTGTTTTCATCAAGAAATGTTGGTATTTCCTTAAGAAGGACTTATGTCGCTTTTTTCATGACTTTCATGGAGGTGCTTTGTTGTCAAAGGCTATAGTTTCGTCTTTTTTAACTTTTATCCCAAAGGGCGACAACCCTTTGGGGTTAGACGACTTTAGACCCATTTGTTTAGTTGGGTGTCTTTATAAGGCCTTATCTAAGCTTTTGGCGGCTAGACTTAAGATGGTTTTACATTCTATCGTTTCAACTTGTCAAAGTGCTTTTGTTCCGAGTAGGCAATTGCTAGATGGAGTTTTGGTTGCCAACGAACTTGTGGATTATGTGAGTAAGGAGAAAAAGGCGTGCTCGCTCTTTAAGGTGGATTTTGAGAAGGCATATGGTAAATTAAGTTGGGATTTCCTTAGGTATTTAATGAAAAGGATGGGTTTTGGGGAGGTTTGGATGGGTTGGATGGAGGTAACTATTTTTTCTAGCAATATGTCGATTTTAGTCAATGGGAGCCCTACTAAGGAATTTAAGGTGGAAAGAGGATTAAGACAAGGAGATCCCCTCTCCCCTTTTCTTTTTGTCTTGGTTGTGGAGGGCCTCACGGCTTTGGTAAGGAGTTCGGTTTCGTTGGGAGAATTCTCCGGGATCAATATTAATGGGAAGTGCTTCATTGATATTCTTCAATTTGTGGACGACACTTTGTTGGAGGCATTTGTGGGCCATAAAAGCGGTTCTTGATAACAGAAATCCACTTGTATCTGCTTGAACCAATTCTCATAATTATTCTTCTTTAGAATTGGAAGGTTCGCCGAAAAATGCCCATTTGGATGATTCAGCGCCATCGTGATTTTCTTCCCTCGAATCACAACCGGAGCTCTAGATGCCAGATATTGGAATTAACCCAAAATCTTTTGAGAATTCCTAATCAATCTTGATCTCAAGAAAGATTATGCGCAACAACTATTAATGAAAAGAAAGCGAGAAAGAAAGAAAGTAAAGTTTAACAAAATAAAGGAAGGAGAGAATGATTTTCAACTGTGGAATCTCCGCCCACAAACTGTGAAAAACTTCTTTATTCACTTTGCAACTGCAAAAAATCTGTGAATACAAGTTATTACAAAATAGGGGTTACTCCCTCTATTTATAATAGAAGAAATCCCAAAATTACAAAAGCCCAAAAATTACTATTTTGGTCTAAGTCCAAATTTTGTGTCAAGTGTGACGCCCCCAATCTATACCCCCAAATAAAGTTAAAACAAATAACACTTAATAAAATTTCGTCAGAGTATATTTAAAAACACGACACAGACGAGGAAATCACATCAATTTGATACAAAACATACAACATCTGCTCATAAAGATATGTAACAGTGGGGTAGCATTCAACAGAGGAACTCAGTTCCTTACACCCACATTTCAAACTTTTTAGAATAAAAGCGGAAAATTTAAAAACTGAATATCATATATATATATCAATGAAAAGTTGGTCATACATCAGTTATACAGTACAAACCTAAAGACATAAATATACACAATACACCAAATACACAAACGGCCTCCCTAACTACCCGGTGTCACATATCAGAGCCAACCGACAAAAGAATGAAGATACAATCTTCACAAAAGACTTCCAGCAACTCTAATCTGCAATGCCTCATAGAGCATTATAAAACGAGCATAAGGGTGAGAAAAACAACCATAATATAAATGCATATAATTATATATATCAACATAAAAATACACATATCCAGTATTCTCACCACAGTTGTCACATGCCAACACATAAGGCATATACAGATTATATTCACATAATCACATATTCACACATCATGCATATGTTTATATACAAAACATATAATTCATAATTCAATGCATTTAACACAATTGCACAACAGTTCACAATTGCTATCACAAGTTCAATCACACAATGTCTCACACATAATCACCAAATCATGATTTCCACACATAACTAATGCAATCATAATTCATGCAGATGCAAAGAGACTGACACAACGACTCTCTATGCAAATGCAAATGCGGTACCGACCCCAAGATTTCATATCTCATCACTAGTTCACTCAGGAACTGTGCTGGAACCATCGCTCGTTACATCACTGTAACTCCCCGTCGGGCCTACGATGTTCACCCACCGCTCACACCACCACACAAGGGGCACACGGTGTTTATGGATCGCTCACACCTCCACCGAGATAGGCTCACGACCCGATCGCTCACACATCCACCAAGAGAGGCTCACGATCGTCTATAACCATCGCTTTCAGTCCTTAGGCTATTCATACCTTTCATATTTTCGAGGCACACGATGTTATAGTTGATTCCCCACCGGAACCGCCGTCACACAGGACGCAATGACAATGCATATCATGATGCTTGACACACAAGAACTCATGACAACCAATGCATCTTCACACATATATGCAACCACAAACATGCATATATAATTAAATACAACATATTGCATTCATTTGCCTTTCGGCCACAATTCATCACCACAACATGTCATCACAGGCATTCACATCATACAACATCATGCAAGTCATACGATATCCATATCAAAAGCACATAGCATAATACACATCATTTACACACCATTAAAACGGCAAAAGTCGACAAAACGACACTATTCACATTGCCCGACATAATTAAATCGGCTAACAAATTCCAAAACATCATAATCAGAAAGTACAGCTCAATACCTTTCCAACGACACCAAGAATGTAAAAATCGGATAATCGGAACAAAAGTTATGGACGAAAACGAAAACGACATTTTCAAAAATCACATTTTACCATTCTCCTGGCCATACGCGTATTGCCCTGAGCCATACGCGTATCGCCCAAAATCCTCGCCATGCCATACGCGTATTGCCCAAGGCCATACGCGTATGGGCAGAACCATTTTCTTCACAAAAAATCCCATTTTAACTCCAATACGCGTAAGGCCAAAACCATACGCGTATTGCCCTGCAATGCTACGCGTATCATACGCAAATGGGCAGATGGCCGAGCAAAACACCATCTCATACGCGTAATGCCCCATGGCTCGCCCATGTTACGCGTAATGCCAAGGTCTATACGCGTATGAACATACCCCATACGCGTATGACCTGCAGAAAACCCAAAAAATTCTGCAGAAATGAGTTATGCGTTTTCCACCCAAAATCATCCCAAATTCATCATCTAATTCCAGAAAAATACCAATTTGATTCACAACAACACATATCTATCAAGTATCAACAACAAGGAACACAAAGACATCATTTCCAACACGATTAAATCGAATTCTAACATTTTCTACAAAAAAATGGGTTTGTTATATTTTTCATATAATCCAACAAATCAACAAACAAACACATACATAATCATACACATGTATAAGATAATTGAATTTCACACCCTTACCCGATTAAATCGATTCCTAGAAGTTGTTTTCTTTGATTCCTAGCTTTTTCCTCTTTTTCTCTCTTTTCTCTTCTTTCCCTTCTCTTTTCTTCTTCTCCTTTTCTTTCTCTTACTATTTTTCTTTCTTTTCTATTTCTATTTTCTTTCTATCTTAACAAAATAACTCAAAATGCCCAAAATACCCCTACACTCGAATATCTCGCAACCGTTCCCAAAATGCGATAAAATATAATCATATCGAAAAATAACATAATTTCAGATAAAAGTCAGAAATGAAATAAAATAATAATAAAATAATCAAAAGACTCAATTAAATAAAAATACTAAAACTGGGGCGTTACATCAAGCAACCTGCTTCGACACTTCGTCATCTAAACAACTCGACACACGCACACATTAGGCTAATTCGACTAATCCTTGATTCTGTTGAGCTACATTGCTTCGGCACAAGGAATTACAATCTCAATAATATTATCTCTCTAATGCACTAATTGATCATAAGCTGTTGGCTTCTACACCTCAACCTAAGTTAGAGCCATCTTCTACCTCCCAAATAAGACTTCAGCACAAGCGTCTTTTTCTTCCTCCTTTTTTCATTTATGAAGTATATGTTTCTATCCCTGCTTCAAAATAATCCGTTGAGTATTTTAAATGTGATATTTGTCAGTTTTGTAAACATAAACGAACAAATTTTCCCTCGAGCCTTACTAAAAATATTGAACCATTTGATCTTATTCATTATCATGTTTCAGAACAAACCCATATTTCTAACATTTCTGGTGTGACATGATTTCTTTTTTATTTGATGAATGTTCTTGAATAACTTGTATTTTCTTGATGAATAATAAATAAGAAAGATAACAAATATTTATTCAATTTTATAGTATGACACAATGATAATTTGGGAAAGGTATTAAAAGTATATGTTACGACAATGGTAAATTTTTGAGAAATAATGAAATATTTTTCAAGCGAAATACTTTTTCAAACCTGTGCAATTTAAACAGGCAACCTACAAACTAATTTTAAAGCATAATAATAATAATAATAATAATAATAATAATAATAATAATAATAATAATAAAATAGCAAGCACACCAAATTTTTAATGTGGAAAACTTCTCTCAAAGTGAGAGAATAAAAATCACGAGACCTAGTACAATAACACCTTCCACTATATCGCTAATGGATATACAAAAAGTCTTCCTAGTAACACTAGGAAATAAGAATCTTCACTGATAAACAATAAAGGTGGGAAACAAACTCCAAACAACTCTTCCATAAAATGATAGGAACAACATATTAAATTTGTAGCACAAACTGATAAGGTTTGCTACACCCATCTATCACTTGTTCATTTTCCTCTTTTCTATTGTAGTTATCTGAAACCCTTGTTTAATTGCTTATTTGTTGTGTTGCTTTAGTATTAAAAAAACCTATTAAATTCATGGCAATTGGGTTTGACTCAAATAAAACAATTCACATAAAAAAAAAATTTCTTTTTTTTTTCTTTTTCTAAATAAATTTTGGGACCCACTTTAGGAGTTAACTCACCCCACAAATTTCCCCATCACGACTTAAGAGGGAAGGAGCTGCTTCACCATGCCAACCTTCTTTATGTAGTTGATTATCTTTGTCATCATATCTGAACCATTCTCGCCAGTATGAATCTTCTCAAGTGAAAAAAAACTCCATCTTCAATGCATCTGATATCCAATGATACTGCACCTCAATGTGATTTGATATGGAATGAAACACTGTGTTCTTACCAAGATGAATTGCACTTTGACAACAACACAAACTTCTCTTGCTCAACACCTAACTCTTGTCAAAATTTCTTCATCCACAAAAGTTCTTTAAACACTTCATTTGCATCAATGTACTTAACCTCAATAGTAGATAAAGTAACACACTTTTGTAACTTGGCAAGACACTGTTCCCCTACAAAAATCATCATGTATCCAGAAGTAGATTTTCTAGAATTAATATCACCGACCATATCTGCATCTATGTAGCCATCTAACACACGATCACAACTTCCAAAATAAAAGAACACTATGAAAGTACCTTTAATATATATGATAATCTATTTCACTATTTGCCAATGATCTTTACCAGGATTAGAGAAACCGAATAACAACACCAACAACATTAACAATATATGGTTTTGTGCATGTCATAGAATACATCAAACCACCAACTACAGATTTATAAGGAAAAAATTTCACATCTTCTTTGTCTTTTTCACTTGTAGGCATTACTCATAATTTAATTTGAAATGACAAGAAAGTGGAGTACTCGTAGATTTTCAATTACGCATATTAAACCTCTCTAACACCTTATCAATGTAATTGTATTGAGACAACCATAATTTACCTTTCTTCTTGTCACGAGAAATTCTCATGCCAAGGATTTGTTATGGAAGACCCAAGTCCTTCATTGCAAATAACTTGCTTAACTCTTTCTTTAAGCTTTGAGTTTTCTTAGTGTCATGACCAACAATTATCATGTCATCAACATATATCAAGAGAATAATATAATTAACATTAGATAATTTCTTCACAAACACACAATAATCAACACTAGTTTTACCTTAACCATTTCTTTCCATGTAAGAATCAAACATTTTGTACCATTGTTGCGGAGCTTGTTGAGGTCATACAAACTTTTCTTTGATTTACAAACAAATGCTTATTTACCTTTGACTTCGAAGCCCTCACATTGCTCCAAATAAATCTCTTTCTCTAAATCACCATGAAGGGAAACAGTCTTAACATCAAGCTATTCAACCTCTAGATTTAAGCTAACGGCTAATCCCATCACAACTCGAATATATGTCATATTCACCACAGGTGAGAAAATTTCTTCAAGGTCAATACCCTTTTCTCTGATTAAAACCTTTCACAACCAATCATGCTTTGTATCTTTGTTAAGATTTATTCTCTTCATACTTTATATCGTATACCCATTTATTCTTGAGTGCTCTTCATCCTTAGGAAATTCCACCTACTCAAATGTGTGATTCTCATTCAAGGAATTCATCTCTTATTGCATTACCTTCAACCATTTTTCTTTATCAACATTGGAAATGGCCTCTTAGTAGTATTTTAGCTCTCCATTATCAGTGATCATCATTTACTCATATGAAGGATATCTCTGAGAAACTTGATGTTTTCTAGTATATATTCTCAACTCAGGTTCAACGTGTGACTCAGGTAGAGCCTCTTCAAGTTTCTCATCATGATAAGGTTCACTAGCGCGAAAACGGTTTTAGACAGCGCTTTTTTAGCCTTTAGACAGCGCTTTAAAGCGCTGTATAAACCAGCGACGCTATAGGTTTAGACAGCGCTTTTGGTATTACCAAAAGCGCTGTCTAAAGGGGCGTGTATTTAATGAAAAGCGCTGTCTATGGTACCTTTAGACAGCGCTTTTTCACATTATATGGATTACTTTAGACAGCGCTTTCGTCAAAAGCGCTGTCTAAGCCCTACCTTTTTTTGACTTTTTTGGTACACCTTAGACAGCGCTTTCTCCAAAAGCGCTGTCTAAGACCTTCCTTTTTTGACTTTTTTAGTACACCTTAGACAGCGCTTTCACCATAAGCGCTGTCTAAGACCTTCCATTTTTGACTTTTTTAGTACACCTTAGACAGCGCTTTCACCATAAGCGCTGTCTAAGACCTTCCATTTTTGACTTTTTTAGTACACCTTAGACAGCGCTTTCACCATAAGCGCTGTCTAAAGTGGACCTTAGACAGCGCTTTCACCAAAAGCGCTGTCTAAGGTGTACGAAAAATTTTATATAATTTTTTTTTAACCACAATTTTACCAGGTTTTTTCAACCAGAATTTGACCTGTAATTTTCAACCAGCAATTTTTTTCAGAATTGGCAATTCAAACCATTGGCCTTTCTACACCAAAATTATATATCCAAAATTGGCATTTCATACCAATATATATATTTAAAATTACAAACCAAAATTGTATATACACCTATTTATAATTACAAATCATTACATTTTTCTACAAATGCACATTTTACTTATTCACCAAAATTGCATCCAACCAAAGCATTGCTTCCAACCAAAGTTATTGCTTCCAACCAAAGCATTTTTTCTACAATGCACATATTACTTATACACCAAAATTGTATATACACCAAAATTGCATCCAACCAAAACATTGCTTCAATCTACATTATAGGTCCTGAAAACACAAAGATTGTAATTCAAAGTATTAAAATTCAAAGTATATACACCAAAAATTGTAATTCAAAGTATATACACCAAAATTGTAATTCAAAGTTTGTAATTCAAAGTATATACACCAAAATTGCAATTCAAAGTATATACACCAAAATTGTAATTCAAAGTATATACACCAAAATTGCATCCAAAATTGTAATTCAAAGTTTGTAATTCAAAGTATATACACCAAAATTGCAATTCAAAGTATATACACCAAAATTGCATCCAACCAAAGCATTACTCCAACCAAAGTTACACATATTAAAATTCTCATCAATTAAAGTAAGAGTATAATATTATACCTTAAGTTTGTAAAATTCCGAGCTCCATAATGTATTGACACCACTCCTCTTTGATTTCATCCAATAGAGCCTTTGTGTAAGTAGCACTCCTGAATTCTTCAAAATACTACATAATAATATAACATATAGTTTGATTTAGTTTTAACTATTTCATTAGACAATATGAGAGATATGTGTTAAAATAACTCATAAGTTAGAAATACATACATCGGGTGGAATCTCCATTCGATCCAACGAAATAGTGTCTCTCATAAATCTCAACATGAAATAGCCGCAATCTATTTGATTGCGTTGCCGAGGACACTACAAATGAAAATAAAATATGGATAAATTCTAAGTTTTATCAAGTAAGCATCACTAATATAATAAAACATGTGATAATTAATATACCTTCACATAATTCCATGTAATGGTGTGGTCGATTCCCCGATGTTCTAGGAATGCTTGTATAGTGCTAATAAAATATAAATGAATATTTAGAACAATTCACATAAATAAATAAATATACACATTTCTATTTAGAACAATTTCACTTACGTGTCAATACAGTCCTTCATATCCGGGTATGTGGTCCAATCATTTCCTAAGGAATCCAGATAATACACTACTCCGCGGATAGGATTGATTGCAACCAACAACCAATGTCCACTGTAAGATTAAACAAGTGTTAGATAGAAACTTTCTACACGAAGTCAAAATACAAAAAAAAATATAATAGATGAATTTAGAATGAAAATCTAACCCAGTATTAAACGGTAAAAAGTACAACTTTTCCGTTTCTTGGTTGTCCATAAAGACGTTGCGTATATACGCATGGACCTCATTTGGTTTCGTCAATATTTCGGTTAAGTTGACAGCGCTGGGGCATAAGAATGCAAATCTTTGCTCCAATCCCCGGGGGCGCATAAAACTGTCATACAGAAACCTGAAATAAAAACATCATTAACATTAGAATATTCATTTGAAAAATAAAGTAAATAAGTTGTTCAATTACCAAAGTAGATCGGATATACCTCAAGTATATATTGACAACAGTGACGCCCAATTCTGTATGTTGGAAAACTTGCTCGAAGTCTTCATTACCAACATTCTGGTCAAATTCAAAGCCATACAAATCTTTCTCCATAGTTATCAGACGAACACCTCCAGTCGGAATATCCGTCATTAATTGTAGAAAGGTCTGAAGGCACGTCCTAACCTTGCCGATAGGTTGTTTTCTAACCCTGGTATTCTTAGCACCAACAGTTTTTTGCGTTGAAACGTTGCTAATCACTTTACCAGGCAGCTATAAATCATATAATTTGTTAGATGAAGTATAAGATATCCAATTTATCATTTTCTATGCATATAATTGTGATGTACCTCTTTTTTTGAGACAACGGACTCGGTATGCTCCGGAATCCGCTTATCCTTTGTTTTGGATTTTGTTGGAGTCTAAATAACATTGCCATGTAAAAAATGAAAATAAAATGCTCGTAAAATCTTTGAATTTACACATTAAGATTAACAAAGGTTTATAACGGTTTTAAGCATATATACCTCATATCCTACGAGTATGAGATTTGACGGCCATGCAACAAACGACCCTATAGCTTGTCCCACCACTCTTACCTCTGAATCATCGTTAGGATAGGGTAATAGTGCTTCATTCTCCATAGCAATATCAACAGATACTTTCAAACTTCCAATAGGGAGGGATTCATTATGAAGTACTGTGACCCCATTGTTAAACACTTTTCCCTTGGCAACCATCCGATGAATTGGTGAAGATAAGAATAGTTGACATTGGTGAATGCCCTAAAACCAAAAATACATATGTCATTGTTAATGTGTATATATGTAATTAAATAATTTAAGCTACTAATATAATTTCATAGATATATATATATATAATTACCTCTGGAATAATCGGATGAAAGCTGCAGTTGATACTATCCTTCTCTGATCCATCTCTAACACCAGAAGCGTTATCCCTTTCTTTTTCCTTTCTTAATTCCCGCACCTCGGCTTCTAGTGCTTCCAATTTAGCTTCAAGTACTGAATAACTAGCAGCCTTTCCCTTTTTAATATTCAGGGAGGTCGGGGTGATCCCAAATGCCTTACCCCTCACCCGACCAGGATACTCAGGGACATCTAATGCCCGACTAAGTATGCTCCTGGTATCATCTGCAGGTACAGACTGAGATAACGCCTCCTGAAAATCAGATGAATATCGAATATTTGTCAAATATTTGTTAATAAAGTTTTGACTTAATTAAAGAAATATTGTTATACTTACACATTTCTCATATACTTGTAGAACCTCTTCTGGAACAGATCCAGACTTGCCCACACGGGCTTCCTTCCACAAGACATGTGCAGGAAGAGATGTTTCAGAGCTACCCGCCTTTTGTAACTACATATAAAGCCAAATAATATGATCAAATATAACTCATGATGAACAATTATTATGTCATTGCAATTTATTGATACTTACCAATTGTTGCTCCAAACGTCCATATCCAGTACGTCCTTTCCTGTATTTATATTGGGGATCTGATGCTCTATCCCGATTAATTGCACTTAAACTCTTAAATTGCTCGGTTTGTCGTTTGGCTTTAAACTTCACCCATTCTTGTGGTGAAATGAAACTTGCATATTTAGATGGAAACTCTCCATCAACAAAATTACCTTCAGCATCCTTAAGATAGGTTTTGTTTAAATATGTCCTAAACCCTCTTAGGAGCTTCCCTGCCAATCTCATCAAATAAGCTTTTCTGTCGTCCTCGACATTAAAGCACCTCTAAAAAAACCATACACATTGGTTAGTACAAATAATTTAAACGACATAATTAGTTGGCATAATTAAAGACATAATTATGGTACCTTTATCTCATTCCAAATTTTTTCTTTGGTTTCCTTCAACTGTTTGTTTCTCCAGTCATCTAAAGTAATAGGAACCTCATTCCTTACAAGTGTACCAATGAAACTTGTCAACATATGACCGTTAGGCTCAACAAGTGTGCCTGTTTCGCTCCAATGCACATTATAAGTCATGCCTTGATTTCTAGCATGGATCACTCTCCTCATTATGGTTATTCCTCTCCTAATCTCTTCTTCCATAGTTCTGCTACTTCCAACCTGATCATCATGTGGATGATCATCATCATGTGCGTGATCATCAGCATGTGGGTCATCATTGTTAGTAGCCATCTAACCTGTAATAAATAAATCAAGGATATCAAATATAATATATAACAAATATAATAAAGAAATAAAGGATATCAAATATAAAAAATATGACATAATATATAACAAATATAATAAAGAAGTCAAGGATATCAAACATAATATATAACAAATGTAATAAAAAAATCAAGGATATCAAATATAACAAATATGACATAATATATAACAAATATAATAAAGAAATCAAGTATATAACAAATTTTACCTCTTTCACTAACATCTCTTTCTTTTCTTGGTTGGAATATGAATTACTTGTTTCTTATCAATGCGGACGGATGAATGGATCCAAATTCCCTCGTTATGGTCATTTCTGATATATGACCCATCCGCTATAAGATCCTCATCCATGAAATTATATTAGTAGCTTAAATTATTTAATTACATATAACTCTGTGAAACTTTTATCCGACCATCCATTGCCCGCCTTTAAGTTGTACAACTTCAATACCGCAGACAGTCTTGTGAATTTAGTGCAACCTTGATAGAGCGGTTTCTCTGCATCGCTTACCAACCTCTCAAACATTTCGGGACAATCATGAAGATCTTCTACAACTGCTTCTGCAATCTCTTCGACTCGATCACAATCGTATGTTTCCGTGTCTTTGTCATCTGAAGCATAGGTTGTATTACTTTTCCTCGTCGGTTCAACATTCTCGTTAATTTTCTCACCATGATGTATCCAACACTTATAACTTCGATCAATTCCATTCATCAGTAAATGCGATTTCAACCCATCTGCGTCAACCCTACCAACATAACAACAACCCAAGCAAGGACATTTTATTCGATTGAGCTCTTCAGCGTCAGCGTGTTGAACAACAAACTTAACGAAATCCAATACCCCATTCTCGTACTCTTTGGACAATCGATCGGCATCCATCCATTTTTTATCCATGGTTTTCCTACTTATTAATCCTAACAGTTAGAAAGAATTTAACATTAGCATAACAAGTCCAAACTAAGAAATTCAAAGCAATTAACTTCATTAACAAAATTGCTTTGAATTTCGGTTCTTTAGAACAACAACCTCAAGAATTTACATTATTAACATTAACACTAACACTAACACTAACACTAACACTAACACTAACCTAACACTAACACTAACACTAACCTAAACTAAACTAAACTAAACAAACACATTATATAGCAATAGTTAACAATGTAGAAAAATGTTAACAAGAACAAACTATAATAGATGTTCTAAACTAACACTAACACTAACACTAACACTAACCTAACACTAACACTAACACTAACCTAAACTAAACTAAACTAAACAAACACATTATATAGCAATAGTTAACAATGTAGAAAAATGTTAACAAGAACAAACTAAACTAACACATTATATTGATTCTATTCCTATATCACCAAAAATGAAGTTAACACATATTTTATTCTTATATCCAACAACAGTCCAACATTAGCAACAACATTAACAACATTAGCAACATTATCAACATTAGCAACAGTCCAACATTAGCAACAACATAAACAACATTATTATCAACATCAACAACAACATTATTATCAACATCAACAACAACATTATCAACATTATCAGCAACATTATCAACTGAAACTCTGAAACTCTGAAACTTCCAAACTGAAACTCTGAAACGTGTAAAATGTGTAATACTCTGAAACGTGTAAAATGTGTAATACATCAACAACAACATTATTATCAACATCAACAACAACATTATCAACAGCAACATTATCAGCATACCTTATAAAATGTGTAATAATCTGAAACTCTTAAACTTCCAAACTGAGTGACGAAAACGCGAAATGAGAGAGGAACAGACGGTCACGGTGGAGTAAAGGTCGTCGGAGTCGCGAAATGAGGGAGGAACGGTGGACGACGGCGCGGTGGACGACGGCAAGGGTTTAGCTCAGGTTCGCAAGTATCCGTTCGCAACAGGGGAGGGAGAAGAAAGAGCGCAAAACTGAAAATGAAAACTGAGTATATTCATATATTTTAATTTTATTAGGCCTTAGACAGCGCTTTTAAACAAAGCGCTTTCTAAGGTGGCCCTTAGACAGCGCTTTAAAAGCGCTTTCTAAGATTGGCCTTAGACAGCGCTTTTGTTTTTATTTTTTTAAATATTTAAGACCTTAGACAGCGCTTTCCTTAAAAGCGCTGTCTAAGGTCTTATATTTTTTTTAAATTTAAAAGGCCTTAGACAGCGCTTTTAAGGAAAGCGCTGTCTAATATTTTCCATTAAATTTTTTTAAAAATTTAAAAGGCCTTAGACAGCGCTTTTCACTAAAGCGCTGTCTAAGGTCTTATATTTTTTTGCGCTTTTCCTTTATTAAATTAATAGATTCCGTGTTTTTGACCTATAGCAGCGCTTTTGTAATAAAGCGCTGTCTAAGGTGAGATGTTATAAGTCCTTTTTGTTGTAGTGGTTCTTGGTCATTGGTTACATTATCATCATCTACCAGTACATCTCTCCCGTCAACAAAATGTCCACTAGGAGGTTTAGGCACAATATCAGTGTAGCCTCTACCATCAGATTTCTCCTTCTCTATTTTATCAAAATCTGCAATAGTTTGGTCTTCAAGAAATATGATATCACGACTTCTGATAATTTTCTTATCAACTGGATTCCACAATCTATAACCAAACTCTTCATGACCATAACCTACAAACACACATTGTTTATATATTTTATCAAGCTTGGATCTCTCATCTCTTGGGATGAGAACAAAAGCCCTGCAACCAAACACTCTTAAATAACCATAAGAGACATCTTTTCCTGTCCATACTTTGTTTGGAACATCACCATCAAGTTGAACAGAAGAAGAAAGATTGATCAAATTAACTGCATTTTGTTAATGCTTCACCCCAAAAAGCTTTTGATAACTTTTCATAAGAGAGCATACACTTAATTCTATCATTAATTGTACAATTCATTCTCTATGCAATTCCATTATTTTGAAGAGTCTTTGGAACATCTTCTCAAGCTTTATTCCTTGATCTTTACAATACTCTTCAAATGGACCTATATATTCACCACCATTGTCAACTCTGACACATTTTAAATTCCTTCCTTTTTCTCTTTCAACACTTGCATGAAAATGCTTGAAAACATCAAGTATTTGGTCTTTATATTTCAAAACAAAAGCCACACTTTTCTAGAGTGGTCGTCAATAAAAGTAACAAAATATGATGCACCTAGAGATTTACCATCTATCATGCAAACATCAGTGTGAACTAAATCTAGAATATTTTGCCTCCTATGAGGACCGTTAGTATTAAAGGAAACTCTATGTTGCTTACCGAAAAAAAACAATGAGTTCGTGTTTTTAGAGGAGTACCTTTCACCTGAATAAAAATTTTCTTTGCAAGAATAGTGAGTCTTTTCTCACTAAAGTGACCAAAGCGTGTATGCCATAAATCACTCGATGCATCTCCAACTACATTCACTTTCATCTTGCATAACTTTACAGACACCTGTAAAGAGTTGTAGAACTTTTCTCCTTTTCTACCACTAGTGAACCTTTAGTGATCTTACATATGTCACCATTATCAAAGTAAGTGTGATAACCTTCAATATATAAGGCTTTAATCGAAATCAAGTAGACGGATCTCAAGAACATGTCTTACATTCTTTAATTTAAGCTTGCATCCAACAATAGTTTCAACCCAAACATCTCTAATACCAACAATTTCACAAACTCTTTCATTTCCCACTTGTGTCGTTCCAAAATCACCAACAGTATAAGATGAGAAGAAATCATGTTTAGGAGTAACATGGTACGAGGCACCTTAATCAATAATCCAAGTTGAATCTTGACATGCAAGGTTTATGGAATTATCATCATAAACAATGTAGACATCATTATCACGTGCAAATACTGTCGTGTCTTTATCATTTATCTTCTCATTACCTTTATGTTTTTCCCTTGAATATTCTTTTTTGAGATTCCTGCAATTCATTTTTATGCATCCCACCTTGCCACAATTGTATCATATAATTTCTTTTCTAGTTCTTGACATGTCACGACTCTCAGATTCGTCATGCTTATGAAGATTTCTGGTTTTGCTTCTCCCCTTTGACTCAGTAACTAGAGCTTCAAACTATGTTCCTTTCTTCTAACTTATTCATTAAGATTGATATCTTTAACCATTTACATTACCAATTTCCTATTCGGAGTTGAATTAGTAAGTGTCACAACAAGAACTTCCAGTTATCAGGCAAGGAACTAAGCAGTAGTAAGATTTACAAATCATCATCCAACTTAATATCAGTAGCTGCCAACTTATTCACGATATTCTAAAACACACACGCATATGCTCTACCATTGAGTCACCATCCTGGTATTTCATATTAACATTCTGCCTGATCAAACATGCTTTAGTTTGCACGTTATTGCACTCAAACAACTCTTTTAGTTTATTTCAAATTTTCTACGCATCAGTTTTACCTTCAACTTGTTGATATACACTAAAGTCCAACCATTGTCTGATTATAGCAAATGTCTTTTGATTCATGTTCTTCCATTCAACATCATACTTATCACTTGGTTTGTCTTTTTTTCCCTCAATAGGATCATACAAAGTTTTGTTGTATAACATATCTTCCATGAGAGTCTTCCAGAGTGTATATTTAGTAAAGTTGAGCTTAATCAATTGTGGTTTGAACCTAGCATCGTGAGGGTGGGATTTTGTCCACTGTGGTTCGAATTCGGCATCATGAAAGAGAGTTTTTTTCGTCAATTGTGGTTCAAATTCAATATCATGCACACAAAACATTATATATTTTGAGAAAGAGTTTTGTCATCCATTGAAAGAGTTGCACCAGAGAATAACTAGATTATATAAAAAAAATTACAATCAATAAATCTTTAAAAAAAATTTGTTTTGTCATTATTTTCTTTCTTAAAAGTTATGGATATATTTGGAGTGCATTCAGATGATATAATTAAAGTTTAAAGGTGTTTAGATGAAAAAAATATTGAGATAATATAAATTTTTTAGAGAATTTAAATTGTACATTTTATTATATTGATGAAATTTTAAAATAATTAAAATATATGAAATATTTTTTCAAAGCTACCGTTTTGAAAATTCAAATGACTTCTAAAAAAATTTAAAATTTAAAATAACTCTCTTACTCTATATTATAACATGAATTCTATACAATACGAATGACAATTCAATTATTAATATTTTTAATTTTATAAGTTGATTCTCAATTTTTTTTTAAAAATTATATTAATCTCTAAAAAATTTCAAAATGATGCAAATTGGGCCTTTAAAATTTGCCAATTAATCTTTATTTTCAGCTTAAATCTAAAACTTTTAAATCGGTAACTTAATTAATTGCGCAGCTGAATATGATGTTTACAAACACATTCTTATTCTTGTTTTTGGTGCCTGCAACATTTAAAATAAAATTTTAAAAACAAGGCTAAATATATATAATCTAAGGGGTTCTATAGTGCTGGCTAAAAACGTCACGAGAAAATAACAGCTGCAGACTACAATACCTTGAAATCTCCATACATGTTACAACATAAATTGCCAGCTTACAAAAATAGAAACCACTATATATGCACCATTCCTCAATTTCAAAAAACACAAATCTTCCAATTGTTGATTCAACTTTCTCTTAACAACTTCATACTTTTGAAACATTCCATCTAATCATCAAACCATGAATTCCACAATTTCAAAACTCCTCACTCTGATCATATTTGCATTTGGCATAATGCAAATAACATCAGCGGGTGATCCAGACATCCTCACTGACTTCATAGCCCCAATTGGAACCCAAGTTGATGGTTCATTCTTCACATACACAGGTTTTCGCGCCCTTGTTCCACCAAACATACTACCCTCAACTTTCAAAGTATTGAAAGCAAGCAAAGCTGAATTTCCAGCTCTTGATGGACAAAGTGTGGCATATGCTGCGCTAGTATTCCCGGCTGGGAAAATCAATCCGCCACACACACACCCTCGTTCGGCCGAGCTACTTTTCCTCACGACAGGTTCCCTTCAAGTTGGATTTGTGGACACAACCAATAAACTATTCACTCAGACCCTACAACCTGGTGACATGTTTGTGTTTCCAAAGGGACTTGTGCATTTTCAATTCAACTCTGATACTCTAAAACCTGCTTTGGCTTTTTCTGCTTTTGGCAGTGCTAATGCTGGAACTGTTTCAATTCCTAGCACATTGTTTAACACTACCATTGATAACAATGTCTTGGCTTTGGCTTTCAAAACTGATGTTGCAACCATTCAATCTTTGAAGAAAGGATTTGCTTCTTAAGGATTATTGTGATTGGAGAAACAAGCCTACTATTATTTTCAATATTTAATTGCTTAATTCTGGTTATTATTTTAATAATTCAGTGATTGTTTCAGAAAAGGTTGTGAGAGATGTGAAATGGATGATGTAGCTATTTCTATTATTGTAATCACCTGCAATAACATAAATAAGTTTTGTGTTACTTTTTTTTTACAAAAGAGGGTCTAATGGTCCAAAGACCAAGCAAGAAAACTAAAAAAAATTTTTAGCTGATCTTGGAAATGTGACCCCAGATCTATCAACAATTAAGAAGGTTCTCAACTCATTCATTCGTTAGGAGAGATGGAAGAATGATGAACTCATTGTTGTTCAAATTGAGAATGATGTTAAAATAAAAAATGATTAAAATAATTAACATAAATAAAAAAAACCGCCCAACGAAGGCTCTTCCCATGAATCAGTTCATAATTCTAAAAGGATCTGTCCAATACTTTTGGACTCATTAAAAGATGCATTTTTTTATTTAATAAGGTGATAGTTTAATACTTATTGATTACGAGTGTATTTGAATTTAAAAAAAATAATAATTAAAAGTATTAATTAGATGACATTTATTTTCAAACAAATTTTTTAGATTTAAAAGATAATTATTTTGAAATGGAGACCGTAAAAAAAAATTGTTTTTAAATTTGTTTCTCTTACATAAAAAAAAATTCAAAGAATGTTTTATCCACCTTTTATTATTTTGGTGGATATCCACGTTTTATTGTTTCGTTGCCACGTTCAAAGGAAAGTTGAAACGTAAAAAAACGTAAAAAGCAAAATCAAGAAAGTATAATCATCACTCATCACCGTTACTTACTCATCTTTCGCAATAAAAGTTATTTACCTCATCATTTTTACACCGTGAACCTACCTCTCTTTCTCACACGAATAAAGAAAAGAAAAAACAAAAAAAAAAATTAAAAAATTCTCAGAACCGGTAACTAACTGACATGTACCCACGTAACCCGACCCGATTTCGATCCGCCAAACTCCTCGCCTCGAGGGCGGAGCGTTTACTTGGCGTCCCACCCCACGCGCCGCCACTCGATAATTCCACACCCTTCGAATTCAGCGAAGACGACGTCGTTTTCGGTTTCGACTATTCTCACTCCTCTTCTTCTTCTATCCCCACCCCCCGCTTCCCTCACCAATACAACCTCCATCAACATCATCACAAAAATCCTTCTCCCTTAGGTCCTCCCGATTCGTCTGGAATCCCTTCCGTCTCGCCGGAAAACAAAGAATCTCCCGATGTGGTAGACGGTTCGGATCATTTCGACGACGATCTCGACTCTGTTTCACTCTCCAGTTTCGTTTCCTCCAATTCATCCTCTTCCTCCGCAACGCAACCGATTCTCGTTCAGAGATCGGCGTCAGACAGAACTCGGCCGTTTCCGTCGCTCGCGGCGACTAAATTCTACCATTCCGCGCCGATTAATATTCCGATGATGACACCGGAGATGGCAGCGCTAGCAAGGAAATACGAAGAGGAAGAAGCACGAGAATTGGCTGAGGAAGAGGATTTCAAGAACAAGATTCCTCCACATGAGTTTCTCGCGAAGCAAGTGGATTTTTCGCGGATGCATTCGTGTTCGTTGTTCGAAGGAGTTGGAAGAACCCTAAAGGGAAGAGATATGCGGAAAGTTCGGAATGCCGTTTTGAGCCAAACAGGTTTCATTGATTGAAAAACAATGAGTTTTTGAATTTTTTCTTTCGTTTTTCTTCTTTTTGATTCTTTACATTTCATCCTATTCTTTGGTTTAGTATCAGCCTATGAATTTTGGTTGAGGAATTGCAAATGAATAAAAACCCTAATAAATGAATATGAAAATTTTGAAGAACTGGTCAATAATTGTTTATTATAGAAGCAAAGTATTTCAGTTTTATTATTTCTTTAATCAACAAAAGTATATAATTCTTTTATGATCAATGTGTTCTGTTGGAAGATATTGCTCTGAATTTTGGATAATTTATTTGAATCATATAACACTATACATTTGAATATCATAAAATGAATAGAAGAGTGGAGTAGAACTTAGCGGAACGAATCCGGATGGAATGAAGATCTTATTTCATTGTTTGGAAATTTTGAAACGGTACAACACAAATTCTTCATTCGGTTTAAATTAAAGGGGAAGAAATAATAGTGGTAAAAGATGAAATGAAATGGAATTCATGTCACTCTATTATTCCATCAGATTTTAAATGATCTAAATAATAGGATATCCCTCCATTTCATCTCATACCGCTCCGCTTTTTCCATCGATCTAAAGAAAGCCTTAATCAAGTAGTTTGTTTTTGTTTCATAGAACTTTTGTTTGGAAATTCTTGTTGAAACTATGTGGTGCTTGATATGATTGTAAGTCACTTGTAGTATAGTTTCTTACTATTTTTGGATTAGTTTGGTATAGGAAATATTCTTCCTTTTATGGTTTTGTTGATGGTTGATTTAGGAATCATGATGAGTATGTTGTGGATGATGAAAACAAAAGTTGTCTAAAATCTTACCGACTCGCAAGCCGAGATTTTGTTTTGCTTATGGAAGTTATTCCTATAGGATAGTGAATGGTAACAGAACTAAGCCTTTGGCTTTGGGTGTTCATCTTTGCTTTGTTAGGAATGATAGAGGATAGAAATTGGAATGTAGAATATAAGTAAAGTTGAATGGTTGGTTTCTTTTCTTACCGAACCATGCAATCACCTTACTCCTGTTTAGAAGAAAAACATTGATACCCCACACTTTTAAGTTTCAATGACAATGGGCCATTGATGCTCATTGGACTGATCATATTGATTTATGTTTTAAAATTTGGAACTTGGAAGGCTTCTCTCCGACTCTCTGGTATATTTAGGATGATTTACACACTTTCATACAGCATGCAAATGAAATATTATCATGCACAGCAGAGATGCCAGAAAAAAGTTTTATAGCTTAGTGAAAGATTCAGAAATTATTCCTAGACTTGTAAGTTTTACAGCAAGAAAGACTGAATACACTCTGTTATATTCAAAAATGCATTATCCTGGGCAAAGAGGAAAGATATGTCTCTGGAACTCATATAGTATGCTTGGACTAGGCAATTTTAAATTTTAGAAAAAATTGAAATGCATCAAATCAATTACCTTTATATTTAAGTTTTTTGTTTTTGTTTGCATATAGTAAAACATTATTCATTCTTAAACTTTGTTGACTATTTTTATAAAATTTTAATAAGTTGAATAAATTGATATTTGTCAACAAAAGTTGCAGGGACTAATTTTTAATATTTAAAATTTTGCAGGGATAAATTTACATTTTTTGAAAATTTGTAAGGACAAATTCTTAAAATGAAACATGATGGGATGATTTTGCAAAATTTGAAAAAATTCTTAAAATTTAATTTGAGATTCACATTGTATTAAAGTAATTTGAGATTCTTAAAAATTAATTTGATAAAATTACCAAATAGTTTGCTTCATATTAATTTGGTTTAAACTTAATAATTATTTCAGATTCACATGATAAAAATTTCCAAATAGTTTAAAAATTATTTGGTAAAATAAACAATTTTTTTTTTTAAATTTAACATCATAGTTTTATCAATTGATCTATTTACTAAATATATTATAGTGAGTTATTATTAAGATAGATTATTAACATCATAGTTAAACTTAAAGGAATTAATTGAAATGTACTGGTAGTGTAAAAGGATTTTACACTGTCAGTTAATTATAACCGTTAGATGTAAAGAGAAATTTGACTTTTAATTTAATAATTTGTAAAGTAACTCAAACGGATAATGGTGATGTATTGACAGTTTACACTGTTAGTGCATAGTAATTAAACTCAATCATAAAACAAAAGAAGTTTATTTTAACAAATAATTTTGGGTTTGTTTGGTTATGGAATCTGAATTATTGGTGAATTGGTGAGGTGGATTTTTATATGGTGTTGCGAATCTTTGATGCGGTAACGTGGAGGTGGATATGCAATGTTAATATTTTAAGAGAAATGCTAAAGTTACACTAAAATTTGACACTACACCGTATGTATATACTGTCCAATTCACTTTTTACTTATAGTGACAATATTGGTTGTATGGATACGGTGTAAAATGCTACGGTGTAAAATTTAGTGGCAAGATAGCATGGCTGATATTTTAATAGTGAATTTAGAATGAATAGAAAGAGGCAGAGTGAGTATGATTAGAAATCGAAAATTTTACTTCATATCTTTATTTGTATCCCTATACTCTTATATTTTTAAAAAAATGTCAATTTTATTCTAGTTTCTTTTTAAATATTATTTTTTTATTTTTTATATATACCAAAAAAATTAATTATTATTGTTACTTTTCTTACAATAATTTTCCTTTTATCTATAATACTCCTAATTATTTATTTTATTTTTTCTCTCAGGGATAATTTTGACAAAAATACATTTAATACTACATTGATCTTTGTAAGTGAGAACTAAAAAAAACAAAAAATTATCCAAAAAATAACACTTAAAAAAGAACGGAGGAAATATATTTTTAACTAATTTATTATTCTATTTTTTAAAATATTTTTTAAATTTTATTTTGCATACCGTAAGACTTTCCAAAAGAGTTCCGATATACAAAATAAAAGTTACAAAATATTTTAGAAAATGACTACTAGAACTCTTTTGTAAAGTCTTTCATACACAAAAATTGATTGCTGGAACTCTTTTGCAAAGTTTTTCGGTACACAAAATAAAAGTTAAAAAGTATTTCAAAAAATGACTACCGAAATTCTTTTGCAAAGTCTTCCGGTACATAAAAATTGACTTGACTATCGGAACTCTTTTCCAAAATCTTTCGGTACACATAAAAAGTTAAAAAAATGACTACCGAAATTCTTTTGTAAAGTCTTTCGGTACACAAAAATTGACTACCAAAATTCTTTTGTTAAGTCTTTCAGTACACAAAAAATAAGTTAAAAAATGATTATCGGAACTTTTTTGCAAAGTCTTCCGATATACAAAATAAAATTTAAAAAATATTTAAAAAATAAAATAATAAATTAGTTCAAAATATACAAAAACAAAATTGGTATTTTTTAAAAAATATAGAGGGTATAAAAATAAAAGTAGGAGTATGAGATAAAATTTTCTTTGAAATCATTTAGAAATCATATATTTAGTTGCATATGTGGTGGTTTATATATTGTTGGCATTAATTGGATCTGTGAGGTATTAGACATGCGGCTGACAAAGAACAATTCTCATCTACAAATTTTCTAAAACTTTATAATATACATTTTTTTTTCTGAGTTGCATGTTGTACGGGAATAATTTTATCAAACCATAAAAAACAACTCATGTAAAAAATGAGCTAACAATGTTGGACTCGATCGTTCAATTGGGCTTGGTCACTCAATTAGGCATAGTTATCCAATTGGACTTGGTCGATCGAAATTGAGCCTGAATGCCCGATCTGATATACATGAAATATTTTGCTTATACAATGTGAACTATGAAGTGTCCAAGAATACCAGTCAAAGGAAGACATTCTCCCCTACAATTTGATTGAGAATGAGCCTTCCACAACTCCCATATTTTTTATCATGGAATGAGTGAAACCACATCTTGGTTTTTTAGCCCAGACCCAAGGGGTCTTTTGTTCTGGGTCGGCCAAAAGTCCAAGTCGTTAAGGTCCAAATCAATGCAAATTCACACCACATGACTCAAGGTATAAAAGTCACATCACATGAAACACAAGGTACTTTGATCTTTACTTTTTGCTATATTCATCTTCAATCTTGAATTAACTTGGACGTTGGAGTGCTAACCTTGTAGGTCCACTCCCGCGCCGCTATACTAGAGATCAGCCCCACCGGTTCAGAATTCTGCACCGTCATAAATCAACCATCATAAATCCAAACTCAGATTTGGACGAAAATTACCAAAGAATGAAAGTAATTACTTCCAAGATCGCATTGAAGGTTCCTGATCGACCTTTCATTCTCACATCGCCTCAATTATCCATCATCAACATGATCCTTACCGTAATGAATTCAAATATATGGCAAGTTAGTAACAACTTTTGGCATAAATCCCTTACTAGAGCACCTTCTCTTTCTGGCGAAAAACCTCTGAACGAATAACGAAGATTATATCGCACCGGAGTTACTGGATTGCAAACCAAATTCCAAACAGAGATGTGAAGATCTAAATGCACAAAGACATTCAATAAACAAGGAAATTCCAAGAATCACAAATGCATACTTACCAATGATCACAGTAGTTTCCACCTCTAAGGAAACTCCTTACGAGGTATCTCATTGACAGTAAGCTCTTGGTGACAACTTCCGATCCAGTGGAATTAAACCACCAGATCTCCGCCGATCGGAACCGAACGTATAATATAACAGAGATCCTTTGGTCTTCAACAACTTTATAACATGCTCTAGCGAAACAATGAAAATTGAGCTCTGAAATGAAGAATATGTGTGAGAAAGGCACCCTGGGCTCCCCATAACTGAATTAAAATACCATAAAAGGAGCCTCTGCACGACACTTTCATCTGACTTCATGTCTGGCTCCGCCGATCCGCAACGAGAAAATATGGCAGAAGAACGA
The DNA here is from genome assembly GCA_022829125.1 of Lathyrus tuberosus. Lineage (NCBI taxonomy): Eukaryota > Viridiplantae > Streptophyta > Magnoliopsida > Fabales > Fabaceae > Lathyrus > Lathyrus tuberosus. The sequence continues at coordinate 2,066,898 of JALAZF010000587.1, read as the reverse complement.
AACCATGCTCAATCCGCATATGCCAAGGGAGGATTTAGCAAACAATTCCTTAAGAAATCTCACCTCTATTCAGCAATTCTCTCAGCGCGAGGAAAATCTAATCAGAAGTCCGTAGATAAACTCTTGTGTCTCTTGAAAATGCACCGACAATCACACTTCGGAGAATCAGTGAGAGTATCTACCTTAAAGAAAAGGGAAGTAAAGATATTGTTGTCCATTTAGTAAGAAGGTATAATGTCGAGCTACCACTAGAGACATCTTGAAATCTACGGTCGTTAACAAATGATGTCTACGAAGACGGAGACCATCGCCCCATCGGGCGGACGAAGAAAAGGTCGCCTTTGCCAACGTTGCAGTCAACCGGGAAATATTTGGTAAAGAGAGGGATATACGTATTTGTATAACTTCCTCTATGAGTTAAGTACTCTATAAAGCTATTGCACTATTTTAATCATTAATTTGTTAAATGTGAGATATTGCAACCACAAAAGATCTTGTAATTCCATTCAGGATGACATGAATCACTCTTTTGAGAAAAACTTCACATTTAAGAAGCATTCTTCTCAACGTAGTTGGCGCAACTCCTCTTAAAAACTAGCCACTCTAATAGCATAGGCGTTGAAGCCCAGAGGTGTACGCCCAAAACCAAATCAACCCTAGGGGCAGGGACATGAAGCTTACCTTTGGTCGGGGACGGTTCCTAGTGACATGGAGGAAATATAATAAGTCTTCTCAATCAGAGCTAGTAACAATGAAACTTTGATTGATACTACATTGTTCAAAGAACACACCAAACACTTCAACTTAATAAGGAACTCCTCCTAAAATAAAAGTCGTGAGGATTCTCACACCCAAAGCAAATGACACTCGTACCTGCCGTGGCGCAGACTTGGGATCGATCGGTGGATGTCAGTAATGCCCACAAGGAAGAAAAAAATATAAATCTTCCACGAGGAAAACAAACTTTAAATTGTAGGAATGAAGAGCAAACCCTGACAAAATAATAACTCGCTAATCAATCCAAAGTGAGGACACGGGCAGCCCGTCTGTGGCACTAGACGATGATAAAGAAGATACAAATACAAAACAAACATGAAAACTTGAATAAAACTCCAAACCAATGAGGTAAGCACATACTTATATAAATATTGTTGTCTTATCCAAGGCCTGAAAGCCTAGAGAATAACACAGGAAAAAACAAAGGAAAAATAGAGAAAATAAAATAATCAAGCTTCCGCTCACAGAGACAGTGCACCCTGATTACCCTCTACTGAATGCCAAACTTGCTTTAAATTGATCATTAATTATTGGTATTTTTTAACTCTTTTGTGTTGTTTTGTTGGATTTACTCCATGATATATAGTTGAAAATACTTTTGGCTACTTTGTTTTGTGTGTTATTGTGCAGAAATTAGGCATAAAAACATCAAAGTGTAAGACACAAGCAATTGGGCAAAGAAGCCAATTGAAGAGAAGGATTTAAGCATGTTCGATGTGCGAACAACCAACGAGGAATGCCAGCGAATGTTCGCTGTACGAACTCATGGTGAAGTCCCAGCGAACCATCTCAGAAAGATGGCAGTAAGAAAAGGGCAGTAAGTTCGTTGGGCAAACAAGCAGCGAATGTTCGTTGTGGCGAAGTCTCAGCGAAGGGCCAGCGAACCATCCCAGACTGAATTCAGTAGCTAAAGGACCCTAAGTTCGCTGTGCGGACTTGTAGCGAGGTAGTTCGCAGTGCGAAGAACGACTCGCACAATAAACTTCAGTTATTTCTCAGGGGCGGTTTAACTGTTCAGAGGCACTTCAGGTGCCTACAAAGGTGTTCGCTAGGCGAAGAAACGGTTCGCAGTGCGAACGTGACAGATTCTAAAAGTACTATATAAGTATTGTTCACTATTTTTAGGGATCATAACCCATTTTTACACACAAGAACTTCATATTCTCACATTTCTTCACCAAAAGGTGATATTTTACAAATAGAAGCTGGATTCGCATCCGAGTTCGATTCTTCGACGTGGATGCTCATTCATCTTCTTCCAAAACTTGTAAAGCAAGCTACCATGGTTATGGGTAGCTAATTTCCTTTGTATCAAAGGTAGAGGTAGTCTACCGTTTACTTGTATGTATTTCTTTTGATTGGCCTTGTATGTGAACAAGTGATGATTAATATATTCTTTTGATCGGTCTATGGTCGATAGTTGCTTTGTGTTGAACTTAAAGCTTATTATATTGGTTGTTATATGGAGAAATCGTGTAGCGATGAATACAGTATTTCTCACGACGCCGCTCTTGACATAGACGATGTTGAGAGAATGCGTGATGATATTAATCAGATCCGACTTCACATGCAAGATTGAAAGAATACGTATAAGTTAGGGTAGATGAAAACTACTTTTGATATTCTTTGTTAAAAAAAATCTTCAGAATTTATAAGCTGTACTACTAAAAATGTGACAATTTTATGAACAAAACATTGAAAACCCTTATTCTTAAAACGATAAAATATTTAAAGGCAAGCATCAAAATATCCTCAATCCATGTGGAGACGATAACAAAAACCCCTTTAACTACGATTAGAACAAAATGGCGTCGTTGCGGGGGATTGTTGATATTGCAAGCATTGCAATAGTTTATTTATTTATGAACTTTGTATTGTATTCTTACCCCTGTTACTTTTCTTGTGTTGCTTAATTTGTTTGGTTAAGTGTGCAGGATTTTTTTATGTGAGGGAGTGTACCTGCATACCAACTTTTTTTTGATCCTGAGATTGAAAAAACTGCTCATAGGCTCAATAGCAGAAGTAGGCGGAGGAAGCAACTTGCCCAAGAAAGACGAGAGCGCATAGAAGCTTCTACATCTACACCTATTGCAATGCCAATCATGATTGAACCACCACCACCACCAACTCCTGCTTCAACCCCTTATGTTAACAGTCTAAGACACAACGCTCAGTTTGCGCACAACGCCCACAATGGGAGGCATTCAGAGATGAAAACAGGAATCCTTGCTCTTCTGTATCAGAATCTTTTTACTGGTATGGACCATGAGGATCCGTTCACACGTCTCACCAAATTCTATGAAATTGCGGGTGCAACGGGAGCGCCGGAAGCTGAAGAAGAATCCTTGTTTAAGAGACTATTTTTGCATTCCTTAATCGGGAAGGCGAAGGAATGGTATCTTGATCAATAAACTTTAGTGATGATTGATGCGTGTTTTTTCGCAAGTGTACGAACGCGTCAGAGTAATATAAAAGATTATCGTATCCACAGAGACCAAGTGTCAATCTATCGCTATCTATTGTTAAGGTGTGTATCTAAGGTGATTGAAAATATTAGTTTTGAAGAGTGCACGGTAGTAAATAAAGTAATTAAAATTAATTGATAAAGACAGGTTCGAATGCAATTCACATAACCAATCGATAATCCAAGTACTTGCTAATAGAACTACTTACGGGCAATGTTTTCTACTTTGAAAAGAACTAATTTGACAGGAACTGTCACTTTCGCGTACTCAGAACCGAGTTGTACCCCCTAATCAAACCCTCTTATTGTCACGGATAAAAAGGCGCGCATTGCGTTAGAGTAGTAAACCTATTTTTAAGAAATATAGTATCTTGACCAAGTTGAAAAGTATTTTAACCTGGATTTTCTAAAAAAAGAGAGGTTCTTACGAACCAGACTTTAAACTTCTTAACGCGTCCGAAAATGGTTTTAAAATCTCTTTTCCTTTTAAATTAAAAACTCCTAATAAACTAAACAAAGCGCTTTCGCTGTTTTTGAAATAGTTTAAAAACAATTAAGTTTAGATATGCGTTGGACGGCTTTCGATCTTACCCAACGGAATTTAAGAACAGGAAAACTTATATTGAAAGTTAAAATAGCCCTTAAGTGTTTCTACTAACAATTGTACAGATTATCGGTTCGGTTATGATCTTCACATTCTAACCTTTATAAAATTAGCCAGACATGGTAAAGTAAAAGTTCATTTTTAGATTTTTCATAAAAAAGTATTTAAGTGCGAGTGCGGAAAGTAAATGAAAGTAGTGCGAGTGCGGAAAGTAAATGAAAGTAGTGCGAGTGCGGAAAATAAACGAAAGTAATGCGAGGGCGGAAAATAAACGAAATTAAAAGACAATGCAAGAAATAAAGTTGACAAAAGGTAAAGTAATAAAACCTGCTCCAATCGGAGTGGTTGAATAAAATGCGAACTGAAAGTAAAATGGAGGCAGGATTAACTTCCTTCCAGAGTGCTCCAAGACTCAATCTCACAGGCTCTTACAGACTCGATCTCTCGAATGTAGTAACACCTCGATGTGAAGCGATTACCACTATTACACTGATATATGCTTATGAACAACTAAGCTTGGATGAAGAAAAACGAAAATCTAAAGTCCTATTTATAGGCAAGGAAACATGTGGAAAAGACAAGGATGCCCCTAGCATTTGAATTTGAGAGGGAACTCGTTTTGTTCTTGTGGCGCCCGCCACAACACCATGGCGCCCGCCATGAGTGTAAAGTTGCTTGGGCATTTGGAGATCGTGGGGAAAAACAGTTGGGAGGAGTTTGAGACATGGCCACGTCATGGAAGACCCTGTGGCGGCCGCCATAGTGGATGCCATAAGTGCAAAATGCTGATTTTCTCTATTTTAGCTCATTTCGGCTCCTTTTTCGCTCCTTTTCTCGCTCGGGGCTCCGATTAGACTAAAAACCTGAAAACAAAGAAAAACATAATAATAACATAATAAAATGACATTAAAAAAACTAAGAATGCATGCGAAATCGGAGTAAAAAATACGGTGAAATTCAGTGTCATCAAATTCTCCCACACTTAGACCTTTGCTTGTCCTCAAGCAAAACATTTAAAGCTCAAAGTAAGAAAACTATTGCTGACACGTGATTCGGGCAAAAAGGGCTTCTAAGTTCAAGTCAGGATGCAGTGATAGGTACTAAGTGAACCAAGGGTATCGTAATGACACTTATCCGCATAGGCGGACATAAACTTCATTCTTATATTAATCAACCGTATCATCCCACAATAACTAGGCCTACCTCTTCATCTCTTTTTGGGTCCTTTTCATTCAGGCGCAATCACATTAAGCCCGTTATCCGTACATGTTTCATAGTAGAGTGACCTGTTAGTGATTCTGATCCAAAACATAGGGTTTCTGGCACATAAGACTGTGTAAACCCTTTTATTTAACCCAAATGCAGTTGTGGGGGATCGGATCGTAATCCGCCCTACCGAGTTCAGCGCCAGATACCTCTGAACCAACTAACAATGGGTGAGCTAAAATTATATATATATATATATATATATATATATATATATATTTTTTTTTTTGTGGCAACAATTCAACTTTTTGGTTTAAACGACCTTGTGAGGGTCATCTATCCGAAGCTTTGCCTTTTTCTTTATTTAATTTACTGGATCATTCACTTATGTTCATCGGTCCCCTACGTAGAACATGCTTAGGCCGGAGCTGACTGCTGAAATAAACTACTTAGGACAAATTTGGAAATGATAATTAAGGCCATGGTACATGGGGTTTTGGAATGATTCCTATATTCGTGAAGTCTACGGTGCTAAAACGATACTAATGTTTAAAAAAGTTCACCTAAGTCACCACATCCTAATCCAAACCTGTCTTAAAGCCCAAAAAACGTGTAGAACAACAATGTTTTCTTTTTGCAAAAATTTTTTATTTTTTATTTTTTATTTTTTATTTTTTTTATTGTTTTTATTTTATTTTTTTGACAGGGCTAAAGAAATGGGGAAAAATGAGGGTGCACTAGGGATACACTGTACTGGTGACTCGTCAGACTCATGCATTTTCTAGAAAAAAAGACATAGACAAAAACAAGAAATAAACAACTAACTAAAAATGGAAATAGAAAGCAATAAAATCCCCTCCCACACTTAAATCGAACATTGTCCCCAATGTTTCGAAATAAGATAAGGAGAGTAACCTGTAAAACTACTGATGTGGACCACTGGTGCCCTCGTCGTCCTGCTGGGAATGCCTGGGACGACGGGATCTGCTGCGATGCTGGTCTCTCCGGTCCAATTGGGCTGATAAGGCTGCCTGGGCATCTCTGACCTGTCGAAGGTTACCTAGAACGGAACCTTGAGTAGCCTCCATAAGCTCGTAATGCCGGCGGTTGAAGTCTTGCTGACGGGATTGCTCGTTTGCTATCGCAAGCAAGGTGTGAGAAACAGACTCGAAGGATCGATCTGTCCTCCGTCGTGATTCTTCCATGAAGCTCATATTATCCGTCAATTGTTGCTGAATGGTAGAGAGAAGGTTATCTAGCCTTTCTTCTCTAGCCATAAGGTCACGCCACATCTCCTCAGTGACATAGGATCCAGGGACCGAACCTGCAAAAGGGTTAGAGGAAGAGGGTGCGGTGTGTGGTGGTGAAGGATGATGGGGGGACACATGAGGTATGGGAGACTGATCTCTCCGCTCAAATTCTTCGTCAGTGTCGTGTCCCTCCGCATCAGGAATATTAGGAGGAAGTGGACCTAGAACAGGTGGAGCATTTAAATCATAGGTCCAGTTCCTTTCATTACGTACGTCGGTACGTCTACTGCAGGGCAAGGCAACAGATAGGATAGCTACACCATGGATCATCAATACAAAACCACCCTCTCTTCTCGCTCGGCACAATTTCATATCTTTTAGAAATTTTAGGTTGATTGTGCGAGGAGTTAAGGGCTCTAGTGTGGCTATCTCATTGTTCAGGTTAAGGGCCCGAGCAATAGACGTAATTAGTCCTCCAAAAACAATCGGTCCTGCTTTATTAATAGTAACAGACATGTGAGAAAGCATAAACGGGACCGGATTGATTCTTCTATTTGTGAGACTTCCTTGTAAAAACTGAAGCTCTTTAGCATTAACCTTATTTGGATTATCCCGGCCAAAAATAGTACATGCCAACAGGTATCTAAAAACTCCGATGGCCGGGTTATGGATGGTCGATGCGAGAATTCCTTCAAAAGAAGTTATTAAATTATTCGACAATCTCTGCCAAAAAGAAAATGCATCGACCGACCATCCGTCATCCAAAGGGGTCTCACAAATAGCACCTTCCCAAAGAGGAATCCCTAACAGACTTGTTAGTTCGTCGGTACTGTACTTATATTCTATTCCAAACATTCTAAATTGGACAGTACCGACTGTGCTAGCAGTGTTAGGGGAGACAGTGTAGATCAAAGAACTTAAAAACTCAACTGTCAGTTTCTCAAAGGTTGGTTCTCGGTTTTCAAAAATAGCGTGCAGTCCCAAAAAATCAAGTAAATGATAAACACTATGATAAATACCCAAAGTATAGAGACAGTTGTCGTCCACGTACCCCGTCGAGAGAATTTCTCGACCTTGAAGCCTTTGAATATTCCTCCTCTGCCTATCCCCGGGTTTTCCTTCTCGCAAAATAAATCCTTCGAACTCCATAGCTTGCTCTTTGAATTGATTTGAAGATAGTGAAGATGGGTTTAAATATAAGTTGGTAAAGGTGAGATTTTTATGGAATTTAATTGGTGGAATTTCAAATGGAAGTTTGAAAGGGTTAATGGATAGTGGGTATTAAATAAAGGTGGGAGCTTTTATGGGTTTTAATGGAGTTTTGGAAGAGGAGAAAAATGGGTTTTGGGAGTTTAGAGGTTCAAAAATGGTGGAAGATGAAGTTCTCCCCCGTATTTACCAGGACGCCGTGGCGGGCGCCATAAGGCTATGGCGGGCGCCATAAGGTCATTTTCAGACCTGGGCCAAAATTTTGAATTTTGGAATGGGCCTCTCTTACCTTTTGCGTCTTGGGGGTCCCGATAGCGTTCTCATTGGTTTTCCTCTTCAACACAGGACTTGCACAATTTTTGTGGAAATAAAAATCAAATATTAAGAAAAAATAAAATTATTATTGGATATATATATATATATATATAAAAGGAAAAACACACATAATATATATATATATATATATATATATATATATATATATATATATATATATATATATATATATAATCAAAGTACATAGGAAATATAGGAAATGCGAAAATACGAAATGTGTCCAGATATGCTAAAAAGTAAAGAAAACGCAGAAATACTGAATACTAAATAACAGAGTAGTAAGTCAGGGCAATATGATCAATCAGCTGGCTCCTCTGCCTGGCTGGATCCACGAAGCTCAGCGATCTCACGACGAAGCTCTCCGATCTCCTGGTATAAAGAGTCTGCCTCAGTAGCATGAGTGAGATCAGATACCTCAATCTGCAAAGCAAGATCAGCTACCTCCTATTTGAGCTTGGCAGTCTCTCTGCGGAGCTCAACAACCTGGGTGTATAAATCGGGCGGCTGCAAAGACAAATTATTAGATAATTCAGTGATTTTGGGAGACGGAGGTGAAGGGGTGTACTCAGCAATAGGAGGCGATCTAGGCTCCTCAATAGTCTCTCCATAACCCTCCAAAGCATATCTCCAATTAGCTGGGTCATGAACACTGGTCATCATCGGATCAGGCAACAAAAAGTAATGAACAGCCTCGTTGTCGATCAACAATCTGAACTGGTTAGGGTTTGCAGAGGCTCTCCTTATCAACCCTCTGTCTAGGCAGAAATCAACGTCCATGGTGGTGTATTCACTGAAAACCCTGAGATGTAACAACTTACGCGATAGGCCTAAAGCAGCAGCAATCTGGGTAACAATACCTCCCACATGAATAATACCTACTGATGACCTGGCAATACTGCTAAGACCTTTCAGCAGAAAGTTCCCACAAGCCACAGGACGTGACTAGGTCGCACAAAACAGTAGAAAGATCTCCTCCTCACTAAGCAAGGTCTCAGCATCTGGCAATCCAAAGAAAGAGTGTGCTATGATCATCTGAAAATACCTCAATGCAGGGTTGTGGATAACATGTGAGAACTGGGTGGAAGGATCCTGACTCCCTCCACCAGAGATATCACTCCAGAACTTCTCCACTTCCCTACTCAGAAAGTATCCCATAGGTGTCTCAGGAATAGCATCAGGGGTCGTCTGAAAACCTAATAAATCACCAAACTCCTTATGAGTGAAGGAGTACTCAGTCCCAAATAACCTAAAAATAGCACGTCCATCTGGTCCGGCCCAGGGGTCATAAGAAAACGAGCTGAGGAACTCCAAAGTGAGGTTCCTATAGGTGTTGTTCAGGTCGTCGAACTGGTCCCATTGAAGCTGGTGGCATAAGAATCTGACACTAGGCTCAATGCCTAAAGCCTCCATGTAAGCCTGATCTGGGTACCTCGTAGGTGCCATAGGACGCCTGAAGTGGACAAAGTAACGCTCTCTCTGGGCGTCATTCCTGAAAGACACATGCATGTCGTCAAAATTCTGCATTCTGCACAGAGTTAGGAAGAAGGTCCTGTAAAACACAAACATTTCAAACATTAGTCCTGACAAAATATAACAAGAAATAAAATAAAACAAAATGTAGAAAAAGTAGATAAGGTAAGAAAATCATGGGTTGCCTCCCATGCAGCGCTTGTTTAACGTCGTTAGCTTGACGACTGGAACTTATACATCTCTTGTCGGGATTGGTGGATCGCTTAGAGTGTGGCTGGAGTAGGTTGTTGGAATGTCTCCTCCTTCGTAGAGCTTCAGTCTTTGTCCATTGACGATGAATGGTTTACATGTCTCGTTTTTTATTTCAACAGCTCCAGACCTCAGAATTTTTGATACTTTGAAGGGGCCGGTCCATCTTGAACGGAGCTTTCCTGGGAAGAGCCGTAGCCTAGAATTGAACAGGAGAACAGGGTCACCTAAGTTGAAGTCTTTTCTTACGATTCTTTTGTCGTGCCAAGCTTTTGTTCTTTCTTTGTATATTATGGCATTCTCGTAGGCTTGCTGTCTGAGTTCTTCCAATTTGTGGATGTCCAGGATACGTTTCTCACCAGCAGTTAGGTAATCCAAATTCAAAGTTTTAATGGCCCAATAGGCCTTATGCTCTAACTCAAAAGGTAAATGACAAGATTTTCCATAGACTAGTTGGTAGGGGGTTGTTCCTATAGGGGTTTTGAAAGCGGTCATGTAGGCCCATAAAGCCTCTTGAAGCTTTTGCGACCAATCTTTTCTGGATACAGAGACAGTTTTTTCTAAAATTTGTTTAATCTCCCTATTAGATACTTCCACTTGGCCACTAGTCTGTGGGTGATATGGTGTTGCTACTCTATGCTTAACTCCATACTTGCTTAAAAGCTTATCAAATATTCTTGATATGAAGTGAGATCCTCCATCACTTATAACTAAACGGGGTGTTCCAAATCTGGGGAATATATAATTTTTAAATAATTTAATCACTACTCTAGTGTCGTTTGTGGGTGCAGTTATCGCTTCAATCCATTTAGACACGTAGTCTACTGCAACTAAGATATACTTGTTTCCTAAAGATGGTGGGAATGGTCCCATGAAATCTATACCCCATACGTCGAAGAGTTCTACTTCTTGGATGTTTCTTAAAGGCATTTCGTCGCGTCTTGAAATATTTCCTGTGCGTTGGCATCTGTCACATTTGACAATGTAAGCATGGACATCACGCCACATGGTAGGCCAGAATAGGCCAGCTTGAAGAATCTTAGCGTAGGTCTTAGAGGTGCTTGCATGTCCACCATAAGGCGCAGAGTGACAATGCTGAATTATACTTTCTACCTCGTCTTCTGGAACGCAACGGCGGAAAATGCCATCTTTACCTCTCTTGAAAAGAAGTGGCTCGTCCCAATAGAAGTTTCTAACATCACTTAAGAACTTCTTCTTCTTGTGGTAATCGAGATCAGGGGGTATTATATCAGCAGCTAGGTAATTAACAAAATCAGCGTACCAGGGCACGTTACTTACAGCTAAGGATTTTTGAAAGTGCTCATGAGGGTCTGGTTTTTTATCTTCAATGGTTTCCAACTGGGCCATCAGTCTATCATAGGTAAAATCATCATTTATGGGTACTAATTCAGGATTCAGGTATTCTAGCCTAGATAGGTGATCGGCTACTACATTTTCTGTGCCTTTTTTATCTCGGATATCTAAGTCGAACTCTTGTAGCAGCAAAATCCATCGAAGTAACCTGGGTTTAGCATCTTTTTTACTCAGTAGGTAACGGATGGCAGCATGATCGGTGTAAACTATAATTTTGGCTCCTACTAGATATGATCTAAATTTGTCTATAGCGAAAACTACCGCTAGGAGTTCTTTCTCGGTTGTTGCGTAATTGAGCTGGGCGGCGTCTAGGGTTCTACTGGCATAATATATTACATGTAATCTTTTATCTTTTCTTTGACCTAGAACGGCTCCTACAGCATAATCACTGGCGTCACACATTATCTCAAACGGTTCAGACCAATCAGGGGGTTTCATAATGGGTGCTGAAATCAATGCTTGCTTCAAAAGGTTGAATGCTTCATTGCATTTTTCATCAAAGATGAATTCAGCATCTTTCATTAACAGGCCAGTTAAAGGTTTTGTTATTTTGGAGAAGTCCTTGATGAAACGGCGGTAGAATCCAGCGTGTCCAAGGAAACTTCTAACTTCCCTGATAGTCTTGGGTGGTTTTAGGTTCTCTATAACTTCTATTTTTGCTTTATCTACCTCTATACCTCTTTCGGAGATTATATGTCCTAAAATAATTCCTTCAGTCACCATGAAATGGCATTTTTCCCAATTCAGCACAAGGTTCACCTCCACACATCTTTCCAGGATTTTCTCAAGGTTGATAAGACAATTTTGGAAATCAAAACCGCAAACCGAGAAATCATCCATAAATACTTCCATGATTCCGTCTAGATAATCTGCAAAGATTGACATCATGCAACGTTGGAAAGTAGCAGGGGCATTACAGAGTCCAAAAGGCATTCGTCTGTAGGCAAAAGTTCCAAAAGGGCATGTAAAGGTAGTTTTTTCTTGATCTTCTGGATGTATAGGTATTTGGAAGAATCCCGAATACCCGTCTAGATAGCAGAAGTAAGAATGTCTGGCAAGACGTTCTAACATCTGGTCTATGAACGGTAAAGGGAAATGATCCTTCCTAGTTGCTTTATTTAACTTTCTATAGTCTATGCACATACGCCAACCTCCTTCTATCCGCTTTGCTATTTGTTCACCTTTCTCATTTTGCACAACTGTGATGCCTCCCTTCTTGGGTACCACATGCACAAGGCTCACCCACTTACTGTCCGAGATCTGATATATTATACCTGCTTCTAGCAACTTCAGAACTTCCTTCTTGACAACATCACTCAGTATAGGGTTTATCCTTCTCTGGTGCTCTCTGGAAGGTTTTGAATCTACTTCGAGCAAAATCCGACGCATGCATACGGATGGACTTATACCTTTCAGATCAGAGATATTATATCCTAAGGCTGAGGGATATCTTCGTAAAACGTCCAAGAGTTGATCTGTTTCTTTTTGTCTCAAGGCAGCACTAACTATAACCGGACGATTCATTTCTTCATCAAGAAACTCATATCTCAGGTTCTTAGGCAGTTCCTTAAGTTCCAAGGCTGGTTTAATAGGGCAAGGCATAGGATCTGGGGTAAGGGATAAACATTCGTAAAGGTTATCATCGATGTAGGGTTTCTTATAATTGTCATCTTTCAAAATAAGAGTTGATGGCAGCTTAATTGTTTCAATGACTTCTTCTTGCTCTAACTCCCTAACACATTCATCAATGATATCTATTGCATAACACGCGTCTCCTATCACAGGTGCCATAAGAAATTTTGAAAGTATAAATTCTATCTTCTCGTTCCCTACCTCAAAGGTTAGCTTCCCCTTTTTGACATCTATTATGGCTCCAGCAGTCGATAAGAATGGTCTACCTAGAAGAATTGGTATGTCATCATCTTCTTTAATGTCCATGACAACAAAATCAGTAGGGATAAACAACTGACCTATCCTAACAGGGACGTCTTCAAGTATGCCTATCGGATATTTAACAGATCTATCGGCTAATTGAAGTGACATCTTGGTAGGTTGCAACTCTCCTAAGTTTAACCTTTCGCAAACCGCTAAGGGCATTAAGCTCACACTAGCTCCTAAGTCTAGAAAAGATTTTTCGATGACATGACTCCCCAAAATACAAGGAATGGAAAAGTTTCCAGGATCTTTATCCTTTTTTGCTAATTTATTTTCGGCAATAGAATTACATTCCAAGGGTTTCGGATCATCAAGTCTACGTTTATTGGTAAGGATGTCTTTGAGAAACTTTGCGTAGGATGGTATTTGGGTAATGGCTTCTGTGAACGGGATTTCTACGTGAAGTTTTTCTATAACTTTAATGAATTTCTGATACTGATTATTGATCTGGGTTTGTTTAAGTCTTTGCGGATATGGTATTGGTGGTTTGTATGGCGGGGGTGGTATATAGGTTTTGTCTTTGGGTTCTTCTCCTTTTTCTTGACTTTCCTGGTTTACAGATTCCTCTGGTTTCTTCTTTTTATCTGGGATGTTGTCATCTTCCTTAGAAGTTTTGGGATCACTCAACCTTGGGTTACAAGGTTCATCATAAGCGGTCCCACTTCGTAGGGTAATGGCATTTGCTTGTCCTTTCGGGTTTTGTTGAGGTTGTCCAGGGAATTGTCCTCCAGGTGTGGTCTGAAGGGCTTGGTTTAAAGCTACCTGCGAGATTTGGGTTTCAAGCATCTTATTGTGAGTGATTATTTGGTCAACCTTGGTTCCTAACTGGGTAATTAGTTCGTTAACATGAACGTTTTGGTTCACGAACTCCTTGTTTTGTTGGATTTGAGCAGCGACAAAATTATCCACGATTTTCTCAAGGCTCAGTTTTGGTGGTACAGGTTGCATAGGTTGATTTGATCTTGGGGCTTGATAACTTGATTGTCTCGGAGGGGCAGTATTTTGGATAGGGTTATTATTCTTATAGGAAAAGTTTGGGTGATTCTTCCATCCAGGGTTATAGGTATTTGAAAATGGGTTCCCTTGGGTGTAGTTCACTTGTTCAGAGCTGGTCTCGTTTAACAGACTGCATTCTGCAAATTGGTGTCCTTTCGTCCCACATATCTCACAATCTGACGAAACTGCGGCTGCAGTATTCGGGGTTGTACACATATGCTCAACTTTTAGGGCTAATGCATCCATTTTAGCTTGCATCATGTCTATAGAGCTTACCTCATGTATTCCTCCTTGGGCTTCCTTCTTTTCCACTGTCGCTCGTTCTACTTCCCATGATTGATGGTTTTGGGCCATATCTTCGATAAGGGCACTAGCTTCAGGGTAAGGTTTGTTCATCAGTGCGCCACCTGCGGCGGCGTCGATGGTCATCTTAGTGTTATAATGAAGTCCATTATAGAAGGTTTGAATGATTAACCAATTTTCTAAACCATGATGTGGGCATGCTCTTAACAGCTCTTTATATCTCTCCCAGGCTTCGAACAACGATTCTCCTTGGTTTTGGGTAAATCTAGTTATTTGGTTTCGAAGAACAGCGGTCTTACTCGGGGGAAAATATCTAGCAAGGAATACTTTTCTAAGGTCTTCCCAACTTGTTATGGAATTTGGTGGAAGGGAATCTAACCAAGATAGGGCCTTATCTCTGAGGGAAAAAGGAAATAATCTTAAGCGAATCGCCTCAGGAGGGGCTCCATTGGTTTTAAAGGTGTCTGCTAGTTGGAGAAAGCTTTTCAAATGTTGGTTTGGGTTCTCTGTAGCAAGACCTGCGAATTGTCTCTGCTGTACTAACTGCAGCAGGGATGGTTTGAGTTCAAAATTGTTAGCTGGTATGGCTGGATTTACTATGCTAGAACTAGGTTCCTCGTTGGATGGTTGGGCGAAATCCTTAAGAGGTCTTTGATTTTGATCTTCGGCCATAGCTTTCCTAAGTTTACTGAAATATAAACGTGCGCGAGCGTAACGTTCTGGTTCAGCTAGAGGGTCTAATAAACTACCGGTACTACGAGTTTTTCGGATTGACCGGCGGGTAACTTCCTTAGTCTAAACGGTATAACAACAGGGTACGAAATTTGACGAAATTGGTCCCCGGCAACGGCGCCAAAAACCTTGATGCGTGTTTTTTTCGCAAGTGTACGAACGCGTCAGAGTAATATAAAAGATTATCGTATCCACAGAGACCAAGTGTCAATCTATCGCTATCTATTGTTAAGGTGTGTATCTAAGGTGATTGAAAATATTAGTTTTGAAGAGTGCACGGTAGTAAATAAAGTAATTAAAATTAATTGATAAAGACAGGTTCGAATGCAATTCACATAACCAATCGATAATCCAAGTACTTGCTAATAGAACTACTTACGGGCAATGTTTTCTACTTTGAAAAGAACTAATTTGACAGGAACTGTCGCTTTTGCGTACTCAGAACCGAGTTGTACCCCCTAATCAAACCCTCTTATTGTCACGGATAAAAAGGCGCGCATTGCGTTAGAGTAGTAAACCTATTTTTAAGAAATATAGTATCTTGACCAAGTTGAAAAGTATTTTAACCTGGATTTTCTAAAAAAAGAGAGGTTCTTACGAACCAGACTTTAAACTTCTTAACGCGTCCGAAAATGGTTTTAAAATCTCTTTTCCTTTTAAATTAAAAACTCCTAATAAACTAAACAAAGCGCTTTCGCTGTTTTTGAAATAGTTTAAAAACAATTAAGTTTAGATAGGCGTTGGACGGCTTTCGATCTTACCCAACGGAATTTAAGAACAGGAAAACTTATATTGAAAGTTAAAATAGCCCTTAAGTGTTTCTACTAACAATTGTACAGATTATCGGTTCGGTTATGATCTTCACATTATAACCTTTATAAAATTAGCCAGACATGGTAAAGTAAAAGTTCATTTTTAGATTTTTCATAAAAAAGTATTTAAGTGCGAGTGCGGAAAGTAAATGAAAGTAGTGCGAGTGCGGAAAGTAAATGAAAGTAGTGCGAGTGCGGAAAATAAACGAAAGTAATGCGAGTGCGGAAAATAAACGAAATTAAAAGACAATGCAAGAAATAAAGTTGACAAAAGGTAAAGTAATAAAACCTGCTCTAATCGGAGTGGTTGAATAAAATGCGAACTGAAAGTAAAATGGCGGCAGGATTAACTTCCTTCCAGAGTGCTCCAAGACTCAATCTCACAGGCTCTTACAGACTCGATCTCTCGAATGTAGTAACACCTCGATGTGAAGCGATTACCACTATTACACTGATATATGCTTATGAACAACTAAGCTTGGATGAAGAAAAACGAAAATCTAAAGTCCTATTTATAGGCAAGGAAACATGTGGAAAAGACAAGGATGCCCCTAGCATTTGAATTTGAGAGGGAACTCGTTTTGTTCTTGTGGCGCCCGCCACAACACCATGGCGCCCGCCATGAGTGTAAAGTTGCTTGGGCAGTTGGAGATCGTGGGGAAAAACAGTTGGGAGGAGTTTGAGACATGGCCACGTCATGGAAGACCCTGTGGCGGCCGCCATAGTGGATGCCATAAGTGCAAAATGCTGATTTTCTCTATTTTAGCTCATTTCGGCTCCTTTTTCGCTCCTTTTCTCGCTCGGGGCTCCGATTAGACAAAAAACCTGAAAACAAAGAAAAACATAATAATAACATAATAAAATGACATTAAAAAAACTAAGAATGCATGCGAAATCGGAGTAAAAAATACGGTGAAATTCAGTGTCATCAATGATGGATTGGAATTTATTGGAAGAAAAGTTCCTTGAACGGTTTTCCCCCACAACAAATTTTTGGAAGCGAAGACGGCGATATCGGTGTTTGCTCAAGGTGGAAATGAATCTCTTAATGAAGCTTGTGAGAGGTTCAGATCCATGTTACGAAAATGAAAAGGTCACGAGTTTGATGAATTAACTCAAGTGCACATCTTCCGGAATGGGCTCTAATCAGTTCACAAGACTTTGTTGGATGCTACTTTGGGTGGTTCATTAATGTCCAAAAGCACTGAAGATGCAATTGCTATTATTGATAGGATGTCACTCAATGATCATCAAAGAAATCACAACCGTGGCACACCTCAAAGAAAATTGGGCATGATCGAGTTGGGAACAAATGATGTTATTCTTGCTCAAAACAAATTACTCTCGCAACAAGTGGAGTTGTTGACAAAGCAAATGTCAAAGCTACCACAACAAATCAAAGAGATGCTAGAAGTTCCCAGCAAAAATCAACATGTAGCAAGTTGTGAGCTGTGTAAAGGCGATCATCCTATTGGCTATTGTCCACCGGTCGTTGAAGAAGCCAACTATGCGGGAAACTAAAATCAAGGCTTTCAACCAAGACCACCATATCAAAGCAATAACCAAGGATACCAACCGAGAGGTAATAGCCAAGGTTACCAATAAGGGTAGAGGCAGGAGCTGAGTTCTTCAAACCGTAAACCTTACCAAAATTACAACCAACCACAACAAACCCAAGGAGGAGGCTCTAAGATTGAGGAGACTTTCAACCAATTTATTCAAATGTCCATCTCCAGTTAAAAATGTATGGATGCGGCAATTCGAAATCTTGAGACTCAAGTTAGATAATTGTCCAAGCAACTAGCCGACCAACGTAAAGAAACCTTTCCAGCTGACACTCAAGTGAATCCAAATGAGCATTGCAAGGCCATCTTTACAAGGAGTGGAAGAACAATTGGTGGGGAAGTTGAAAATATGTGGTAGTTGAAAAGGAGAATGAGACTGTGGCGGAAGTTGAAAAAAATGATGAAAAGAAGGTAGTTGAAAAGAATGATGTAGAGGAGAAGTTGAAAAAAAAAGAAAAAAAGAAAGGAGCATTAGGGAGAAGTTCTACAAAAAAAAGTTACCATGCCTTCTCGCTCCTATGAAAAAAGAAAATCAAAAGCATTATGCGAGATTCTTGGATATAGTCGGTTGCAAGTAACAATTTCATGAAGGGTATACTTACAAAACAATTCACCTATATAAAGGAGAGGGGGGGGGGCGGGGGGGGGGGGGGTGGGGTTCGCACTTTGTAAAACAATTCACGTACAATTACACTCACAAAACCAGTTTTCACAATAACATATTTACACACTAATCCTAACCTCTCCATTCTCACATACATAAATCTCACCAATTTCTATACATTTTTTTTACTAAAACTCTTGTTTTTTTTTAACCTTATTCTTGGTATATCCACTACATGCATGGTTGCTATGAGAATCTTGTATCAGTTTAACCACATTTGCAAACCCTTTTAATTTTTATTTTTACTGACATGATATTTGATTAAGTTTGATTTACTTTAACTGTTGAGATATTATTTTTATTTATGTACCCATTATCTTTCTTCTATTGCCATGGACTGAATAACATGATTATTAGGTTCAGCTTTCATTAAGCTATGTTAATTACAAGGCAAATAAAATACAATGACATTTATTACTGGTGTTTATAGTTTGATATATTTTGAAAGGGGGTCTTCACGTTAACTCTTACTTATTTTTTATTTGTAAATTACAAATTAAAATATTGTTTATTGATAAAATTTTGTTGATATTACTCATGTGAAGGAAATGCAAAAAAGCAGTAGCTTGAAGGTGGAAGAGGAGAAACGAAGAGGGAAAATTTCCATAATCAACATCACCACTCCGAAGCTCCTGACGCCGCCGTGAGATAACACTCCAACAGAACGGAAAAACGAAAACAAAAAAAAAAAACAAAAACGGTGTCGCCGGAAAGTACACTCCACCAATCCGCCAGCAGTGTCAGCGATTGGTCCTTCCGGGTTCATTATCTTTCCTTTTCACTATTATGCCCAGTTTCTGTTATCTTGTAACTGATGCATTTATTTGTTTTTTTTAAGAGAAACAATATAGAACCCTTTCACTGATACTTTAAGATTTACTATTCATGTTTGATTTGAATTAGAGAGAGAAAGGATGTTACAGTAACCATGTGATTCATTGCCTTTTTTTAAAATTATATTAGGTATTAAATAAGTGTGATAGGTAACAGATTTACGTGGTTCAGCGGAGACGGGCTTAAGATGAGAAGGCTCGATAGGTTCTTGGTGGATAGAGTCATCATCAACAAGTGGGGTATGTTGAGTCAAGTAATTGGTAAAAGAGTTGTGTCGGATCATTGTCCAATTTGGGTCCATTTCAAAACAACCAATTGGGGGCCTAAACCCTTTAAATCCAACGATAATTGGTTTGATAACCCTTCATTTTTCAGCTTTGTGGAAAAATCTTAGAAGGACATTGAAATTCTGGTACCAGATGTGTGATGTTAAGTGAGATGTCACAACAACACACTCTGCAATGGACAATGCAATAACAAGCAATAAATCAACACAATGAATTATTCACCCAGTTCGGTCTAACTACCTACGTCTAGGGGCTACCAAGCCAGGGATGAATTTCACTATCAGTAGTATTAATTTACAGACTCAACAACCCAGTTGACATCTCCTAAACTTAATCACTACTTAATGAACCTTCTACCTAAGAGACCACTTAGATATGAAAACACTACTCAATCCCTAAATCACTTCAGTGATATAATTCAATGATCACACACTTTGAATAACTCAACTTGATTCTGCTTCACAGCTTCGATCAAGAACAACTCAAAACAACACCAATTCACACTAGAATGGTTTACAATACAAACACGAAGACACAAACAACACTCAGTCTTTAGCTCTTTTTCTTCATTCCTTTTCCTTCAGGATTGATGCGCTTTATATAGCAATTTGAATTGGGCTTGGACCTGCTACAATATCTGACATGATTTGTTATTTAAAACTGAATATTCAAAACAGATTTTATCCCCAAAATCTTTTTAAATCTTCAGCCTTTAAACACTCCTACAAATCTGCATTAAATCTCTATGCAACAGAGAATATCTATCCCAAGATATCCGCAACCAATGAGACTAACAGCTCTCCCAACTTCCAGCTAAAACGCAAACCCTAACAAAATCACCAAACCTGATGTTATTAATCTTCTGCAGACCTGATGTCACAACATCGAATGTGACATCAGACTTCACAACTCCGACAAGTTAAACACTTAACATAAACCAATGTTAATACTCAATGTTAAGACATCACCCATGTGACATCAACATTGAACAACTTTGTTTTACCAAAATTCTAGCCAATCCAAGAACCAACAATCTCCCCCTTTGGCTAATTTTGGCTAAAACAATCTCTGCACCATCAGAGACTTCAGCAGCGGAAAAAATTTTAAAACAGTTAAAAAAAACTCCCCCTTAAAACTAGAACCAGCTGTTCAAGAAAAGCCAGCTGTTCAACATGCACATTCCCCCTTAACATCTTCACCACACCCCTTCTTAGATAGACTGCACTCTACACACCTAGGCTAACTCTCCCCCTTTTTAGCCACAATTGGACAAACACCAAACACAATGTCCTGACATAATCAATAACACAGTCAAACACCAAGCTTTCCCCAAAAAACAAGTTCCAACACCTTGACTGGTCAGGCGATACAAACAATGATCCTTGTTTGCAATATAAAAACAAGCCTTCTTCCTTCTAGCAGCACCACACAACAACCAAGAGTGAGCCAGTCAAACTCCAAAGATGCAGCAAAGAACCTCAAGCAGGAGGACAAGAAACCAAATCCACTGAAGAAGAAGAGCAAAACACAGACACCAGCTGGAACTTCTTCAGGAGCAACAAGAGCCGGCAGGACCTCAGAGACAAGAATGAAAACCAGCAAGAACCCTCCAGTGCAACGACATGCTTCTGATGATGAATGGGATGAAGACTGGAAAACTTTTCTAGATTCAGGGGGTTGGGACAATCTGTAGACTCTTTGTTTGTAACTTTTTATGTACTCCAATCTTGTATGCCTTCAGCAGTTGAAACAATTGACAATAAAGTACACAACTGCACAATACACTCTCCAGCACACTTAATCTTCATAAATGCAAATTCCCAATTTACTTCTTAAACTTTCAAATTGGTTTGCATCTAAGGCTTTAGTGAAGATATCAGCTAATTGCTTATCTGTAGCTACATGTTCCAAGACAACAACTTTGTCTTCAACCAAGTCTCTTATAAAATGATGCCTTATATCAATATGCTTGGTTCTGCTATGCTGAATAGGATTCTTAGAAATATTGATAGCACTCAAATTATCACAGTACAATGTCATGACATCTTGCTTGACATTGTATTCTATTAACATCTGCTTCATCCACACAAGTTGAGAACAACTACTCCCTGCTGCTATGTACTCAGCTTCAGCAGTAGAAAGAGACACACAGTTCTGCTTTTTACTAAACCATGATATCAGATTATTCCCTAAGAAGAATCAACCTCCTGAAGTGCTTTTCCTATCATCAGCACTCCCAGCCCAGTCAGCATCACAATATCCCCTTAACTCAGTCCCAGATTCATGATTATACAACATTCCATAGTCACTAGTGCCATTAACATATTTCAAGATCCTCTTCACTTGATTCAAGTGACTAGCCTTAGGTTCAGATTGATATCTGGCACAAACTCCAACAGCAAAAGCAATGTCAGGTCTGCTCGCTGTGAGATACAATAGACTCCCAATCATGCTTCTATATAAACTTTGATCCACACTGACACCATGTTCATCCTTGGACAATTTTAGACGAGTAGGAGCAGGAGTCCTCTTGTGATTAACATTCTCTAGACCAAACTTCTTCACTATGTTCTTTGCATACTTGCTCTGAGAAATGAATATGGAGTCCTCCATTTGTCTAACTTGTAGACCAAGAAAATAGTTCAGCTCACCAACAAGACTCATTTCAAATTCAGACTGCATCTGTTCCACAAAATGTTTCACCATTGCATCTGACATCCCACCAAATACTATGT
This sequence comes from Lathyrus tuberosus, assembly GCA_022829125.1. Classification (NCBI taxonomy): domain Eukaryota; kingdom Viridiplantae; phylum Streptophyta; class Magnoliopsida; order Fabales; family Fabaceae; genus Lathyrus; species Lathyrus tuberosus. The sequence goes on along the minus strand of JALAZF010000587.1, from coordinate 2,045,096 downwards.
CATCAACATAGATTTGAGCTATCATCAGTTTTCCTCCTTCCTCTTTAACAAACAAAGTCTTGTCAATCCCTCCTTTTTTATAGCCATTCACAACCAAGAAATCAGTAAGTTTTTCATACCAAGCTCTTGGTGCTTGCTTCAAACCGTATAGAGCTTTCCTTAGTTTGTACACATGGTCAGGAAATGTTGGATCAATAAATCCTTTTGGTTGATCAACATACACCTCTTCATTTAAGTACCTTTCAAGAAGGCACTTTTAACATCCAACTGAAAAAGCTTGAATTTGAAATTACAAGCCACACCTAAGAGAAATCTGATAGATTCCAGTCTTTCCACAGAAGCAAAGGTTTCATCATAATCAATTCCTTCAACCTGAGTGTATCCCTGAGCAACCAATCTGGCCTTGTTTCTGGTGACCACTCCTTGTTCATCAGATTTATTCTTGTAGATCCACTTGGTGCCAATCACATTAACTCCATCAGGCCTAGGTACAAGCTCCCATACTTCATTCCTCTTGAATTGCTCCAGCTCTTCATGCATTGCATTTATCCAAAACTCATTAGTCAATGCTTCCTTGACATTCTTTGGCTCAATTTTGGAGACAAAGCATGAACTTGCTATAACATCTCTTGACCTAGTCCTCACTCCAGAGTTTGGATCTTCTATAATGAGCTCCTTTGGGTGGTCCTTCTGCACTCTGATGGAGGGATCCTTATGAGGTTGCTCAGTTTCAGGCTCAGCAGCAGCAACACTAGGAGTTGGACTTCTGTCTTCAACTTCTGGAGCAACTTCACCAACTGATGTTCCAACATCATCTAGGACATCATCATCTTCCTGCTTGTCCTCGTCATCAATCACCACATTGATTGACTCCATCATCACCTTGGTTCTAGAGTTAAAAACCCTATATGCTCTGCTGTTAGTAGAATATCCCAAAAATATTCCTTCATCACTTTTGGAATCCAATTTTCTTCTCTGTTCTCTATCAGCCAGAATATAACATCAACTTCCAAAAACATGAAAGTATTTAACATTAGGTTTTCTCCCCTTCCATAGTTCATACAGAGTGGATGAAGTGCCTATTCTCATGGTAACCCTGTTGTGAATGTAGCAGGCAGTATTCATGGCCTTAGCCCAAAAGTGATAGGGAAGTTTCTTGGCGTGGATCATTGCTCTAGCAGACTCTTGGATAGTTCTGTTCTTCCTCTCAACTACTCCATTTTGCTGAGGAGTAATAGGAGATGAAAACTCATGACTTATACCGTCAGCAGAGCAAAATTCTTCAAACTTGCTATTCTCAAACTCTCTTCCATGGTCACTTCTTATCCTGATAACGTTACTCTCCTTTTCTCTTTGGAGTCTTTGACAAAGATCTTTAAAAACATCAAACACCTCTGATTTGTCTTTGATGAAGCTCACCCAGGTGTACCTTGAAAAGTCATCCACAACTACATACATATATTTCTTTCCACCCAGACTTTCAACCTCCATAGGTCCCATCAAGTCCATATGAAGTAGTTCCAAGACCTTGGAGGTGGTGTCATGTTGAAGCTTCGGATGAGACATCTTTGTCTGCTTCCCTTTTTGACAGTCTCCACACACTTTTCCTTCCTCAATATTAAGTTTGGAAATTCCTCTGGCTGCTTCTGAGGAGATGATTCTCTTCATTCCCTTCAGGTGAAGATGTCCCAACTTCTGATGCCAGATTTTGACATCATCTTCTTTAGCAAAAACACAAGTGGAAGAACTTGAGTCTTGTGGCACCCAAAGATAACAGTTGTTCTTAGACCTGGCTCCTTTCATAATGACTTCTCCTTTATCATCTTTGACAATGCATTCAGACTTTGTAAAGTCTACTATGAATCCTTGATCGCAAAGTTGACTAATGCTAATCAAATTAGCTGTCAGTACTTTAACAAGAAGAACATCCTCTAGTCTGGGAGCACCAGCACAGTTCAGTTTACCTCTCCCCTTGATCTCTCCTTTGACCCCATCACCAAATGTAACATAGCCTGAAGAATGAAGCTTCACATCTACCAACAGATTCTTTACTCCAGTCATGTGCCTTGAACACCCACTGTCAAAGTACCAATCTTCTTTGGTAGAAACCCTTAAAGAAGTGTGAGCTATCAAGCTGGTAACCTTAACTTTAGGGACCCATTGCTTCTTAGGCTTGGATATCTGCCTTCCTTTATAATAGTTCTGTTTGGGAACAACCTGATGAGCCTTCTGTGGATACCCATGTAGCTTATAACAATAAGCCTTAATGTGTCCAAAACATCCACAATGGTGACATCTCCAGTGCCTGTATTTCCTCTTGGATGAAGTTCTGTCATGATGTTCTAACATCTGTTTTAACATCACTGGTTTGGAGGTGATAACATCAATAGAACCTGCATTATTGGTGAATCCCAAACCACATTTGTCTGCAGCCATCTTCCCAATACTAAGAATGTTTTCTAAAGCATCAGTACCATTGTTCAACATTCTGATAGTTTTGGTCATAGAGTCCAGTTTATAGTTAAGCATACTGACTTCAGCTTCGAGTTCAGTCTTTTCAGCTTTTAACTATACTATGGTTTTCTTCAGCTATTCTCCTTCAAGACACACTTGTTCACTTCTTATGAAAAGATCTTTATAAGTGGCAACAAGTTCATCATAAGTCACCTCATCATCACAAGAATCATTATCTGACTCATAAACCCCAACCATAGCTCTAACAAGTTTAGCTAAATTTTCTTCAGATTCACTCTCACTGTCAGACCAAGAAGCTGATAACCCTTTCTGCTTCTTTAGAAAAGTAGGGCATTCTTTCTTGACATGTCCATACCCTTCACACTCAAAGAATTGTATCCCTTTGTCATTACTGGATTTTTCTTCATCTTTAGACTTCTTCCCTTGTTCTCCTGATCTGTTGATGTCAGAGGTAATGTTCTTGACATTGGGATTATAACTCCTATTTATCCTCTTCATAACTTTGTTGAACTGTTTACCCAGCAAGGCAATAGCCTGAGACAGCTCCTCCTGAGAATCATCTTCTTTCCCTTTCTTGGCTTCTTCAGAACTGGAAACCAAAGCTATACTCTTAGACTTCTTCTCTGTTCCTCTTCACTTAACCCTAGCTCAAATGTTTGAAGAGATCCAATAAGCTCATCAACCCTCATTTTGCTGATGTCTTGAGCTTCTTCAATTGCAGTCACCTTCATCTTGTACCTCTTAGGAAGGGACCTACGGATTTTCCTTACAAGCTTTTCTTCTGACATCTTTTCTCCAAGAGCACTGGATGCATTGGACAGCTCAAGGATACTCATGTGGAAGTCATGGATAGTCTCATCTTCCTTCATCTTCATACTTTCAAACTTAGATGTTAGAATCTGAAGTCTTGACATCTTAACTCTAGAAGATCCTTCATGTGTAGTCTTCAAGATGTCCCAAGCTTCCTTAGCAACTTCACATGTATTGATCAACCTGAATATATTCTTATCTACTCCATTGAAAATAGCATTTAAAGCTTTGGAATTACCAAGGGCAAGCTCATCTTCTTCCTTGGTCCATTCTTCTTCAGGTTTCAGCTTTGAGGTGCCCTCTTTATCTTTCCCAGCATCATGTTTTTCAAACACAACAGGTGCTTTCCATTCTTTTATGATAGCCTTCCAAGCCCTGTTGTCCAAGGATTTCAAAAAGGTGATCATCCTTGGTTTCCAATAATCATAATTCGAGCCATCCAAAATAGGGGGTATATTCACAAATCCACCAACTTCCTTGTCCATCTTTACCAGAAAGTATCAGCCCTAGATCTCACCCAGATGCAGAGCAGGATGCCTGCTCTGATACCAATTAAAATTCTGGTACCAGATGTATGATGTTAAGTGCGATGTCACAACAACACACTCTGCAATGGACATTGCAATAACAAGCAATAAATCAACACAATGAATTGTTCACCCAGTTCGGTCTAACTACCTACGTCTGGGGGCTACCAAGCCAGGGATGAATTTCACTATCAGTAGTATTAATTTACAGACTCAACAACCCAGTTGACATCTCCTAAACTTAATCACTACTTAATGAACCTTCTACCTAAGAGACCACTTAGATATGAGAACACTACTCAATCCCTAAATCACTTCAGTGATATAATTCAATGATCACACACTTTAAATAACTCAACTTGATTCTGCTTCACAGCTTTGATCAAGAACAACTCAAAACAACACCAATTCACACTAGAATGGTTTACAATACAAACACGAAGACACAAACGACACTCAGTCTTTAGCTATTTTTCTTCGTTCCTTTTCCTTCAGGATTGATGCGCTTTATATAGCAATTTGAATTGGGCTTGGACCTGCTACAATATCTGACCTGATTTGTTATTTAAAACTGAATCTTCAAAACAGATTTTATCCCCAAAATCTTTTTAAATCTTCAGCCTTTAAACACTCCTACAAATCTGCATCAAATCTCTATGCAACAGAGAATATCTATCCCAAGATATCCGCAACCAATGAGACTAACAACTCTCCCAACTTCCAGCTAAAACGCAAACCCTAACAACATCACTAAACCTGATGTTATTAATCTTCTGCAGACCTGATGTCCCAACATCGCATGTGACATCAGACTTCACAACTCCAACAAGTTAAACACTTAACATAAACCAATGTTAATACTCAATGTTAAGACATCACCCATGTGACATCAACATTAAACAACTTTGTTTTACCAAAATTCTAGCCAATCCAAGAGCCAACAGACATTAAGATTGCTAGCAGAAGTGACTATGTTATTAAAGAAAAATTTAAGTAACTGAAGGTAAAAATTAGAAAGTGGAGTGTTGAGCATTTTGGGTGGTTTGATCTCAAGGCGGACGAGGGTATCGAAGAGATGAACTTATTAGACCTGAAACTCTAGGTTTGTGGTGGTCAAGAGGTTGAGTACTTGGTGAATAAGAGAGCGGAAGCTTGTCGGCAAATGTGGAGTAATCTTAAGATCAAAGACAATATGATTATCCAAAAATCTAGGAGGAAATGGATTTTAGAAGGTGATTCGAACTCGAAAGTATTTCACAGCTTCATTAATGGAATACTAAGGAGGAAGCACATAGGTGCTGTGGAATCAATAGAGGGTAGAGTGGAGGGAGTGGAGAAAGTTAGAGAAGCTGTCTTTCATTCTTTAAGGATCTGTATTCTGAACCTTTAATGGATAGACCTTGTTTGGAGTATGGTGTTTTCAACAAGTTAAAATTTTCGGAGGCCGAATATCTGGAATCTAAGTTTTCGGAGGATGAAATTAAGGCAGCGGTTTGGGACTGCGATGGTTCAAAGAGTTCTGGTCCAGGCGAGTTTAATCTTTTTTCATTAAAAGGTGCTGGTCTATTTTAAAGGAGGATATCATCAAGTTTCTATCTGACTTTCATTCTCACTCTTTTCTTCCTAAAGCTATCTCCTCTTCATTCTTAACTCTTATTCCCAAGGTTGACAGTCCGTTACACCTGGGAGATTACAGACCTATATGTCTAGTGGGAAGTCTGTACAAGATATTGGCGAAGATTTTAGCGAATAGGTTGAAGAAGGTTTTGGACGGATTAGTTTCGCAAAACCAGTCTGCTTTTGTTCCAGGGAGGCAAATGTTAGAAGGGATGGTAGTTGCTAATGAAATCATAGATCTCGCAACTAGAGAGAACAAAGAGTGTCTGTTATTCAAGGTTGATTTCGAGAAGGCGTATGATTGCGTTACCTGGAATTTCCTAAGGTACTTAATGGAAACTATGTGGTTTGGGAGTAAATGGAGAAATTGGATGGAATCTTGTATTTTTAGTTGTCACTTTTCTGTTTTGGTTAACGGCAACCCGACTTCGGAGTTTAAAGCGGAAAGAGGCCTTCGTAGAGGAGACCCTTTATCTCCTTTTTTGCTTGTTCTCGTCACGGAAGGGTTAACTCAGCTGGTTAAAAAATCGAGGTTAAGTGGAGCTTTTAAGGGTTTTGATGTCGGGGAGTCTTTGAAGGTGGAAATCGTTCAATTTGCAGACAACACCCTTCTCATTGGTAAAGGAGGCTGGAGTAATTTATGGAACATAAAGGCTATTCTTAGAGGATTCGAACTTATTTCGGGTCTTCGAGTCAATTTTTCAAAAAATAGGATTATGGGGATTAATATCAGTATGCATTTCATAGAGGCAGCTTCTAGTTTCCTAAATTGCAGGATTGATAAATCATCTTTCAAATTCTTGGGTATTCAAGTAGGATGTAATCCTAGAAGGCTTGCTTCTTGGAACTTTCTCTTTGATTTATTCTCTAGAAAGCTTACAAGATGGCATGGTAAGTTTATTTCAATGGCTGGTCGTGTATCGCTGTTAAACTCTGTTCTCTCTAGTCTTTCAATATTTTGGTTTAGTTTTTACAAAGTCCCGGAAGGTGTGTTGAAAAGGCTGGATTCAATCAGAAAACGATTTCTGTGGGGAGGAGGAGATAAAAAGGATAATATTCACTGGATCAAATGGGATGTGGTTTGTAGGCCTAAAAAAGATGGAGGATTGGGAGTTATTAGATTGAAAGATTTCAATGAAGCTTTATTAGCAAAATGGAAGTGGAAGATTTTGGAGGATAAAGATTCGGTTTGGAAGTCGATTTTGAGAAGTCGATACAGATGTTTAGAAGACCAATTAATGGAGAAGGAAGCTGTTTTGAAAGGATCTTCCTCCTTTTGGTGGAAAGATCTTTTCAAAATTGGGAAGGATTTTTCTAATAACAATTCTTTTTTTACAGGAAATATTTCTTACAGACTGGGAGAGGGAAATACTGTCTCTTTTTGGAAGGCTTGTTGGGCAGATGATATAGCACTAGAAGAACAGTTTAGCAATTTACGTGCTTTGCATATCCATAAGTCGAGTTCTGTTAGAGAAATGGGAGAGTTTGCTCATGGAGATTGGCATTGGAAAGAGTTTAGCTTCAGCAGAAACTTAAATCCTGAGGAGAGCATTTGCCTGTTTAGATTGAAGGAGAAAATTAGTGCAAAAAAGCAAGAAAAGAAGAAGAAGGATATTGTAATATGGAGTGTGGATCCATTGAATGGTTACTCATCGAGGAAAGGTTACGAAATCTGCCAGGAAGGAAGGCCTCAAATCTTACAACATCAAGATCAACTCAAAGCCTTTAATTTTCTATGGAATTTGAAGATGCCGACAAGATTCAAGACTTTCGGATGGCGGCTGTTGTAACGCCCCGTTTTGTCTTATTTATTTAATCGAGTCAATTTAATTATTTTTGTTATTATATTATTTTATTCTTGACTTTTATTTAACAATATATTATTTTTCATCGTTATTATGTTTTATCGCATTTTGAGAGCGTTTGCGAGATATTTGAGCTGAGGGGTAAAATGGTCATTTTGAGAGGTTAGATATTTTAGAAAAACTAGATATTTTCAATAAATAGAAAATAGAGAGAAAAAGAGAGAAAAGAAAGGGAAAGAAAAGAAGAGAAAGAAAAGGAGAAGAAAGAAAGAGAGAAGAGGAGAAAGAGGAAAATCGAGGAAACCTCAATTTCAAGCGCGATTAATCGGGTAAGGGTGAGAAGTTTCGATTATGTCTTGCTTGTGTATGTATATGTGTTGTTTGTTGTAATTGTTTTGGTTGTTTCACAACTTTTTCTCATTGATAAATTGATAGAAATTGATGTTTTCACGGATGAATTTCGATATAAACTGCGTAGAATACTTGTCGATTATGTTGGAACATGTTTTGGTTGATATATTGTGATTTGGAAGTGTTTGGGTGGAAGAAATGATGAATTTTGGTCCCATATGACCTATATTGACGCTGCTGTGAATTTCTGGGTTCGCAGGTTCGTTTTGCGAACCCCAACGAAGGGGAAAGCGAAGGTTCGCCCAGAAGTTCGCATTACGAACTTTATGCTATTTTTTCTCTGCCACGGTTCGCTGGAGGTTCGCATTGCGAATAGGAAAGCGAACGTGACATATTTTCCATATTGTTTTCTTCATAACTTTGATCCGTAACTCGGATTAAGGCACGGTCGGATGCGTTGGAAAGCTATTTCAATGCTCTTTATGATAGTGGAATAGGAACATATGTTTATGTCATGGATTGATAGGAAAATATGGAAAAGTGATGTATGTGTGAATACGGTAGTCCCCGTTTCCACCAAAATTCACGAATCGGGAATTCGATTGATATGGGACTTGAAGCCTTGGAAAGAGAATCCAATGTGCTAGTAAATGGTTATGTGATATCATGTGTTAACTAAGAATATTTGGTAGCGGATGATTAGTGGTTTGTAGGTTTTGTTGTGTTTGTTGGTGTTCGATGCGATATGCCATCGTCCTATAAATGTGGGGCTTTTGTGCTATCTATATGATGTTGATGCATGTGATAATGATTGTTGTGGTTTATGGTTTATGATGAAATGCATTGTTTATGTGAAATTCAATATATGTTGTTTGGTGGCCTTTATGGTTTGAAATGCATTGTTTGAATTGATTTCCAATGCATGAATAATGATGATGAGATAATTCATATTGTTGAATTGTGGATGTGCATTTGATTGTCATGAGTCATTGTATGCTAAGCATCATGATATGCATTCTTGTGATGTCGTGTGCCCTAGTGGGTGTGAGCGACTAAACGGTTCCAGAGGGAATCCGCTATAACATCATGTGCCTTATACAAAGAGGTGTGAGCGATGATTATAGACGATTGTGTGCCTTATACAAAGAGGTGTGAGCGATCGGGTCGTGAGCCTTATACAAAGAGGTATGAGCGATGGGGAACATCGTTTTCCCGACGGGGAGTTACACTAAGTAACAAGCGATGGTTCCAATAGTTCCTGAGTGAACTGATGATGAGAAAGATGGATGGATGGTACCGCATATGCATTGCATAGAGTCGTTGTGTCGGTCTCTGTGCATTTGCATAAATCATGAATGGATTGATTATGTGTGAGAATTGTGAATGGATGCATTATGTGTGGGAAATTGTGAATTGATTGAGTATGTGTTGAGATTTATGATTGGATTGGTGAATTGATGTGCATATGTGATAAATGCATTGGTTATGGATGATATGTTTTATGTATAGACATATGTTATGTTGTGTGGGGATGTTGTACGTTACCATGACCGTATTAATGGTCTATGATATGCTATGTATGAATATATGTGATGTGGTGGTGTGTTTCCATATGTCATAACTTTGGTATGCATTAGGTGTGAACTATATTATGTATCTGTCGCATGCTCTATGTGTTAGTATGTGATGTTTGTGGTGAGAATAATTATGTATGTGGATTTATATGTTTTTGCATATTATTATGCAATCTTGATTTAGTTGTTATTTCTCACCCTTCTGCTGTGGTTTATTGCTCTATGAGGCAATTGCAGATTTGTGTCTTGGAGGCTTTTGTGAAGATTAGTTCTCCACCTTTTTGTCGGTCTGTCTCTCTGATACGTAACACGGGAGTCGGGGAACGCTTGTGTTATTTATATGTATCCATTTGTTGTATCTATGCTGTATTACCTTTGTACGAATATTTTAATGTTATAAAATAATTTATTTTATAAAATAAGTCAGTTATGAATCTTTCCACTTTATTCCATAATTGAACTTTCCTTTTGTTGGAAAAAGTTTCCCTTTTATGTTTATTCCATTTTGTGTTATGTATCAAATTTATGAGCAGGGATTGTGTTTTCTTTCTTTAAACGTGGCATCCTTGTTTCTGTCAGAAAATAATAAATTTTTATTACTCTGATTTATTTATGTATTATTTATTCGCGATGGGAATTGAGGTGTTACATAAGTGGTATCAGAGCAGGTCGGTCCGTCCTGCCAAGTTGTTGAGTCAGTTAGTGTGATAGTTGAATACTGTCGATGTTGTTTGTCCCTTAGTACGTGATATGTGTGTGAAACACTATCAGTACTTTCTGGTTTTCTAATCCTTTGTCTTAAGGATTGAGAACGAGATAAGAGAGGGAGAAACTGGTACTTCTCCAAGTTTCTTCAGGCGTGGAGTGTTGGCTCAGTGTGCCGTTGATTGTAAGATTGTAAGTGTTGTTTGGACAGTGTGGTTCCCGGTTCCAGAGGGAATACGGAGGTAAGGTTTATGTCGACTAAGGATTTGTGCCTTAGGTAGTTTTGTGCACAAGATGCAAGAAATGCTATTATAGTTTGGTAAAGATGGTTTATGCCCCATCATGATTGTCGGCTGTCTATTGACAAATTGAGGAACTGATCACCCTTAATCTCTTGTTGATAGTAGACGAAATTATGTTGGATGGAATAGACGTGTCTTTCCGGCTTGATAGTGTGTGCAATGAATTGTTTAGAATTAAGTAAAGTGCTTATGGATCATTTTGTTAAATCGATGAAGATTCTAATATCGGAAGATGGGACGGATTAGAGGTTTTGGTATGTTGGTCCAGTTGGGAAGTCATTGAGAGAGCACGATTGGGTATCATTAATGGTTGTTCTCAGAGAGTAGAGTGTGAACTCAAAATTGGACGAAGGTGAGGATTTGAGGTTTGGATCTGCTAAGTAAGTAGAAAAACTTTTAAGAAGTGAGACTAAGATGTTTGTTTGTTTGTGATGATAGTTTTCTAGAGATTGGTAAAAAGGCCACAGTGATGGGCTTCCAGTTGTACGTGATTTTTAGATGTATTTTCGGATGGAATATTGGATGTTAGCATTAGAAATGCCCGGACTGATAGAGCAGTTGGAAGGTTTATTGGGAAGGAGAATTGTGAGGCCAAGTATGTTGTCATCTTGGAGAGCTCCAGTATTGTTGGTAACAAAAAGGATGAATGATTGAATGGGATAACAAGCATGATGTGCATAATAGTATTGAGATTATGGAAAGCCAAACTTAGAGTTTCGATGAGTTTTGGAGTTCTTAGAGATTTAGAGTATTAATGGAAATTTTGAGGAAACCCTTGTGGGTGGATGTAACATTGAGATTGAGAGTTCTTTTTGGTTGATTGTTGATACATGTTGGAATTTATGGAATTTGGATTGTCTAGAGAATGAAATTATGTATGGATTACTGACAGTGGAATAAGGTAATGATTGAGAATAAGTGTCCACTTTCGGGAATAGATAATTGGAATGGTTTGGTTGAGTTTGATTGAAATTACAACTGTTTGGAACGTTTGATAAGAATGGTGAATTGTGTGAGTTGAGGCTTTGATCGATTTAATGTGACTGATTATGTTTGTTATCATCAGATTAGGCTGTTATTTACTCGGTTAAGCTTGTATGTGAGTAACCAGTTACCCAGTGAAAATTTTTGCTAAAGCTTTAAGAATTTATATCTTTTGGAATTTGGTTGGGCATTACAACGTACAGTGATGTTATTTGGTGTTAGTAATGTGTCTATAATGTTTGTGGAGTAGAGGAATCGTATCTTCCATATTTATTTGGATGAGTTCGCAGTGGTTTTGATTGAGGGTATTCGGATCTATTATCAACTCAGGGGAAGAACAGGTAGAGTGTTTGAGATTTGAATTACAAGTGTTGAAAAGAGACGAAGTTTTATGCTAAGTTATTCAAGTGAGAATTTAGGTTGAAAAAGGTTAGTTTTCTTGGATATGTTATTTCAGATGAGAGTATGGTTATGGATCCATCAGAAGTAGATGCAGTTCTACGATGAGAGGCTCTGAAGTTGGTTAAGGAGATTAGAATCTTTTTGGACTTTAGTTGGTTATTACCGGAGGTTACGGAAGGCTTTTCCAAGTTAGCGTTTTCGTTACTTCGATTGACTTACAAAAGGTAAGTCGTTTTTTTTGGGATGTTCGTTGTAAGGAAAGTTTCAGAGAGCTAAAGTAGAAGTTGTCTACGGCTCCAGTTTTGATACTGCGTGATCCTGATAAACCGTTTGTGAGGTATTGTGATATGTCTTTGGTGAGTTTAGTTAGTGTGTTAATGCAAGAGGGTAAAGTCGTAGTTTATGCTTTACGACAATTGAGGATTCATAAAAGGATCTATACTATTCAGGATTTGGAGTTGGTTGCAGTTGTATTGTGTTGGAAAATTTGGAGGTATTATCTTTATGGTTCTAGGTTCAAAGCGTTTGGTAATCACAAGAATATTGAGTACCTATTTGGTCGGAAGGAATACGGTGTGAGACAACGAGGATGGTTGGAAGTTGTGATGAGTTAAGTCGAAAGTTTTTATACATGTCAGTTTTGATGGTCAGGGAGTTAGAATTATTTGAGCAGTTCAGAGACTTGTGTCTGGTGTGTGAGATAACATAGTAGAGTGTGAGGTTGGGTATATTAGAAGTGCACAATGATTTTCGGCGAATATGAGAAAGAGTTAGACTTTGGACGTGGGATTGATAGTTTTGATGGTTTCGAGTAATCAGAGTACGCAGCGAAAGTGTGAAGTGGCACAATTCGTATATGCATGTGTGACAAGGAGGTTGGTATTGTGGTTATGCGGAGGTTGTTGGAACGATGTTGGTTCGTGGAACTTTATGTTCTTGTTTGTGTTGTTGCGTCTTTTTTATCGTGCTAGTTCGAGTGCGAGTAGCAAATCCCTTTGTGGGAGATTAGGGGAGTGTTACATGTGTGGTCGTAACTTGGGTATTCTTTGAGTTGTGAGTTGGTCGTCAAGTGCATTGTATGGGCATTGCATCTTGTAGTTGTAGTTGTCGTCGTTGTCGTGTCGTTGTTGTAGTCGTTGTTAGCGAGGTGGTTTGTCAGTTATATTTTCGAGGACGAAAATGTCTAAGTGGGGGAGAATTGTAACGCCACGTTTTGTCTTATTTATTTAATCGAGTCGATTTAATTATTTTCATTATTATATTATTTTATTCTTGACTTTTATTTGACATTATATTATTTTTCATCGTTATTATGTTTTATCACATTTTGAGAGCGTTTGCGAGATATTTGAGCTGAGGGGTAAAATGGTCATTTTGAGAGGTTAGATATTTTAGAAAAACTAGATATTTTCAATAAATAGAAAATAGAGAGAAAAAGAGAGAAAAGAAAGGGAAAGGAAAAGAAGAGAAAGAAAAGGAGAAGAAAGAAAGAGAGAAGAGGAGAAAGAGGAAAATCGAGGAAACCTCCGTTTCAAGCGCGATTAATCGGGTAAGGGTGAGAAGTTTCGATTATGTCTTGCTTGTGTATGTATATGTGTTGTTTGTTGTAATTGTTTTGGTTGTTTCACAACTTTTTCTCATTGATAAATTGATAGAAATCGATGTTTTCACGGATGAATTTCGGTATAAACTGCGTAGAATACTTGTCGATTATGTTGGAACATGTTTTGGTTGATATATTGTGATTTGGAAGTGTTTGGGTGGAAGAAATGATGAATTTTGGTCTCATATGACCTATATTGACGCTGCTGTGAATTTTTGGGTTCGCAGGTTCGCTTTGCGAACCCCAGCGAAGGGGAAAGAGAAGGTTCCCCCAGAAGTTCGCATTGCGAACTTTATGCTATTTTTTCTCTGCCACAGTTCGCTGGAGGTTCGCATTGCGAATAGGAAAGCGAACGTGACAGATTTTCCATTTTGTTTTCTTCATAACTTTTGATCCGTAACTCGGATTGAGGCACGATCGGATGCGTTGGAAAGCTATTTCAATGCTCTTTATGATAGTGGAATAGGAACATATGTTTATGCCATGGATTGATAAGAAAATATGGAAAAGTGATGTATGTGTGAATACGGTAGTCCCCGTTTCCCCCAAAATTCACGAATCGGGAATCCGATTGATGTGGGACTTGAAGCCTTGGAAAGAGAATCCAACGTGCTAGTAAATGGTTATGTGATATCATGTGTTAATTAAGAAAATTTGGTAGCGGATGATTAGTGGTTTGTAGGTTTTGTTGTGTTTGTTGGTGTTCGATGCGATATGTTATCGTCCTATAAATGTGGGGCTTTTGTGCTATTTATATGATGTTGATGCATGTGATAATGATTGTTGTGGTTTTTGGTTTATGATGAAATGCATTGTTTATGTGAAATTCAATATATGTTGTTTGGTGGCCTTTATGGTTTGAAATGCATTGTTTGAATTGATTTCCAATGCATGAATAATGATGATGAGATAATTCAAATTGTTGATTTGTGGATGTGCATTTGATTGTCATGAGTCATTGTATGCCAAGCATCATGATATGCATTCTTGTGATGTCGTGTGCCCTAGTGGGTATGAGCGACGAAACGGTTCCAGAGGGAATCCGCTATAACATTGTGTGCCTGATACAAAGAGGTGTGAACGATGATTATAGACGATCGTGTGCCTTATACAAAGAGGTGTGAGTGATCGGGTCGTGTGCCTTATACTAAGAGGTGTGAGCAATCCATAAACGCCGTGTGCCTTATATAAAGAGGTGTGAGCGACGGGGAACATCGTTGCTCGACGGGGAGTTACACTAAGTAACAAGCGATGGTTCCAATAGTTCCTGAGTGAACTGATGATGAGAATGATGGATGGATGGTACCGCATATGCATTGCATAGAGTCGTTGTGTCAGTCTCTGTGCATTTTCATAAATCATAAATGGATTAATTATGTGTGAGAATTATGAATGGATGCATTATGTGTGGGAAATTGTGAATTGATTGAGTATGTGTTGAGATTTATGATTGGATTGGTGAATTGACGTGCATATGTGATAAATGCATTGGTTATGGATGATATGTTTTATGTATAGACATATGTTATGTTGTGTGGGGATGTTGTACGTTACCATGATCGTATTAATGGTCTATGATATGCTATGTATGAATATATGTGATGTGGATTTGTGTTTTCATATGTCATAACTTTGGTATGCATTAGGTGTGAACTATATTATGTATCTGTGGCATGCTCTATGTGTTAGTATTGTAGCGAGCTAAACTAGACGTGTTTCTTAAGCACTGTCGCTCCTTGGGGGTTACTACATGTCGATTCATTTTTCATCCTATTGTGAGCTGACTAAGGAAGGGAAATAGATGTCTCCAATTAACCCTGCTTGCATACTGAGTTTAAATAGCGGTCTGTTAGGTTACAGATGCTATCAATGTGGGGGGCCTCTCTTAGGTTATTTTCAGGGAATTCAAACTTTTAGCGGGGAATACGGACTAGGATGTTTTGACTGATATACGGGATTTTGGGTTTTTTGTTGAGTGTGCTCGCTAAGATTTTTCTTTCAATCTTATGCATACGTATTCCCGTTTTTCCGAAATAGGGAAATCAGAGCGATCGTAGTTCCTCCTATTCTATGGGAGGAAATGGTGTTTTGGTGTCTTGTTCAAAGCCCAAGACGTGAAGCTTAAAGGTGATCTATATCTTGTTCAAAGCCCAAGATGTGAAGCTAAAGGTAGTTTGTATCTTGTTCAAAGCCCAAGATGTGATGCTAAAAGTTGTTGTCTTTAGAGAGAATTTGTCATCTCTAAAGAGGGGTTTGTTTATCATAACTGTTTATAAAGGAGAATTACTTTAACCGGGATGTGCGAATCCGGCAATGCCATAATTTCCTTTATAGAGGATTTCCAACTTGAAGGAGAAGTCTTTAACTCAGTGTAAAGCAATGCCATCTTTCCTTAGGAATTTCTCATGCTAAAAGAGGGATAGTGGCATGGATGTAGATGATCCAGAGGCTTGCCGCTTACAGCGATTAGATGAAGGGGAAGGAGTTGTTGATGCTTGTGTACTGTGAACGAGGCACAACTTTGATGCTAAAAGGTTGATTGGATCAACCAGTGGTTTTCTTATACAAAGCCTAAGAGGAGGCTAAAAGGTTTTCCTTATATAAAGCCTAAGAGGAGGCTAAAAGGGAGTTGACTCAGCAAGTGAGTCTTTTATGGTATCTCGTATAAAGCCCGAAATGGAGGTTAAAAGTTTTATACTCAACAAGGGAGTGATTTGTGTCTTGTACAAAGCCCAAGACGGAGGCTGAAGAGGGTTGACTCTACAAGAGAGTGTTTTTGTATCTCGTACGAAGCCCAAGATAGAGGCAAAAGGAAGTTTTGACTCAACAAGAGAGTCTTTTTGTATCTCGTACGAAGCCCGAGATAGAGGCAAAAGGAAGTTTTGACTCAATAAGAGAGTCTTTTTGTATCTCGTACGAAGCCCGAGATGGAGGCTAAAATGTTGATTCAATAAGAACCTTTTTTTTTGTATCTCGTACGAAGCCCGAGATGGAGGCGAAAGAGGGTACTGTTTAAGTTGAGTGACCAGTATATGGTTTCAAAGAGAAAATCAGTTCTTATATGAGTAACACTGTACTCAGGGATTTTGACTCGAGGATTAGGGATATTTCCTTTTCTTTGAGGAAATGGGAAATCCAAAGGGTATTGAGATTGTCCGAGTCTACGGGGTTCCTTCCTATTCTTGAAGGGTGCTTGAGAATGTCTTTGAGACTCAAGGAAATTAGACTGTCCAAGTCTAGAGTTTCATCTTTTGTACTATGCTTTGAGAAACAGTAGTAGACTCTTGGAAAGACTGTTCTATTAAGATGATTGATTTCTGTTCCTATACCTCTAGGAGGTCGTCGGGACAATTTGTACGAAGCCCAAGAGGAGGCTGGAAACTTTTAAGAAGCCGAGGGATAATTTGTACTAAGCCCAAGAGGAGGCTATCATTCCCGGAGGAAGAAATCATTTATATGAAGCCTAAGAGGAGGCTGTGAATACTTCTAAGAAGCCGACGGGTCCTTGTACAACGCCCAAGAGGAGGCGGGGATGCTTTTAGGAAGCCTGTGGGTCCCCAAACCCCGAGAAATTCAAGACATGCTATTCACAAAGAATAGATCAAGCCAGGAAAGTTCGAGAATTTGGAAGAAACTCAAGGGATGCAATTTACGGAGAAGAGACCGTCTCTGGGGAGTAGAGTTTCTTGACAATTTCTAAGGGTGCTTTTAAGAAGCCCGTGGGTCCCCAAACCCCGAGAAATTCAAGACAGGCTATTCACAAAGAATAGATCAAGCCAGGAAAGTTCGAGAATTTGGAAGAAACTCAAGAGATGCCATTCATGGAGAAGAGATCATCTCTGGGGAATAGAGTTTCTTTGACAACTTCTACGAGTGACAGTCTGAGAAAGGGTTCAAAAAGAATCTTCCTTTCACATCTCCATATTGTTTAACCCCAAGAGGAGGGAAGACTGTGTCTGGTAATCCTATGGGGATCTAGTTTCGTCTATTTCTAAGAGTGATCAAAACGGCTTTACCTAGTGCTAGACGTAGTTGTCGGGGAAACTCTAAATATCTATACTATTATTACACAGTCGATATGAGTTTATGAAAGAAGTCTTACAGTGAAACAACCCCATAATACAGTTATATGTATATGAAAGCGGTAAATGAAAGCATATAAACACTTACTCGATTGTAGAGCTTCCATGCTGTTTGGTTAGTTGTTCAACAAAGAAAGATTGAAAACAACAGTATATTTCAAAATCAAATTGTGATCTTGGATTAATGCTTCATAAATCAAGTTTTGCCCTACAAAATGATTAGAAATCATTAAAATTTGCAAAATCAATAAGGAAAAAATATTTTAAATGTCAAAAACAATTAAAATATTAATTCTTTACAAAAATATCAATTATATGAAATAAATAATATTTTTGGGATTTTTTGGGAAAATAAAATATTTTAACATTTTTGTGAATTATTAAAAAAAGAATCAACTCAAAATCATTAAAACTCAGAGCGAAATTAATTTTTGAATCAATTAAATAAAATCACAAAATTCAAATATTTGAATTTTCAAAAAGGGCGCCAAGAACACCCCAAGAACACGCGCGTGTTCTGGGTTTTGCCCAAATTTGCATTTTCTCTCCAATCTCACTGAATACTTGATTATATCATGCAATCCACATACCAATCAGCTCGTCTCAACCTCACGATCATGTCTATGGTATTTAATTTCATTTATATTAAACATGGAATAAAAAATCAAGACAAAACCTCAAGAACCCTAATTTGTGCATGAAGGATGAGAATTTTGATACACGATTCAAACAAAGCAATTAATTGAGGGGAAACATTCCATGCATGATTATGAACATTTGGCAAAAGTATTGTGCGAGGAAATATGCATAGATTGAGAGATGACCAAGTTTAGGCTTACCTCTAGGTCGTGGCAGCAAGTTCAAAGTGATTTATGAGTTGGAGGTGTTACAGATGAGTTGTGATGATCTGAACAACTTTCCTACACCCTATGGAGTGTGTTTGAATGCTTGGACTTGATGGAAATTGGCTGGATCACTTCATGGCATCTCAACTGCAACTTGGTTAAAACCTTGAGCAATTGACTGGTGATTCTGAGAAATCAGTGTTCCAGATGTTGTTTAAGTGTTTGATCAGCTCCCATATGATGTATGTGAGGTGTGTGCGTGTGATTGGTTTGAGTGGAATTACTCTCTACTGAAAAACCCGATAGTGACTTGCTAAGAAAGGCATTTTTGAGAGTGAAAGTGGATTTTGAGAAAGGCAAGTGTTCTAGGCCTTTGGTGTACTTAAACTGATCATAATTGAGCTCTATTTATAGTAGAACAAGTTTGTTTTGCAAGGAATAGTGAATGGCAACTGCTGAGTAGGGTTGGCCAATGTTGGCAAATGAAAATCCAAGTCTCCTCTAGCCATTGACTAGAGGTTAGGGCACAGGCTGCTGGTCCCCTTGGTCTTGGATAAGTCTTGACTGAATTCAGTTGCTAATAGTGCAGTCCATGCCACCTTGGTGCTTCCATTGAATGCTCCAATCCAAAATTGGAGTCTTGTCCCTATTTTAGGCAATTCTAGGTTTGGCATGCTATTTCTTGTTCCAAGGACTTTGGAGGCTTGGCTCAGTGATTGTCCCCTTTAGATTCAATCCTCAGATGTGTCCAAAGTGATGACAAGGCTTGGAATTGGCTGATTTTGGTAAATCGACCAAAAGTGCAAAAATCTGCCTTGCCTTGGCAGATTTCAGCAAGGCATCTTGCCATTACCATATCTCAAAGCTCAAATTGAATTTGGTGATGTTCTTGGCCATTTTGGAAAGCCCTTATATAATACAACAACTGTATTATCATATTTGGTTTTGATACCTTTTGGATCCAAGTGAAAAATCCCCCTACATTTGGAAAAAAGTAAGCCAGATTCTGACTTAGTGAAATTTTCACTAAGTGTTGGAACAAAGTGACTTTTCTTGATTTTGATCACTCCATAACTCAAAATCCATGAGGAATTTGGACATAGATCAGTATGAAGCTTTTGTAGAGGGCAATGAGATCTACAAATCAAGGTTTGGATGGGGAAAAATGGCTTTGTGGTTTAGGAGTTATGATCCTCCAAAGTTGGTACCTTTGTCACTTTATTTCATAACTTAGAAAATTTTCTAAGTTTTAATGGTTACCCCTTTTACAAGTTATCCCACTTTCTTTGATTTTTCTTGATGAATGATGATTCAAATCATACATTAACATCATTTTAGGGTTAAAAATCTATTTTTGTGAAAAATCTCAAAAAGTCAAAGTTGACTTTTGTGCACAGTTGACTTTTTGTCAGATGAATTCCAAACTGTGCGATCCTTTGGGAAATCATGTCCTTGACCTAAATCAAACTTGATGGATATGTTCCATGGGTGTTATAGGGTGTATTAAATTATATCTTAGGGTTTGGGAGCATGTCCTGGTCAAAAGTCAAAGCTACAGTTGACTTTCTCGCAAAACCCTAACTGTGGTTCAGATGAAATTGAAACTTGTTGCTCAAGCTTCTTGGACCAATCCATTGTTCCAAATGGATCAATATGGTACATTAGAGACCCTCAAATCATTTCTTGAGGTCTTGGTTCATGATTTGTCCCAAAAGTCAACTTAGGGGTGAATTAGGTCAAGAAACCCTAATTCCTGATTTTTGATGAATGCATCCCCTGAGGCTAAATTGAATTGATGATTGGGTCCATGAGGTTCCATGGAGTATATTAGGATATGTTTTGGATCATTGGCTCATGCCCAGATGAAAATTTCCATCTGGAGGCCCTGGTCGACCAAAACCCTAATTTGGTGACACTGGCGATCTTGAAGCTTGATCCACCTGGAAGGGAGCAGCCTTATGCTTAATCCTTGAAGTGGGAGTCCTCTTGATCCATTGTGGATGTTTGAGAGGTTTAGACAAGTTGAAGATCATGTCAATTCTTGATTGATCCTTTGTCTAAAAACTCTGAGAGGGCTTGAAACCCTAAGTTTGATTGTGGTGAATGCTCAACAATTCCTTGAGGAGATTGATGAGGCATAAAGGTACATCCATATTGTGATGATGATTTGCACAATGATGGGAAATCTTAGTGGTCAAAATTTGGGGTATGACAGATGCCCCTATTTAATCTTCTTGGACACGAAGGCGTGAATGGCGAAGGTATTCGGGCATTCGAGGTGCAAGAGGATTAAATATCGGAATATCCGAATTTTTTTACGGCGTCTATGAATGGTAATTCACGCATTCATCTTCTTTCGCTAAGCAATGATGCTTTATAAAAGGTAAACTTCCCCTCGATCCTGGTTTCCTACCAAGGAACTGGTCTCAATTTCTGAAATAAACTTCCCCTCGATCCTGGTTTCCTACTAAGGAACTGGTCTTAGTTTCTGAAATAAACTTCCCCTCGTTCTTGGTTTCCTACCAAGGAACTGGTCTTAGTTTCTGAAATAAACTTCCCCTCGTTCTTGGTTTCCTACCAAGGAACTGGTCTTAGTTTCTTTTGATTTAAACTTCCCCTCGATCCTGGTTTCCTACCAAGGAACTGGTCTTAGTTTCTTAATTTAAACTTTCCCTCGATCCTGGTTTCCTACCGAGGAACTGGTCTTAGTTTCTGAAGTAAACTTCCCCTCGATCCTGGTTTCTTACCAAGGAACTGGTCTCAGTTTCCGAAATAAACTTCCCCTCGATCCTGGTTTCCTACCAAGGAACTGGTCTTAGTTTCTTGATTTAAACTTACCCTCTTTCTTGGTTTCCTACCAAGGAACTGGTCTTAGTTTATTTTGATTTAAACTTCCCCTCGATCCTGGTTTCCTACCAAGGAACTGGTCTTAGTTTCTTTTGTCAATAAACTTTATTGACAAGGGACGCTATTCGTAGCGGTTTTCCTCAAACTTCTCGCCGAATTTTCCTGGGGAGATGCCATTTGACGGAAAAAGTTGACGTAAGACTTGCTGGGGAGCCCACTCGTCTGAGTTGTAGAGGTGCACAAACTTCTCTGTTGGAGACGCCATTTGCCGACTCTACTGGGGAAAACGAGTCTCTTGAGAGACTGCTTTCACGCTTGGGGATATTGCATCATACTTTTCTCGGGATCTTCCCAGAGAAACGCCATATGATGTGATCCAATTTGAGGTGCCGATGACCTTTTCATCAGTGGTTTTTTCGGAGAAAAACTGTTGTACCACCGAATCTCTGATTAGAAGGCTTTCTCTCGGGATTTTCCTTAATCCGGGAAAGCAAGGATATCATCTTCAATGGCGAAGAGTGATGTTGACTGAGGGCTCTCTGGTTTTTCAGAGGTTTAAGTTATCAAAGTGGTCGAGGAGCCAACTTCATTCCAGAAATAAACTGGAGGAGAGAGATTGTTCAGACGCAACACTTCCTGACGAGGAAAAAACTTGACAACTCGATTGAGAGGACTTTTTATCACCAGGGGACAAGATCGACTAGAGTGATAGTGATGCAATATGAATGCTAATGCAAATCAATAATGCATGATGTACGTATGTATATGCTAACAAAACTGATGCGACATATAAACTAAAAGATGAACATGACTGGATACTCGGCCATCGCGGGGCGAAGAAGTACCGTTGGTCCAAAAGTAGCAATTCTACCTTGCTTAGGAGAAGTAGTCCTCGCGGGGAACTATGTTGGTAGGGCTTAGGAGATAAGAACTCGGCCGAGGCGTGTCAGACGAAACAAGGTCTCTGACAAAGTTGATCCCTTCATTCAGGCGTACTGGGTTAGAAGGAGTACTTTGATTCTGCACTTTGAAGTTCGCTTACTTCTGGAGAAGCGATTGATGTTCTTTTGATGTTTAACAGTCAAAAGAAATTGCCATCTTTATTTTAAAAGTAGAAAAAGTTTAACAAGTAAATTCGTTTTTGTTTTATTTCAAGAATCGTTGATCATATTAAAATGTCGTTCTGTAAAGCTAAAACAAATGAGAATTACAAACAAAAGCACAAGGGCTCAAATTTTATTAATAAGATGGAGATCAGCCAAACGCTTGATTCCAAAGAGTATTTACAAAGTTAGAAAATGGTAATTTACAGGGAAAAGGGCCATGTTGAAACATAATGACCACTATCCTTCTACCAACTTTGAATTCGGAACATCCTGAGCTTCTGTCGAAGATAACCTTGACTGGAGTTTTCCTCCGATGGATGGTGTAACTGCTGCTGAGGGACTTGCCTCTGTTGAACATAGTTACTTGCCATTATCCCTAACTTTTTCCTGGATTGTACTGTGATGTTTCCAATCCACCGGGATGATTTTTTTTATTTTTATCTCTAACTTTTGCCTGGACCGCCCTTTCGGGTTTTCAATCCACCGAGATGTTTTTTTTAGTTTAGGCGAAGTATTTCTTGACTACATCAACGTTCGTGGGGTAGGCAAATTCCTCTCCGTCCATGGTTGCAAGTCTCAAGGCGCCGCCTGAGAAAGCTTTCGTGACCACATAGGGGCCGTCATAATTCGGAGCCCACTTGCCCCGAGAATCAGTGAGAAAGGATTGTATCTTCTTGAGCACAAGGTCTCCTCTTCTGAAGACACGAGGTCGAACCTTCTTGTCGAACGCCTTCTTCATTCTCTGCTGATACAACTGACCGTGGCATAGTGCCGTTATCCGTTTCTCTTCGATCAGATTTAATTCGTCGTGTCGAATTTGACACCATTCAGCTTCTGTAAGCTTAGCTTCCATCAATACCCGGATTGACGGGATCTCCACTTCTATGGGAAGCACTGCCTCCATGCCATATACTAGAGAGAAAGGGGCTGCCCCTGTTGAAGTGCGGACAGATGTGCGATAACCGTGAAGAGCAAAGAGTAGCATCTCGTGCCAATCTTTGTAGGTTACAACCATCTTCTGAACAATCTTCTTGATGTTCTTGTTAGCCGCTTCTACCGCTCCGTTCATCTTGGGTCGGTAGGGAGATGAGTTATGGTGTTCGATCTTGAACTCTGCGTACAACTCTTTCATCATCTTATTGTTCAAGTTAGATCCATTATCAGTAATGATCTGGCTCGGAACACCATAACGGCAGATGATACTATTTTTGATAAATCGGACCACCACTTGTCGGGTTACATTAGCGTACGACGCTGCTTCGACCCACTTAGTGAAGTAATCAATGGCTACCAAGATGAACCGATGTCCGTTGGAAGCTTTAAGTTCGATCATGCCAATCATGTCGATTCCCCATATGGAAAAAGGCCATGGGGAAGAGAGAACTTTGAGATGCGTTGGCGGTACATGAATTTTGTCGGAGTATATCTGACACTTGTGACACCTCCTCATGTACTTGTAGCAGTCGGATTCCATGGTCAACCAATAGTACCCTGCTCTTAAAATTTTTCTCGCCATTGTGTGTCCATTGGCATGAGTGTCAAAGGGTCCTTCGTGAATTTCTTTCATCAGCATGTTTACTTCTGGTCTGTCGACGCATCGAAGCAAGACCATGTCAAAGTTGCTCTTATAGAGTATATCACCGCTCAGGAAGAGACTGCCTGCCAGCCTTCTGAGGGTTTTTCTGTCCTTCCTTAGTGCCCCAGGTGGGTACTCTTGTTTATGAAGGAAGCATTTGATATCTTGATACCAAGGTTTGTCGTCTATGACTACTTCCACTGTGAAGATGTAAGCGGACCGTTCTAGGCGCATTACGTCGATCTTAGGTATGTCATTCCATTGACCTACACTAATCATAGAAGAGAGAGTGGCTAAGGCGTCAGCCATGTGATTCTCATTACGAGGGATATGATGAAACTCGATTCTGTTGAAGAAAGGTAACAACCTTCTTGTATAATCTTTGTAAGGAAACAATCCTGATTAGTATGTGTTCCAATCTCCCTTTATCTGATTGATAACCAGGGCTGAGTCGCCATATACGTCCAAGTTTTTGATCCTTAAATCAATCGCTTCTTCGAGACCCATAATACAAGCTTCGTATTCGGCCTCGTTGTTTGTACATTTGAACGTAAGTCGAGCGGTGAAAGGAATGTGGGTACCCTGAGGGGTAACAATTATTGTCCCAATTCCTTTTCCATAATGATTAACTGCTCCGTCAAAGATAAGTCCCCATTGGGAACCTGGTTCTAGCCCTTCACTGGGTAGCGGTTCGTCGCAGTCTTTCATCTTTAGATATACGACATCTTCGTCTGGGAAGTCTAACCCGATTGATTCTTGATCGTCAATCAGTTGATGAGCCAAATGATCGGCTAAAAATACTTCCTTTAAAGGCTTTTTGAGTGTGGTACTCTATGTCATATTCTGATAGCAACATCTGCCAACGGGCAATCCTTCCCGTGAGAGCAGGTTTTTCAAATACATACTTGATTGGATCCATTTCAGAGATCAACCAAGTAGTGTGACGAATCATGTACTGACGAAGACGTTTGGCTGCCCAAGCCAAATCACAACAAGTTTTCTCGAGCATAGTGTACCAAGTTTCACAGTCGGTGAACTTCTTGCTTAGATAGTAAATGGCAGACTCTTTCCATTTCGTTTCGTCTTGTTGGCCAAGTACATACCCCATTGAGTCTTCCAAGACTGTGAGGTAGATGATCAGTGGTCTTCCTTCCACTGGAGGTGATAGAATCGAAGGATTCAACAGATATTCCTTAATACTGTCGAAGGCGGTTTGGCAATCTTCTGTCCAAACGCAGTCCTGCTTCTTTTTGAGTAATTTGAAAATTGGCGGACATGTCGCGGTCATGAGGAATATGAATCTGGAGATGTAGTTCAAACGTCTCAGGATTCCTCTAAATTATTTTTCAGTTTTCGAAGAAGGCATTTCTTGAATGGCCTTGACCTTGTCAGGATCAACCTCAATTCCTTTCTGGGTGACGATGAACCCTAAGAGTTTCCCTAAACGGACACCGAAGGTGCACTTGTTGGGATTCAAGCGGAGTTTGTACTTTCTCAGACGCTTGAATAGTTTTGACAGGTGGGTTACATGCTCCTCCTCTGTCTTAGATTTTGCACTCATATCATCGACATACACTTCGATTTCCTTGTGTATCATGTCATGAAACAGAGTAGTCATGGCCCTTTGATAGGTTGTGTAACGCCCCGATTTGTTTAATTGTATTTATTTATTTCATTTATGTGAATTTTGTGAAAATGTGTGAATTTATTATATTTTACCTGCTAATTGAGTTAATTGGTTAGTTTCTCTGATAGATAAAATATTTGCATTAAATTATAATTTCTTTTCAACTTTTATTTCCTGAAATATATTTCATCGGTATGTTTATGTTTTACAGCGTTTTGAGAGCGTTTGCGAGATATTTGAGCTGAGGGATATTTTGGTCTTTTGTTTGGGTAAGTTTTATGTTTTTCATTTAAATAGAAAAATAGAAAGAAAAAGAGAGAAAAATAGTAAGGAGGAAGAAAAGAAGAAAAAGAGAGAGGAGAAGAAGAAAAAGAGGAAACTTGGAGCGTAAGGAATCGAATCAACCGACTTTTGAAAGCACGATTAATCGGGTAAGGGTGAGAAGTCTCAATTATATCTTGCTTGTGTATGTATATGTGTTGTTTGTGTAATTGTGTTGGTTGTTTCACAACTTTTTCTAATTGATAAATTGATAGAAATCGATGTTTTCGCGGTTGAAACTCTATATAAACTGCATAGAATACTTGTTGATTATGTTGGCACATGTTTGGGTTGATATATTGTGATTTGGAAGTGTTTAGATGAGATTTGGAGAGGTTTTGGGGTGAAATTCGTAACAGGAAATCATGCAGGAAAAATTTTGGGTTTCGCTGCCCATACGCGTATGGGGCAGGGCAATACGCGTATGGGGTAGGGCAATACGCGTATGGCAAGGAAGGAAAATAGGCATTACGCGTATGGGGCTGGACAATACGCGTATGGCTCAGGGCAATACGCGTATGGCCAGTGAGGGTGCAGAATTTACCGTTTCGCGATTTCATTTCTTCTTAGTTCCATAACTTGTGTTTCGATTATCCGTTTTGGACGTTCTTGGTATCGTTGGAAAGCTAATGAAATGTTCTTTCTTATTAAAATGGTTTCAAGATTTGTGGCTGATTTAATTATGTCGGGAATTTGGAAATGTGTCGTTTTGTCAACTTTTTCCGTTGTAATTGTGTGTAATTGATGTGTTATCATGCAATATGCTTTTGATATCTATCGTATGACTTGTGTGCTGTTATATGATGGGATTATATGTGATGAAATGTGGTGATGATGGTTTGTGGCCTTATGGCAAATAAATGCATTGTTTTGGGCTTGATTGCACAACATGATTATTGTTGATTGAGATGGTTGCATATATGTGTGCATTTGAATGTCATGAGTCATTGTATGCCAAGCATCATGATATGCATTCTTGTGATGTCGTGTGCCCTAGTGGGTGTGAGCGACGAATCGATTCTAGAGGGAATCTGCTATAACATCGTGAGCCTTATACCGAGAGGACCTAAAGCGATGGTTATAGACGATCGTGAGCCTTATACAAAGAGGACCTAAAGCGATCGGATCGTGAGCCTTATACCGAGAGGACCTAAAGCGATCCATAAACGTCGTGAGCCTTATACCAAGAGGACCAAAGCGACGGGGAACATCGTTTTCCCGACGGGGAGTTACACTAAGTAACAAGTGATGGTTCCAATAGTTCCTGAGTGAATTAGTGTTGAGAATGATGGATGGATGGTACCACATATGCATTGCATAGAGTCATTGTGTCGGTCTCTGTGCATTTGCATAAATCATGAATGGATTGATTATGTGTGAGAATTGTGAATGGATTGATTATGTGTGGAAAATCATGAATGAATTGATTATGTGTGGAAAATACTGAAATGGATTGATTATGTGTGGAAAATCATGAATGGATTGATTATGTGTGGGAAATTGTGAATCGATTGATTATGTGTTGAGCTCGTGATAAATGCATTGGTTGTGGATAATATGCTTTATGAATAGACATATGCTATGTGATGTGGTGGTGTGTTTCCATATGTCATAACTTTGGTATGCATTAGGTGTAAGTATGTTATTATGTTGGTATAAGTGATATATGCTATGTGTATTAGTATGTGATGCTTGTGGTGAGAATAATTATGCATGTGAATTTATATGTGTTGCATATTATTATGCAATCTTGATTTAGTTGTTATTTCTCACCCTTCTGCTGTGGTTTATTGCTCTATGAGGCAATTGCAGATTAGTAGTCTTGGAGGCTTTTGTGAAGAATAGTTCTCCGTCCGTTTGTCAGTCAGTCTGCTCTGATACGTAACACGGGAGTCGGGGAACGCTGTATATATATATATATATATATATATATATATATACACATTTTTTGAATATATTTTGTATTACTTTTGTATGAATATCTTGACGAGATAAAATGATTTATTTTGTAAAACAAGGCAGTTATGGATCTTTCCGTTTTATTCCATAATCGACCTTTCCTTTTATATGGAAAAAGTTTCCCTTTGAGGTTATTCCAGTTGTGTTATGTATCAAAAAAATTTATGAGCAGGGATTGTGTTTTCTTTCTTTAAATTGTGGCATCCTTGTTTCTGTCGGAAAAATAAATTTTTATTTACTCTGATTTACTTATGTATTATTTATTCGCGATGGAAATTGGGATGTTACAATAGTGGTATCAGAGCAGGTCGGTCCGTCCGGCCAAGTTGTTGAGTCAGTTGGTGTGACAGTTGAATACTGTCAATGTTGTTTGTCCCTTAGTACGTGAAATGTGTGTGAGACACTGTCAGTGCTTTCTGGTTTTTCTATTCCGTTGTCTGCAGGAGTTAGAATGAGAGAAGTGGGGGAGAAGCTGGTACTTCTCCATGTTGCTTCAGGTGTGGAGCGCTGGCTCAGTGTGTTGTGAATTGCAAGATTGTAAGTGCTGTTTGGACAGTGTGGTTACTGTTTCCAGAGGGGATGCGGTGGTAAGGTTTATGTCAACTAAGGATGTGTGCCTTAGGTAGTTTGTGCACAAGATGTAAGAAATGCTATTATAGTTTGGTAAAGGCGGTTTATGCCCCATCAGGATTGTCGGCTGTCTATTGACAAATTGAGGAACTGATCACCCTTAATCTCTTGTTGATAGTAGACGGAATTATGTTGGATGGAATAGACGTGTCTTTCCGGCTTTGATAGTGTGTTCAATGAATTGTTTGGAATTAAGAAAATGATTACGGATTGTTTGGTTGAGTCGATGAAGATTATTATATCGGAAGAGGAGGCGGATTAGAGGTTCTGGTATGTTGGTTATGTTGGGAAGTCGTTGAGAGAGAATGATTGGGTATTATTAATGGCTGCTTCTCAGAGAGTAGGAAGTGAACTTAAATTGGACGAAGGTGAATAGTTGAGATTTATATCTGCTAAGTAAGTAGAAAACTCTTGGGGGATTAGACTAATATGTTTGTTATGTTTGTGATGATAGTGTTCTGGAAATCGGCAGAAAAGCCACAGTGAAGGGCTGTCAGTTGTGCATGGTTTTCAGATGTGTTTTTGGATGGAACATTAGTGGGTTGGCTTAACGAGGTCCAGCAGGGTTGGTAAGGAAAAGGATGATAGCATGAGGTTGCGTGTTAACCAGTGAGTAGTATGGAAACTTGCAGTTGTGTTCTGGATAACTTGAGCTTTGAATTGTGACAATTCGCAAACGATTTGAAATTCCTTGATGGTATTGAGACTATGGAAATCTTGAGATAACCCTTAGGTGTGGATGTGATATTTGAGAGTTCTTTTTTGTTGGTGGTTACTACATGTTGGGATTTATGAGAATTTGGACTATCAAGAGAAGAAATTGTGTATGGATTACTGACAGTTGAATAAGGTAACGATTGAGAATAAGTGTCCACTTTCAGGAATAGATAACTGGAATGGTTTGGTTGAGTTTGAGTGAAATCACAATTGTTTGGAATGTTTGATAAGAGTGGTGAAGTGGGTGAGTTGAGGCTTTGATCGATTTAATGTGACTGGGTATGTTTGTTATCATTGGGATAGGCTGATATTTACTCGGTTAAGCTTGTATGTGAGTAACCAGTTACCAAGGGAAAAGTTTTGCAAAAGCTTTAAGAATTTATATCTTTTGGAATTTGGTGTTAGTAATGCGTCTGTAATGTTTATGGAGTAGATGAATCGTACCTTCCATATTTATTTGGATAAGTTCGTGGTGGTTTTGATTGAGGATATTCGGATCTGTTATAAACTCAGAGGAAGAACAGGTAGAGTGTTTGAGATTTGAATTACAAGTGTTGAAAAGAGACGAAGTGTTATGCTAAGTTATTCAAGTGAGAATTTGGGTTGAAAAAGGCTAGTTCTTGGATATGTTATTTCAGATGAGAGTAAGGTTATGGATCCATCAGAAGTAGATGCAGTTCTACAATGAGAGGCTCCGAAGTTGGTTAAGAATATTAGAATCTTTTTGGACTTTAGTTGGTTATTACCGAAGGTTATGGAAGGCTTTTTCCAAGTTAGCGTTTCGTTACTTCAGCTGACTTGCAAAAGGTAAGTCATTTGCTTTGGATGTTCATTGTGAGGAAAGTTTCAGAGAACTGAATTAGAAGTTGTCTACGGCTCCGGCTTTGATTCTGTGTGATCTTAATCAACCATTTGTGAGGTATTGGGATGCGCCTTGATGAGTTTAGTCAGTTTGTTAACGCAGGAGGATAAAGTGTGGCTTATGCTTTACGACAATTGAGGATTCATAAAAGAATCTATACTATTCCGGATTTGGAATTGGTTGCGGTTGTAATGTGTTGGAATATTTGGAGGTATCATCTTTATGGTTCTAGATTCGAAGTATTTAGTAATCACAAGAGTTTAGAGTATTTGTTTGGTCTGAAGGAATATAGTATGAAACAACGAGGATGGTTAGAATTTGTGACGAGTTATGAATTTTGCTTGGATTATCCTTCGGGAAAAGTTAACGTCGTGCGTAATGAGTTAAGTTGAAAGTTTTTATACATGTCTGTTTTGATGGTCAGGGAGTTAGAATTATTTAAGCAGTTCAGAGACTTGTGTCTGGTGTGTGAGATGACACAGGAGAGTGTGAGGTTGGGAATATTAAAGTGAACAGTGATTTTTGGCAAATATGAGAAAGAGTTAGACTTTGGACGTGAGATTGGTAGACTTGATAGTTTCGAGTAATCAGAGTGCGCAGCGGAAGCGTGATGTGGCACATTTTGTATTTGCGTGTGGGACTTGTAAGAGTTCATAGGTTGAACATTGGGAACATGTAGGAGTGTTGAGACCATTGGATGTTTCCGAATGGAAGTGTTAGGGGAAAGGTTTAAATATTATTCATGGGATACTATGTAGATGGATGTTTTGGTTATATGTTCGATTGATGAATCGTAGCATTGTGGTAGTATTGTTGTGTGACAATGATATTGGTGTTGTGGTTATGTAGAGGTTGTTGATCGTTGTTGTGTCGTGGAACTTTATGCTCTTGTTTGTGTTGTGGTCTCGTTTCCATGGTGATGGTTCGAGTGCGAGTGGCTAATTCCTTGTGGGGAATTAGGGGAGTGTTACCTTTAGTGAGGGTAACGATCTTGTTGTGTTTCGGTTCAAGAGTGAACCTGTGTGTGGTCATAACTTGTGTATTCTTTGAGTCGTGAGTTAGTCGTCAAGTGCATTGTATGGGCTTTGCATCTTGTCGTTGTAGTTGTTGTCGTGTCGTTGTTGTGGTTGCTGTTAGCAAGGTGGTTTGTCAGTTGTGTTGTTCACGGTGTGCCTTTTGTGGGCATGTTAGTTGTTGGTCGGATGCGAGAGTCGTATCCGGAGTTGTTCATATCGGTTATATTTTCGAGGACGAAAATTTCTAAGTGGGGGAGAGTTGTAACGCCCGATTTGTTTAATTGTATTTATTTATTTCATTTATGTGAATTTTGTGAAAATGTGTGAATTTATTATATTTTTCCTGCTAATTGAGTTAATTGGTTAGTTTCTCTGATAGATAAAATATTTGCATTAAATTATAATTTCTTTTCAACTTTTATTTCCTGAAATATATTTCATCGGTATGTTTATGTTTTACCGCGTTTTGAGAGCGTTTGCGAGATATTTGAGCTAAGGGGTATTTTGGTCTTTTGCTTGAGTAAGTTTTATGTTTTTCATTTAAATAGAAAAATAGAAAGAAAAAGAGAGAAAAATAGTAAGGAGGAAGAAAAGAAGAAAAAGAGAGAGGAGAAGAAGAAAAAGAGAAAACTTGGAGAGTAAGGAATCGAATCAACCGACTTTTGGAAGCACGATTAATCGGGTAAGGGTGAGAAGTCTCAATTATATCTTGCTTGCGTATGTATATGTGTTGTTTGTGTAATTGTGTTGGTTGTTTCATAACTTTTTCTAATTGATAAATTGATGAAAAATTGATAGAAATCGATGTTTTCGCGGTTGAAACTCGATATAAACTGCGTAGAATACTTGTTGATTATGTTGGCACATGTTTGGGTTGATATATTGTGATTTGGAAGTGTTTAAATGAGATTTGGAGAGGTTTTGGGGTGAAATTCGTAACAGAAAATCATGCAGGAAAAATTCTGGGTTTCGCTGCCCATACGCGTATGGGGTAGGGCAATACGAGTATTAGTTAGGGCAATACGCGTATGGCAAGGAAGGAAAGTAGGCATTATGTGTATGGGGCTGGGCAATACGCGTATGGCCAGCGAGGGTGCAGAATTTGCCGTTTCGCGATTTCATTTCTTCTTAGTTCCATAACTTGTGTTTCGATTATCCGTTTTGGACGTTCTTGGTATCATTGGAAAGCTAATGAAATGTTCTTTCTTATTAAAATAGTTTCGAGATTTATGGCCGATTTAATTATGTCGGGAATTTGGAAATGTGTCGTTTTGTCGACTTTTACCGTTGTAATTGTGTGTAATTGATGTGTTATCATGCAATATGCTTTTGATATCTATCATATGACTTATGTGCTGTTATATGATGGGAATATATGTGATAAAATGTGGTGATGATGGTTTGTGGCCTTATGGCAAATAAATGCATTGTTTTGGGCTTGATTGCACAACATGATTATTGTTGATTGAGATGGTTGCATATATTTGTGCATTTGAATGTCATGAGTCATTGTATGCCAAGCATCATGATATGCATTCTTGTGATGTCGTGTGCCCTAGTGGGTGTGAGTGACGAATCGATTCCAGAGGGAATCTGCTATAACATCGTGAGCCTTATACCGAGGGGACCTAAAGCGATGGTTATAGACGATCGTGAGCCTTATACAAAGAGGACCTAAAGCGATCAGATCGTGAGCCTTATACTGAGAGGACCTAAAGAGATCCATAAACATCATGAGCCTTATACCAAGAGGACCTAAAGCGACGAGGAACATCGTTTTCCCGACGGGGAGTTACACTAAGTAACAAGCGATGGTTCCAATAGTTCCTGAGTGAACTAGTGTTGAGAATGATGGATGGATGGTACCGCATATCCATTGCATAGAGTCGTTGTGTCGGTCTCTGTGCATTTGCATAAATCATGAATGGATTGATTATGTGTGAGAATTGTGAATGGATTGATTATGTGTGGCAAATCATGAATGAATTGATTATGTGTGGAAAATACTGAAATGGATTGATTATGTGTGGAAAATCATGAATGGATTGATTATGTGTGGGAAATTGTGAATCGATTGATTATGTGTTGAGCTCGTGATAAATGCATTGGTTGTGGATAATATGCTTTATGAATAGACATATGCTACGTGATGTGGTGGTGTGTTTCCATATGTCATAACTTTGGTATGCATTAGGTGTAAGTATGTTATTATGTTGGTATAAGTGATATATGCTATGTGTATTAGTATGTGATGCTTGTGGTGAGAATAATTATGCATGTGAATTTATATGTGTTGCATATTATTATGCAATCTTGATTTAGTTGTTATTTCTCACCCTTCTGCTGTGGTTTATTGCTCTATGAGGCAATTGCAGATTAGTAGTCTTGGAGGCTTTTGTGAAGAATAGTTCTCCGTCCGTTTGTCAGTCAGTCTGCTCTGATACGTAACACGGGAGTCGGGGAACGCTGTATATATATATATATATATATATATATATATATATATAGATTTTTTGAATATATTTTGTATTACTTTTGTATGAATATCTTGACGTGATAAAACGATTTATTTATAAAATAAGGCAGTTATGGATCTTTCCGTTTTATTCCATAATCGACCTTTCCTTTTATATGGAAAAAGTTTCCCTTTGAGGTTATTCCAGTTGTGTTATGTATCAAAAAAATTTATGAGCAGGGATTGTGTTTTCTTTCATTAAATTGTGGCATCCTTGTTTCTGTCAGAAAAATAAATTTTTATTTACTCTGATTTACTTATGTATTATTTATCCGCGATGGAAATTGGGGTGTTACAGGTTGCCCCGACGTTCTTCAAACCGAACGACATAACCTTGTAACAAAAGGTATGGGGGTAATGAACGAAGTTTTCTCCATGTCTTTCGGCTCCATTTTGATCTGGTTATAGCCCGAGAATCCATCCATGAAGGAGAAAACTTTGAACTTTGCTGTACTGTCAACCAGCATGTCAATATGTGGTAAAGGAAAGTCGTCCTTTGGACTAGCCTTATTTAGATCCCTGTAGTCGACACACATTCTGACTTTTCCATCCTTTTTCGGAACGGGTACGATATTGGCTAACCATTGAGGATATTCTGATGTAACGAGGAAACATGCTTTAATCTGTTTCTGTACCTCAACCTTTGTTTTACTGGCGGACATTCCGATCTTAATGGTAAGTGATGTTCCACGATGCTGGTATCCAACCTTGGCATGTCTTGATAGGACCAAGCGAATACATCGGGGAATTCTTTGAGAAGCTTTATCAAACTCTCTTTGGCAGTTGGACTGAGCAGTGCCCCAATCCTGATTTCTTTTCTCTCTTTTTCTGAACCCAAGTTTACCGTTTCCAACGGCTCTTTGTGAGGTTCAATGGACCTTTTCTCTTGTCTGAGTAGTTGGGAGATCTCTTCTGGAATTTCGTTGTCAACTTCTTCTTCAGCCCCAAATACCGGGAACTCAAAGTTGGGAGAAGGCATCGGATCGTATGTTTCAACGGGGTTTAAAACAAGCAATCTGCATGACGTGATGATTCATGTTTAGAAGAGATAGAGAGAATGCAAAAGTGTGTGCAGTGTATTTTTTATTACTGCTTGTTTTTATTATTGAATTGTTTTTTAGGATTACCATTTTTTGAGAAAAGAGAAAAGAGAAAATAGCAATAAATGCGGAAATTATAGAACGACGTTATTTTATTAATGAACAAGTCGATTCTTGAAACTACAGCACTATAAAACAAAACTCTGTCGCTTTGGGCGAAGCGAAGAGGGAAATTTTACAGAAAGTGAGCCCTATCAAAACATCCGTTTCACCTGGGCAGGGTGAAAGGTTAAAGACGACAATTACTTTGACTTATGAACAATCCTTGGAACATTAACAGCAACCCATTGGCGGCGAACTCCTCGGTGAATCACAAAGTCTGGCACCTTCCTTGATTTGTCTTCAGAAATAACACTGATTTCTGGTGGAGCAGGATCATTGGAATCTATCTCCTAGGCAGAATTGTCGTAGGAGGATTCCTTAGTTGCATTTTGCATATCATTTGTGCTCTCAGCTGTATCTCCCCATCCAGTTGGCTGGATATCTTCGAGACTGATACGAGAGCTTTCGGGAGCGGTGTACTTGACCATATAGTCGTGTTTTCCACTCGGTTGTCCCAAGGTGTCCCACACTTCTTTGGAACTGGAGGGGTCATCCCTCTCGATGACGTTGACCTCGGGAAAAGCATAGTTGATGAATTCAAGTCCTGCAAACGTTGCAAATTCATCGTCATGTTGAGTAGTTTCGGAATGACCTGAGTGTTGATCCCATGACATGGTGGGGATACAGGTATTCTGTTCAATGAGACTCAGCTGAGTTTCATTACTCGGCTGACTTTCTTGCCCCAAGTTTCCTGGGTAAGGCTGCCACATTGGCAGACCGTCCATCGAGCCATAGTAATTGTGGTCAAAGTTGTCTTTCATCAGAGTGTCCTTCTCTAATGAATTTGGCAGAGCACAACATCCTTCCGGATCATAATCTCCGTATATCATTTCGACATCTGACCGTGATATAAATCTTGGACTCTGTGCGGGATATCAAAATGGCGTAGGCACCTCTTCCTGAGACATATAACCGTCCTCGTTAAGATAGGACTTCCATTCTTCATCTGTGTCAGAGGGATCCTCCTCATTGATAGCATAGATTATTTGAGACATTGTGTGAAGGAAACCTCCACTGTGGAAGAAGTCCTGAATGGGATGAAGAATTTCATCATTAGCAGCTGTCAGGGTACAGGTTGCAGAAAAACCAAGACCCTTCTTTGTTGTATTGCTAGTAGGAATGGCAAGCTGTCCCCATCCCGTTGTATTGGTACTCTTGACTACTTTAATAGCATCTTTGTATGAGGAAATCGAAGTTCCTCCTCCGGATCAATCGTCCTTGTGTAACGAAAGCGCTTGGAACTGGGTTCCGATTATCCCTTCTGGTTCCACATAAGTGGATGACGATAAATTATTGATGAGCAAGGCCTGTTCCCCACAGACTGTGATGAGTTGGCCGTTCTGGACGAACTTTAGCTTTTGGTGGAGGGTCAAGGTAACCGCTCCAGCTTGATGTATCCAAGGTCTTCCTAATAAACAACTGTACGTTGCCCGGATGTCCCTGACCTGGAAGGTGACTTGGAAAGTGTGAGGACAAATAGTTATGGGAAGGTCAACTTCGCCGATAACCGTTTTTCTGGATCCATCAAACGCTTTGACGATGACCTCGCTGGCTCTCATTGGAGGGCCTTTGAATGATAATTGCATCAAAGTGGACTTCGTCATAACATTCATGGCTGACCCTGTGTCTACCAGTACGCTGGCTAAAGCATCGTCCTGGCAGTTGACTGTGATATTGAGCGCCATGTTATGACGGCGACCCTCTTCAGGTAACACCTCATCACTAAATCCCAAGTTATTGCAAGAAGTGATGTTAGAGACAATACTATTGAACTGTCTGATTGTTACATCCTGTTCCACAAAGGCTTGCTCCAAGACTTTCTATAGAGCCTCCCTGTGCGCTTCTGAACTGAGTAACAGTGATAATACCGAGATCTTTGAAGGAGTTTGTAACAGTTGATCAACAATGTTGTATTCACTCCTTTGGATGAGCTTCAGCATCTCATCATTGTTTTTCGAAAGGTCGGGATTACTGGATTGACCGACTGATGGATCGGGAGCTTCTGTCTGAAGTTCCTTTTCTTTGTTGGACTCTCCAACTCCTCTGTTGAAGATTCTACCACTCCGTGTTACACGACTGATGTCTGCAATATTCACGACGGAGGGTAATGGAATTTCCTTTCCATTTTCAATTATCGTTGCACCGTATTTGTAAGGGATTTCCTTAGTTGATTCATATGGTAGTGGTCTCGACAGATAGATGACTATGGGAACCTTTTGGTTTTTCTGACCACCGTACGTAATCTCGATCCGCTCCCAGTTGGGAATTCTTGATTCGTCAAGCAGAGGGATAATAGCAAAAACATTCCTGGTCCTCTGATGATCAGAGATGATGACAACGTCCTCAATTTGATTGACAAGGTAGTTTGGCGACCAATTGATGGGTCCAGAACCTGGATATGGACAGATCTCTCCACGATCCACCTGCCCTTGGAGAGCTGCTCGCACAAGGTAGCACCCTTGGTTACTTTCCGAACAGACTCCACAACGTTCATAATTGTGTGGTGGCACCTGGCCATGCCCACTTTGAATACAATAAAACCTCACTAGCTTAGCTTCCACAGATCAGACATCCTGACTTTGACGCTGAGTGGGGTTTCTGTTATTGATACTAATTTGCTGAGTATCTTCATCCATGTGGATTGGCATCCGCCAATGATTTAACAAGTGCTGAAGTGCTTCCTGGACAAAGGCACATCCCTGATCGTTTTCGTAACCCGCTTTACAACTGTGATAATTATGTGATATCAGGAATCCGAGTCGGACCTACTCAGCATGCAGCTCTACCAAGTTGGTATTCACCAAGCGAATGTCAAAGATTTGAACCATATTGATCTGATAGGGATTCCTATCATGGTAGTCCTGGATCCATCCAAGATCCATCTGATGCTGGAGGGCCTTCTGTATCAAAGAGCATCCCTGTTTGTTTACCGAGCAAGTCAGACAAGAACTATAATCGTGCAGCGGCAGATTATGATACTGGCTTTGCCTTGAGTGCATTGCCACCAAGTTGGCATTCATCGCACGGATGTCGTGGTTCTAAATGACGTTGGAATTCGTGTAAACCATGTTAACTCCACGAACTCGGTGCTCTTGGATCCATCCGAGATCCAACTGTTCCTGTAGAGCTGCTTGCACCACAGAACATCCTTGATTACTTTTAGAGCAGATATTACATTGATGATAATTATGAGGTGGCACATGGCCGTATCCACTCTGTCTACAATGCATCTTGACCAGATTGGTCCTCAACAAGAGGTCATCGTGAATTTGATAGACATTGTTAAGTTCTTTCTCAATCAGGTTGACTGCAGCTTTCTCATGTTGAGGCAGCGGGTTCGTGAGAACATTGGGATTCATATCTTTGAAAGATAAGAGCCCGCTCATAACAAGCTTTTGCACGTCAGACTTGAAATTGAGACAATTCTCTATGTTATTCCCTGGTCCTCCTTGATGATAAGGGCATGTCTGATTCACCTTAAACCAAAAAGGTGGATTTTCTGGTACTATAAGAGGAGACTTAGTCTGGATGTGCCCCTTAGCCAGTAGTAACGGAAATAGTTCTGCGTATAATATGGGTATAGGATCAAACCCTGGTGGCCGCATTGTACGGTTGTTATTGTATGGAGGACGAGCCTGCTGAAGAGGCTGTTGTGTCCTTTGCTGATTAGGTTGGCTCTGTGCAACCTGAGGTTGATACGTAGGAATAGGCGCAGGGCTGATAGCAGGAGTTACAGCTGCTACCGGTTGATAACGTAGCCTTTGCTTTCCGAGAGAGATATTCCCAATATCTTGCTCTTTTCTCTTAGGGAGAGCACTACCGTATCGTTTTGTACTACTTGATGATCCAGCGTCTTTTACCAAATGTCCTTCTCGGACGGCTTCCTCAAGACGAACTCCCATGCCCACCATCTCGGTGAAATCGCTGGGCGCACTGGCAACCATTCTATCATAGTAAAATGAGCTTAATGTATTTAAGAAGATCTTTGTCATCTCTTTTTCCTCAAGAGGTGGACAAATCTGAGTGGCAATTTCACGCCATATCTGAGCGTACTCCTTAAAGGTTTCCTTGTCCTTTTGTGACATTGATCTGAGTTGATCTCTGTCCGGTGCCATGTCCAAATTGTATTTGTATTGTTGGACGAAGGCAATACCAAGATCTCTGAATGTGCTAATCGTAGCACGGTTTAAACCCATGTACCATTTGAGTGCGGCACCGGTTAAACTATCCTAAAAGTAGTGAATCAGTAGGTCCTGATTCTCCGTCTGAGCTGACATTCGTCGAGCATACAGCACCAAGTGACTCTGAGGGCAAGAGTTACCCTTCTATTTTTCAAAGTTGGGCACTTGAAATTTGTGCGAGACTTTCACATTGGGGACCAGACAAAGGTCTGCGGCGTCCTTTCCGAATAAATCCTGACCGCGGATGGCTTGCAGTTCCTTCTGCATTTCTAGGAACTGTTCCTAGAATTCATCCATTCTATCGAACATAGTTTCCTTCTTACCCGAAGGTATCGGTGGAATCTGTCCTTCGGGATAGTGTGCACCACAAGGGGTGGTACCGTGACTACAACAGTGAATCTTGGCGTTTCCCGAAGTTTGTAATCTCCAGGAGTCTTCAGTATGCCCCTGGCATCTTCGCTTTCCCGAAGTTTGTAACCTTCAGGCCCATCGGCTTCTATTATGATTCCCCGATCTTCAGTGATCGGCGGAACATATCCTTCAGAGATATAGTTAACAGGCATGCCCCAAGGACGATCTTTCGGCATTTGATACCTAGGATCATACCTCTCCACTATGGGCGTTGAGGTGATCTCTGAGATCACAGTCCTTTGTAGCTGAGCTTCTGCCATGGCTTGCATGTCGTTATGAAGCTTTCTCATATCCTCTCTCAGAGCGTCGATCTCTTCTTTCAACTCTCTATTCTCTTCCTCAAGATCATCCATCTTTTTCTGACGATTGGCCCGAGTATTGTACGAATGAGACAGTTTGACTCTAGAACCGAGACACAAACGTAAGATTTGTAGGTAAGAAAAATACGCGATGTGAGAATGATGAATGCAATGATTATATTAATTGTTTTTTTGTTGGTTTAATCAAAATAAACTTCGACAATTATATTGCAAATATCAAACAGAGGGGAAACCCCTTTTTATTGAATTCAAAGGACTACAGAAATGGAAATACAGTAGATTACAAGGTGCAAAAACAGAAACCTAAGCTAATGGGTCCCAAGTCCTCTCTGAAGAGAAATCGGGTGCTGACTTTGGTACTTTCCTTTTCTTTGATCGGGGCTCTTGGGCCGTTGTCGGGTTGTCATTCCTTTTCCAGGTGAAAGGAGTGAGCAAATTCCTTTAGTCATCTTGATTCTCTACATCATGTTGCTCCAAAATTTCAATCAGAGCGTCCTTATCTTTCAGTAGTTGTTGTATTTTGATGCACTCCACGTTGAGGGTGCGGTACTTGTTCTTCCAAGACCTATTCTCCCGTTGAACTTTGTTGAGAGTAACCTGAAGCTTTTCAGTCTCAGTCATGAAGTACATGACAGACTCCCTCGGTGGAAGAACTCTGTGACGAGGATAAGGAATCTTTAGCTTGAGAGCTCTAATTTGTACCCAGTGGAGATAAGGCTCCACCGAGACACAGTCCGGTTTTCCTAGAGACTCTCGTCCTTTCTTATGAACATGTTTCCAAGCGTGCACTATTTCTGTCTTTAGTGCTCTGTCATTTTCTCCTTCCTTGAAGAAAAGACCTTCCAGATGAACACTCTGTGGGATATGCCTCATCGGGTATCCAAATTGACGACGAACGAGAACTGGATGGTAATTAATTGCTCCCTTAGTTCCTATAAGGGGTACGTTGGGGAAGTTTCCACAACGGTCAATGATCCCGATTCCGTCATAAATCCTATTACACCAATCAATGTCAGAGTTGGTGAGGGACATGATTTTCTGCGACCAACGTAAGGCACTCTTATGATCCCAAAAAGCAGCAGACTTAGGCAAATGAGAGATAAACCATTTGTAAAGCAAAGGTACACATCACGTGATCTCCCCTCCGCTGTACAAATTTCCTAAGTGTACAGAATGATACGCATCCGCGAGCAAAGTCGGCACAGGGTTTCCAATGAGAAAAACCTTAATGGAGTTGATATCGACGAAGTTATTAATGTTGGGCAACAGAAATAACCCGTAGGTGAGTAAAACAAAGATGCTTTCAAAAGCAATCACGTTCCCGATACTGGCGAAGTACAGGGCTTTCTTTGTCAAGAACTGGGTTGAAAAACCTTGTATACCACCCTTAGTGGTCATGTGAGTCCTGACCTCAGACTCGTCCAAATGAATTGCTCTTGCAATGGTCTGATTCTTTGGAATTTCTTCCAGTCCAGAAAATGGAGCTTGATCAGTAATGTGTAGATCAATCAGATGAGAATATTCTTTCAGCGTCGGTGCTAGCTGGTAATCCGGGAATGTGAAACAATGATAGACCGGATCATAGAACTGAACGAGCGCATCCATGATTCCCTCAATCACATGGACTCTTAGCAGAGATAGCAAACCTCCGTAGTTGGCTCTGAAAGCCTCTTGGTTTGTGATCATCCTCGCCAAACCTCTCAAATCCTCTAGTTTTGGAATCCTGAAGGTGTACTTATGAGTTCTCCTTCTACCGAAATCCATTAGCGCAATCCTTTTCTCTGATATTTGCAATCACAGTCTTAGTTTATTTTGAAAAAAACAGAGAGACTAGAAGAGAATTTTTTTTTAATTTTTTAATATTTTTTAAATGAATGCATGAATGCAGCACACAAAAACATAGAAAAAACATGGGGTCAAAGGGTCGTTGTCATGGAGTCAAGGCTCTACCCATCCCCAAAGGTTTATACTAGGGTGATTTTTTGTACTTGTACTCAAAATCATCAGCTCCTCCCAGGATAACAAACAACAAGTGGATCGCCAGCGAGCTGTATGAAATCTTAGAGTAAATGCTATTCACCGAGAATAGATCATCAGCCTCAAATGAGGGTAGTATCGCGTGATAACTATTTCCGATGGTTTCCGCACTACAAAAGGGTTGGCTCCTCAGCTTCTCAGACATCACAATCGACCCATTGCCTGTGAGAGGGAATGGGTTGCATTGGGAAGCCTCCACTGAGGTTGATGGTCGAACTCGTCGCCACCACTTATCTTAAGTGTATACTCAATCTTTCCACATGTGGAATCACACGCATTCCCAATAGCAGAAAAATAAACACAGATATCAATTAGGAAAAGCAGTATATATATTTGTCCTAATGTCCTAGACTTTTTTTTTAAAAGCTATGAATCTTATGTTCCTGACAGAAAATGGCTCCCCGGCGGAGGCGCCACTCTGTGGTTCCTTCCCAATTTTAAAGGTTTTTGACCTAAGATCCTAGTGAGGTCAACAAAAAGTCATATCCCAGTGAAGAAAGAAAGAAAGAAAGAAAGACCGGCCCCACGGTGGGCGCCATTTTTTCTGTAGCGAGCGAAACTGGACGTGTTTCTTAAGCACTGTCACTCCTTGGGGGTTACTACAGGTCGATTCATTTTTTATCCTATTCTGAACTGACTAAGTAAGGGAAATAGATGTCTCCAATTAACCCTGCTTGCATACTGAGTTTAAACAGCGGTCTGTTAGGTTAAGGATGCTATCAATGTGGGGGAGCCTCTCTTAGGTTATTTTCAGGGAATTCAAACTTTTAGCGGGGAATAAGGACTAGGATGTTTTGACTGATATACGGGATTTTGGGTTTTTTGTTGAGTGTGCTCGCTAAGATTTTTCTATCAATCTTATGCCTACGTATTCCCGTTTTTCCGAAACAGGGAAATCAGAGCGATCGTAGTTCCTCCTATTCTATGGGAGGAAATGGTGTTTTGGTGTCTTGTTCAAAGCCCAAGACGTGAAGTTTAAAGGTGATCTATATCTTGTTCAAAGCCCAAGATGTGAAGCTAAAGGTAGTTTGTATCTTGTTTAAAGCCCAAGATGTGAAGCTAAAAGTTGTTGTCTTTAGAGAGAATTTGTCATCTCTAAAGAGGGGTTTGTTTGTCACAACTATTTATAAAGGAGAATTACTTTAACCGGGATGTGCGAATCCGGCAATGCCATAATTTCCTTTATAGGAGATTTCCAACCTGGAGGAGAAGACTTTAACTCAGTGTAAAGCAATGCCATCTTTCCTTAGGAATTTCTCATGCTAAAAGAGGGACAGTGGCATGGATGTAGATGATCCAGAGGCTTGCCGCTTACAGCGATTAGATGAAGGGGAAGGAGTTGTTGATGTTTGCGTACTGTGAACGAGGTACATCTTTGATGCTAAAAGGTTGATTGGATCAACCAGTGGTTTTCTTATACAAAGCCTAAGAGGAGGCTAAAAGGTTTTCCTTATACAAAGCCTAAGAGGAGGCTAAAAGGGAGTTGACTCAACAAGAGAGTCTTTTATGGTATCTCGTACGAAGCCCGAGATGGAGGCTAAAAGTTTTATACTCAACAAGGGAGTGATTTGTGTCTTGTACAAAGCCCAAGACGGAGGCTGAAGAGGGTTGACTCTACAAGAGAGTGTTTTTGTATCTCGTACGAAGCCCGAGATAGAGGCAAAAGGAAGTTTTGAATCAACAAGAGAGCCTTTTTGTATCTCGTATGAAGCCCGGTGTCGCTCCCGGGATTTTCATCCTAGTACAAACGCGAAAGTGGCACCGAACAGAGTCGCCAACAATGTGTATTTATCCCGAGAGGGAAAGGAAACACCGCGTAAACCTGAAGGGAAGGAGAAGAGCATGG
The DNA here is from genome assembly GCA_022829125.1 of Lathyrus tuberosus. NCBI lineage: Eukaryota > Viridiplantae > Streptophyta > Magnoliopsida > Fabales > Fabaceae > Lathyrus > Lathyrus tuberosus. Next base: position 2,001,841 of record JALAZF010000587.1, on the reverse strand, counting down.
TCTTGCGACCAAGAGAAATGGGTAAGGGAGTCGGTTACGCGAGAGGAAGGTATTAGCACCCCCACGCGTCCATCGTACCCGATGGGATCCACGCTTGCTTGTCTCGATCAAAGGGTGATAGAAAAGGATACTGGAAGAAAGGAACTGAAAGAAAGAAAGGAGAAAGAATGGAAGAGGAACGAGAAACAAATGTAGGGAAAATAAAAGAAGTGCTCGCATGGGCCCTACCCCACTGCCTACGTATCTCATCGGGAACATGAGAATCAGAGCGACGTAGTTCCCCTAACTAGGGATGGATTGTTTATGTTTTTTAGGGAACGACTGACGTTCTAGCTCAGGTGTTGCAGGCTCGCTGGTCCGAGTGCGTTACCATCTTGCAAGAGAACGAGAAGAAGCGCGTTCGTACGCTGAGAGTGAGTGAGGTGAGAAAAAGAATTCCCGAAGGAAAGACGTTGTTGTTTGTTTTGTCTTTTAGGAGTTTTTTCCATTTATTTGCATATGACAGTGTATTTGAATCTTAGCCATTGGAATGTGTACATTCTCACATTCCAAGATGGAATGAGTAAGAAAGCACACTAAGGGTGAAGAAGACCCCCACACTTAGTTCCAATTGTCAAGGTTCAAACACACTAGCATACTTGTGTTTATTAAGTGTTTTTGTTGATTAAGAAATGAAGAAGTGTTTTTTATTATTTGTACCTTCAACAAGCATTGCATTCAAGTCCCTCATACAAGATCGAATGTTTAACACATTGACCCAAGATGGGCTATAATGCTATACATTCTAAGATTATAAGAGAAAACCCCTTTATAATCTTTTCTTTATATGAAAGGCCTAAATGCAATAAATGCTTACCTTTATTGGATGTTTTGGATTTTCTTTAAGATGAGAAGAGAGACTCAAGAGAGAAGAAAAAGGTAAACTCTAATGGGGACTAAGACACAATCCTAAGTTTTAGCATGCTTGGAGGTCCTAAGGTTTAGTGTGGTATGAGAACCTAATCCTAAAAGAGAAAGAGGGAAGTCTACCTAATGTTGTCATGCATGGATTGTTATCCTAATGTCTCTCCTACCTCCGCCTTAATCCAAAATTAAGTGGAGCTAGGAATCCTAAGGGGATCATGTCATCAGACAAGTAAACACAGGATAAATCAATCACAAAATGAATTAAAAGCAACGAAAGAGTAAACAATGTCAGTCAGCAATAGTATCACACAATCGAAGGGGGAAAAGGGAAGCTTTAGCCAAGGGGTCATATCAACCGAGGCAGACAAGCTAGCTATGGGAAATAAGGGTACTCATCCAATGGTATCGAGAACCATGGAGAGCAGAGTAAGAAAAGGGAAGATGTGAATCAGATCACATAAGCATCAGCATTGGTCAATGCGAGCTATAGACAAAGTGTGGGGGTTTGATTACTAAACCCTTCTTCCACTGACGGACTCGACAACAAGAGCAGGTGATGTTCAAAGCTTCAGTCATGTAATGAGAGCTAAGAACGACTCAACTAGAATAACGGGGGTTGATTGCGAACCCTGCCTTCCGTCAATTGCCTCCTTAGAGGTCTTCAGCACAAGGGGATATGGGAATGGGATGCCTCTTTGGAGGTCTTCAGGCACAATATTAAACAATCCCCAAACAGAGCCTCCTTTGAGGACTTCCATCATTGCCGGCCAAGTGGCACGGACTCCCAATCCTACTTCTCATGGCATAAAAAGGAAAAAATGCGGAATTAGTAAAAGAGAAGAGAAGTGATACCGAATGGATATCAATCTGTAGCAACGCAAGCAAGTTATAAGCAAACCGACCAACTTCTAGTGATCTAGCATAAACGAGCAAAAGTGTTAGAAAGTGGAATGGATCCGTGAAAGGCATGGAACCAAATGCTCTAAAAAACAATAAAACAAGGCCATAAGCCATAAACAGCAGCAACAACAGCGCTCCAGCACCTGCATGGCTATAAAAACTAGCAACAAGTAAAAACAGTCTATAACAGCTACTATTTACAGAATAGAATGGGTGTATATGCAGCCAGACAGAACAACAACATCTTACAGCACACTTTGTGCACAGCAGCTGTGTATGTTACAGCAACTTCCACCTTTATTCAATTAACTAAGTCAAGTGAGAAACACTACAAAACAAACTCAAAGATTAGTCAAAGTTCAAATGGAAATAACCGAAGTGAGCAACTAAGATCAAAAGGAAATGTCAATAAGAAGTAATCGAAATCAATGCTAAAATGTAAACAACACTTAGTCAACCATCTATGCAAAACATATTAAAACTATTAACAAAGTTAACAAATGAAACTACTAAAGATTAGTCGATGTTAGTATTACAATCTAAGTAAGGTCAATGTTAATTAGTTCAAAGTTATTTCTAATTCTAATGAACAATTAAGCCAAAAACAATGATTAAGCAATTATGCCAAAAACAATTAGTGCGATTAAACTAAAAGCAAATAGTGCAACTAAGCAAAAACAATACTTGAACAATTAAGCTAAAAACAACTAGTAAGCAAAACAATTATTGCAATTAAGCTAAAAAATGATTAGTGAGCAATTAAGCTAAAAACTATTAGTGAACCATTAGGCAAAAACAAATGGAGAGCGATTAAGCTAAAAACAATTAGTCAAATTTAATCTAATTAGTCAACATCTAAATCCAAAGGAAATTAGTTCCTAAACAAAAGTTAATCGAAATTAGTCGTTAACTAATTAAGGAGCGCAATTAATCATTCACTAATCAATGTTAAAAATCTAAGTTGATTTCTAAACTAACAAACTATTTCCTAACTACAATCTAAAATAGAAATAAAGCAATTAACTAAAACAAACTCTAAAGTTAATTAACAGGGGGTGAGAAACGAACCCGCTGCACTCAAGGCCCAACTTGGTGACCTAGTCCATGTTGATACCAAGAAAACCCTAAAAACTAATAATCCAGCTTCAAGCAGATTCAGCCGTAAAAAACTCCATTGTCCAGCTTGTTTTCATCCTCCTCATTAGAACCTCACCGCCGCGCCGAATTCCCTTTCCGTCTCGCTCATCTTCTTTGGCGTTGCATCAACTCGCCATCCCCCTCGGTTGAACAAGAAGACCACACCTCCAAAACCACATCATTGCGGCGATTCAACACTCCGCCGCGCTGTCGACAAACGAGCTTCGAATGTTCCGAGAAAACAAACGCTCGCACCACATCATCAACACACGTTGCAAATACGAGAGCAACAATCGGAGTTGGAAACGAGAGTACCGTAACTTTGCGATGGCGACGAAGAAATTCTACGTGGTTCAGAGCTCCATTCTCTTGTCTCTTTTCGTCTGAAATCGTTCGTCTCTCTGATGCGAATTGTTGAATGAATTAGTTTTCTCGTTACGATTCGTACTTGATCTGTTATCGCGGGAATTTCTGCTCAGAGTTTGTCACGATTGAAGGATTGAAGGTAACGATGGTTTATTGAAGATTGATGATGAAGGAAATTGAAGATGATAGAGGTTCTTGGAGGATTGGTGAAGCTGATCTGAACTTGGAGCAGTTGCGAGCTTCTTGATTTCTGCCGGTTATGGATCGATGAAGATGATGTGAACGAATCGGAATCCTCAGAACTTCTTAGGTAATTCACTCGAACTCGCAGCTCTTTTCTTTTTCTTCTTCTCCGAACACGATACAACCGGTTGCGGAATATCATTCTTGAATCTGCTTCTGCTTGCGGTTGAGATTGACGATGATTGATGATGAACATGAATCCGAGAAGAGAGAGTTCTGAATTTCTGTTATAGTTTTCTTGATGTCAATTTCAGGTTTTGGATTCAGTGTGGTTTCTGCCAATTTTTGGCTCGATGAAAATTGACGAGAATGGGGATTGAATCGCAATGAGGTGGAAGTTTGAAGAATGTGGAAGATGAATTCAGATCCAGGTTAAGGAATTGTGAAGATTGTGGATTGTTGAAGCTTCAAAGTTGTTGTTGATGTTGCAGAAGCTTCATGGTGTAGATTGGTTGATGAAGATGCTGATGAATTTGTCGAATCCCTTAGTGTTTGTTAGAGGTTAGCAACTATTAGAAGAGTGTTAGGGATTGTTATGAATTTGATGGCAGGCTGTTAGAGTTAGTTACAAAACGGTTGGAGGAAATTGTAATGGAATTTTCTGGTGTCAAATTTCCTGTTATCAATGCTGTTAACTGTTATCAGTTTTTTTTTGAAAGAAAGCTGTTTTTTGAATTTATTCTAGATTTTTCTGTTATATCATTCTCTCTTCCATTTTTTGTTGAGTTTCTCTTGTTAAAACTTTTTCTTTTTGAACTTTTGTATTTTTCGTCCCGCATTTTGCACGCCCTGTACTGGTTTTGTATGGTCATGAGTTTGAAGTAGCATGAAGGTTTCGTGAGGATGAGCTGGCATAAAAAAAAAAGCAAGTAATCATATTGGTGAAGGAAGCAGCAAAGTTTTGGTAGCTTGAATAGGATGGGTCGAGTACTATCACCATGGGCTTTGTTCCCATTCTTTAACTTTCATAAATGATACGTGTTTTGGACTTTCCTTTTTTTTGCAACAAAAAAAAAAGGATCAAAATGTATTAAAATAATTTGAATGAAGATAAAATGGATATGGATATCAAAAATAAAAATAAAAGTGGAAATGGCTATAGAAAAATGGGAATTGAAAAGAATTTGATATGATTTAGGAATATGGATTTAAAATGGACAAAAATTGAATATGGATATAGGTTTGGATATTAAATCTAAAAAATGGTTAAAAATGGATTTCATAAATGGATATACACGAGATGGATTAGGAATAAGAAATGTGGGTCAAGAAAAATGAAATGGATAATGGATATTTGAATTTTAAATGGAAATGGATTTAAGAATTAAAATGGGAATGAATAATGGATTTATGGTAGAAAGAATTTCAAGTAACCCACACAACTAATCCCGACACGCCCAATTCTACACCAAACTCACATATTCAATGAATTCCCCCGATTCAATCAGTAAGCTCAATCAACCATGACCAATGATTTGCAATTCAATCCACATATATCCTGTCTTTATAACCAAGAATCTCAATACAAGAACAATTCCCCGAGAACAACTTGAAAATGAAGACAAGTCATGAAGCAGAAAGAACATGACCAACCGGAGGTCCTTGATGCTCACTGATAATATTCTGAAAGCTCAAACCAAAGGAAGATGCCTTGATCACATGTCCTATGCTGAATGCAATGCTATGCTTTATGTATTGTTTTTCTATGCTTGAATGCTATGCAATGAAATGAAATCTCATGCTAAATGCTATGAAAAATGAGAGGGCAAATTTTGGGGTATTACACCCGGGATGGAGGCTAAAGTGTTGATTCAATAAGAACCTTTTTTTGTATCTCGTACGAAGCCCGAGATGGAGGCGAAAGAGGGTACTGTTTCAGTTGAGTGACCAGTATATGGGTTCAAAGAGAAAATCAGTTCTTATATGAGTAACACTGTACTCAGGGATTTTGACTCGAGGATTAGGGATATTTCCTTTTCTTTGAGGAGGCTGGAAACTTTTAAGAAGCCGAGGGACAATTTGTACTAAGCCTAAGAGGAGGCTATCATTCCCAGAGGAAGAAATCATTTATACGAAACCTAAGAGGAGGTTGTGAATACTTCTAAGAAGCCGACGGGTCCTTGTACAATGCCCAAGAGGAGGCGGGGATGCTTTTAGGAAGCCTGTGGGTCCCCAAACCCCGAGAAATTCAAGACAGGCTATTCACAAAGAATAGATCAAGCCAGGAAAGTTCGAGAATTTGGAAGAAACTCAAGGGATGCAATTCACGGAGAAGAGATCATCTCTGGGGAGTAGAGTTTCTTGACAATTCCTAAGGGTGCTTTTAAGAAGCCTGTGGGTCCCCAAACCCCGAGAAATTCAAGACAGGCTATTCACAAAGAATAGATCAAGCCAGGAAAGTTCGAGAATTTGGAAGAAACTCAAGAGATGCCATTCACGGAGAAGAGATCATCTCTGGAGAATAGAGTTTCTTTGACAACTTCTACGAGTGACAGTCTGAGAAAGGTTTCAAAAAGAATCTGCCTTTCACATCTCCATATTGTTTAACCCAAAGAGGAGGGAATACTGTGTCTAGTAATCCTATGGGGATCTAGTTTCGTCTATTTCTAAGAGTGATCAAAACGGCTTTACCTAGTGCTAGACGTAGTTGCCGGGGAAACTCTAAATATCTATACTATTATTACACAGTCGATATGAGTTTATGAAAGAAGACTTACGGTGAAACAACCCCACAATACAGTTATATGTATATGAAAGCGGTAAATGAAAGCATATAAACACTTACTCGGTTGTATAGTTTCCATGCTGTTTGGTTAGTTGTTCAACAAAGAAAGATTGAAAACAATAGTATATTTCAAAATCAAAGGAGAAAGTGCTTTGAAAAGAAAGATTTGGGGCTTACAGCTCAAGGAGAGGCCCAGGGTTTATCAGTGATCGCACTGTTGAATTTGTACAGAGGGACTTATACGAGTGACTAAGGCCCAAAAATGGTTTGTTGTATAAAGGGATGGGTCTTACACTCTCTCAAGAGGCCCAAAAGGTTTAAAGAAAAAGAGTGGGGCTTATAACACGAGGGTAGGCCCAGATGATTTTTCGTTAAAAATGGCGATCGCGCCGAGATTTTCTTTTAACGTAAAGGGGCTTATACAATATCTGAGGCCCAAAGTTGTTTTGGTTAAAAGGGGATTGGGTCTTAGAGGCCCAAAAGTTTTGAATGAGTCTTATAGCTCGAGGAGAGGCCCAATTGATTTTTTAAAAGGCGACGATCGAGCCGTTTACTTGTACAGAGGGACTTATACAATAAGTGAGGCCCAAAAATTATTTGTACAAGGGGGTTTGGGTCTTACAATCTCTCAAGAGGCCCAAAGAGTTTAAAAAAGAAGAATGGGTCTTACTACTCGAGGGTAGGCCCAAGGTTATTTGCGTACAAAACGACGATTACGCCGAGGTTTTTGAAAATACCCGGAGGGACTTATACAATAAGTGAGGCCCAAAATAGGTTATTTTACAAAAAGGATTGGGTCTTAAATTCTATTAGAGGCCCAAAGAGTTTTGAAAATGATTTATGAGGGTTGAATTAATCAAAAATCCTAATTTGTTTTCAAAACGTGTTTTAATTGAATAAAATATTCAATTAAAATGATCAAAATTGGTTAACATGTGGAAAACAAATTGTGATCTTGGATTAATGCTTCATAAATCAAGTTTTGCCCTACAAAATGATTAGAAATCATTAAAATTTGCAAAATCAATAAGGAAAAAATATTTTAAATGTCAAAAACAATTAAAACATTAATTCTTTGCAAAAATATCAATTATATGAAATAAATAATATTTTTGGGATTTTTTGGGAAAATAAAATATTTTAACATTTTTGTGAATTATTAAAAAAGAATCAACTCAAAATCATTAAAACTCAGAGAGAAATTAATTTTTGAATCAATTAAATAAAATCACAAAATTCAAATATTTGAATTTTCAAAAAGGGCGCCAAGAACACCCCAAGAACATGCGCGTTGTAACGCCCCGATTTGTTTAATTGTATTTAATTATTTCAATTATGTGAATTTTATGAAATGTGTGAATTTAGTGTATTTTACCTGCTAATTGAGTTAATTGGTTAATTTATCTGATAGATAAAATATTTGTATTAAATTATAATTTCTTTTCAACTTTTATTTCTGAAATATATTTCATCATTGTTGTTATGATTTATCGCATTTTGAGAGCGTTTGCGAGATATTTGAGCTGAGGGGTATTTTGGTCTTTCGCTTGGGTATATTTTTCATAAAATAGGATTTTGAGAGAAAAAGAGAGAAAAGAGAAAGGAAAGAAGGAAAAGAAGAGGAAAGAAAGGGAGAAGAGGGAAAGAGAGGAAAATCGAAGATTCATCCGTTTCAAGCGCGATTAATCGGGTAAGGGTGAGAAGTTTCAATTATATCTTGCTTGTATATGTATATGTGTTGTTTGTGTATATGTTTTGGTTGTTTTTACAATGTTTTCCTTTTTGATAAATTGATGAATAATTAGTAGAAATCAATATAAATCGCGTTGTATGATTACACTGTGTTTAGGAACAATTGTTGATACTTGTTTTGCTGTTAAAAATTGATTTGGGGATGAAAAATGGGATTTTTGGGTGAAAATTCGTAACAGCAACGCAGCAGGAAAAATTCAGGGTTTCGCTGCCCATACGCGTATGGGACAGGGCAATACGCGATGGGGTTGGGCAATACGCGTATTGGTTAGGGCAATACGCGTATGGCAATGAAGGAAAATAGGCAATACGCATATGGGGCTGGGCAATACGCGTATGGCTTAGGGCAATACGCGTATGGCTCAGGGCAATACGCGTATGACCAGCAGGGGTGCAGAATGTTGTCTTTTCGCGATTACGTTTCTTGTTAAGTCCGTAACTTTTGATCCGTTTATTCGTTTTGAACGTTCTTTATATCGTTGGAAAGCTAATGAAATATTCTTTCTTATTAAAATGATTTCGAGATTGTTGGCCGATTAAATTATGTCGGGAATTTGGAATAGTGTCGTTTTGTCGACTTTTACCGTATTAACTATGTGTAATTGATGCGTATCATGTAATGTGCTTTTAATATGGATATCTTATGACTTGTGTGATGTTATATGATGTGAATACATGTGATGACATGTTGTGGTGATGAATTGTGGCCGAAAGGCAAATAAATGCAATGTGTTGTATTTGGTTATATATGTGTTTATGGTTGCATATATGTGTGAAGATCCATTGGTTGTCATGAGTTCTTGTGTGTCAAGCTTCATGATATGCATTCTGGTAACGTCCTGAGTGACGGATTGATTCCAGAGGGAATCTGCTATAACATCGTGTGCCTTATGCAAAGAGGTGTGAGCGATGATTATAGACGATCGTGTGCCTTATACAAAGAGGTGTGAGAGATCGGGTCGTGTGCCTTATACAAAGAGGTGTGAGCGATCCATAAACATCGTGTACCTTAAAAATAAGTGGTGTGAGCGATCGGATCGGATCGTGTGCCTTAAAAATAAGAGGTGTGTGCGACGGGGAACATCGTATGCCCGACGGGGAGTTACATGAATGATCCTAAGTAACGAGCGATGGTTCCAGCAGAGTTCCTGAGTGAACTAGTGATGAGAAATATTGGAGTCGGTACCGCATATGCATTTTCATAGAGTCGTTGTGTCGGTCTCTTTGCATCTGCATGAATTATGATTGCATTGTTTATATGTGGAAAATCATGATTTGAGTGATTATGTGTGGAAATTGTGCATTGATTTGTTATGTGTTGAGATTGTGATAGCATTGGTAATTTAATGTGCATATGTGATAAATGCATTGGTTATGGATAATATGTATTATGTGTAGACATATGCTATGTGATGTGTGATGTGTTTCTAAATGCTATGACTTGGTATGCCTTATGTGCAAATAGGTGAGTATATTGGATACTTGATATATGCTATATTGTTGGTTAATAGATATATGTTACGTATATGTGGTATGTTATGTGTATTAGTATGTGGTGTTTGTGGTGAGAATAGCTATGCATGTGAATTGTTATGTATTTGCATATTATTATGCAATCTTGATTTTAGTTGTTATTTCTCACCCTTCTACTGTGGTTTGTTGCTCTATGAGGCAATTGCAGATTAGTAGTCTTGGAGGCTTTTGTGAAGATTAGTCCTCCGTCCTTTGTCAGTCTGTCTGCTCTGATACGTAGCACGGGAGTCGGGGAACGTTGTTGTTATATGTATACATTTGCTGAATATATTTTGTATTACCTTTGTATGAATGTTTTGACGCTATAAAACGATTTATTTTGTAAAACAAGGCAGTTATGGATCTTTCCGCTTTATTCCATAACTGAACCTTTCCTATTATATGGAAAAAGTTTCCCTTACAGGTTTATTCCATTTTGTGTTATGTATCAAATTTATGAGCAGGGGATGTATTTTCTTTCTTCAAATGTGGCATCCTTATTTCTGTCGGAAAAATAAATTTTTAGCTACTCTGATTTTATTTACGTATTATTTATTCGCGATGGGAATTGGGGTGTTACATTAGTGGTATCAGAGCAGGTCGGTCCGTCCGGCCAAGTTGTTGAGTCAGTTGGTGTGACAGTTGAATACTGTCGTTTTTGTTTGGTCCCTTAGTACGTGATATGTGTGTGGAGCACTGTCAGTACTTCATGGTTTTCTAATCCTTTGTTTTCAGGAGTTAGAATGAGATAAGTGGGGGAGAAGCTGGTGCTTCTCCATGTTGCTTCAGGTGTGGAGCGCTGGCTCAGTGTGTTGTGAATTGCAAGATTGTAAGTGTTGTTGGACAGTGTGGTTCTCGGTTCCAGAAGGGATGCGGAGGTAAGGCTTATGTCAACTAAGGATTTGTGCCTTAGGTAGTGTGGTGTACATGATGTAAGGAATACTATTATAGTTTGGCAAAGGCGGTTTGTGCCCCATCATGATTGTCGGCTGTCTATTGACAAATTGAGGAACTGATCACCCTTAATCTCTTGTTGATAGCAGAACGGGAATTATGTTAGATGGAATAGACGTGTCTATCTAGCTTTAATAGTGTGTGCAATGGATTGTTTGGATTTAAGAAAATGGTTACGGATTGTTTTGATGAGTTGATGAAGATTCTAATATTGGAAGATGAGACGGATTAGAGGTTTTAATATGTGGGTCAAGTTGGGAAGTCATTGAGAGAGAATGATTGAGTTTTATTTAAGGGATGCTTCTCAGAGAGTAGAGATTGAACTTAATTGGACGAAGGTGAATAGTTGAGGTTCATATCTGCTAAGTAAGTAGAAAACTCTTAGGAGTTGGGACTAAGATGTTGGTCTTGGTTGTGATGGTAATGTTCAGGAAAATTGCAGGAAGTCACAGTGATGGGCCGTCAGTTGTGTACGGTTTTCAGATGTGTTTTTGGATGGAACATTAAGGTGTTATCTTAGAAGAACTCCAACTTTGTTAGTAACAAAAAGGGAATGATGATTGAATGGAATAACAAGCATGATGTGTATGACGGTATTGAGACTATGGAAATCAAAACTTAGAGTTCTGGTGAGGTTTGGAGTCTTTAGAATTGTAGAGCAGTAATGGAAATTTTGAGAAAACCTTAAGTATGGATGTAATATTTGAGAGTTCCTTTGGGATGGTTGTTGCTACATGTGGGAATTTATGGAATTTGGACTGTTAAGAGAAGAAATTGGGTATGGATTACTGGCAGTTGAATAAGGTAACGATTGAGAACAAGTGTCCACTTTCATGAACAGATGACTGGAATGGTTTGGTTGAGTTTGAGTGAAATCACAATTGGTTGGAATGTTTGATAAGAGTGGTGAATTGTGTGAATTGAGGCTTTAATCTATTTAATGGGACTGGTTAGGTTTGTTATCATCGGATTAGGCTGTTATTTACTCGGTTAAGTTTGTATGTGAGTAACCAGTTATCCAGTGGAAAGTTTTGCAAAGGCTTTAAGAATTTATATCTTTTGGATTTTGGTTGGGAGTTATAGCGTACAGTGGTGCTATTTGGTGTTAGTAATGCGTCTGTAATGTTGTAGAGTGGAGGAATCGTATCTTCCATATTTAATTGGATAAGTTCGTAGTGGTTTTGATTAAGGGTATTCGGATCTGTTATAAACTCAGGAGAAGAACAGGTAGAGTGTTTGAGAATGGAATTACAAGTATTGAAAAGAGACGAAGTTTTGTGCTAAGTTATTCAAGTGAGAATTTTGGTTGAAAAAGGTTAGTTTTCTTGGATATGTTATTTCAGATGAGAGTATGGTTAATAGATCCATCGGAAGTAGATGTAGTTCTGCGATGAGAGGCTCCGAAGTTGGTTAAAGAGATTAGAGATTTTGGGCTTAGATGGTTGTTACTGCAGGCTAGGGAAGACTTTGCTAAGTTCGTACTTCTGGTATCTCAGTTGACTTGCAAAAGGTAAGTCGTTTATTTAGGATGTTCATTGTGAGGAAAGTTGCAGAGAGCTAAAGTAGAATTTGTTTACGGCTTCAACTTTAATTCTGGGTGACCCTGATAAACCGTTTGTGAGGTGTTGTGATGTGTCCTTAACAAGTTTAGTCATTGTGTTAATGCAAGGGGGTAAAGTCGTGGCTTATGCTTTACGACAATCGAGGATTTATGAAAGGATCTATACTATTCTGGATTTGGAATTGGTTGCGGTCGTATTGTGTTGGAAAATTTGGAGGTATTATCTTTATGGTTCTATGTTAGAAGTGTTTGGTAATCATAAGAGTTTAGAGTGCTTGTTTGGTCTGAAGGAATAGAGTATGAGACAACGAGGAGGGTTAGAATTCGTGACGAGTTATGATTTTGGCTTGGATTATCCTTCGGGAGAAGCTAAGGTTGTGCCTGAAAAGTTAAGTCGAAAGTTTTTATATATGTCTGTTTTGATGGTCAGAGGATTGAAATTATTTGAGCAGTTCAGAGACTTGTGTCTGGCGTGTGGGATAACACAGGAGAGTGTGAGGTTGGGAATATTAAAAGTGAACAGTGATTTTTGGCAGAGATGAGAAAGAGTTAGACTTTGGACGTGAGATTGGTAGACTTGATGGTTTCGAGTAATCAGAGTGCGCAGCGGAAGCGTGATGTGGCACATTTTGTATTTGCATGTAGGACTTGTAAGAGTTCATAGATTGAACATTGGAAACATGTAGGAATGATGAGACTATTGGACGTTTCAAAATGGAAGTGTTAGGTGAAAGGTTTAAATATTATTCATGGGTTACTATGTAGATGGATGTTTTGGTTGTATGTTCGATTGGTGAATCGTAGCATTGTTGCGATATTGTTGTGTGACAAGGATGTTGCTATTGCGGTTATGAAGAGGTTGTTGGGATGTTGTTAAGTCGTGGGACTTAGGTTCTTGCCTTTTTTGTTGTCTCGTTTCAATGGTGATGGTAACGATCTTGTGTGTTTCGGTTCAAGAGTGAACCTGTGTGTGTTCGTAACTTGTGTATTCTTTGAGTTGTGAGTTGGTTGTCAAGTGCATTGTATGGGCATTGCATCTTGTCGTTGTGGTTGTTGTCGTTGTCGTGTCGTTGTTGTTGTTACTGTTAGCAAGGTGGTTTGTCAGTTTGTACTATTCGTAGTGTGCCTTTTGTTGGCATGTTAGTTTGTTGGTCGGATGCGAGAGTCGTATCCGGAGTTATTCGTCTCAGTTTTATTTTCGAGGACAAAAATGTCTAAGTGGGGGAGAATTGTAACGCCCCGATTTGTTTAATTGTATTTTATTATTTCAATTATGTGAATTTTGTGAAATGTGTGAATTTAGTGTATTTTACCTGCTAATTGAGTTAATTGGTTAATTTATCTGATAGATAAAATATTTGTATTAAATTATAATTTCTTTTCAACTTTTATTTCTGAAATATATTTCATCATTGTTGTTATGTTTTATCGCATTTTGAGAGCGTTTGCGAGATATTTGAGCTGAGGGGTATTTTGGTCTTTCGCTTGGGTATATTTTTCATAAAATCGGATTTTGAGAGAAAAAGAGAGAAAAGATAAAGGAAAGAAGGAAAAGAAGAGGAAAGAAAGGGAGAAGAGGGAAAGAGAGGAAAATCGAAGATTCATCCGTTTCAAGCGCGATTAATCGGGTAAGGGTGAGAAGTTTCAATTATATCTTGCTTGTATATGTATATGTGTTGTTTGTGTATATGTTTTGATTGTTTTTACAATGTTTTCCTTTTTGATAAATTGATGAATAATTAGTAGAAATCGATATAAATCGCGTTGTATGATTACACTGTGTTTAGGAACAATTGTTGATACTTATTTTGCTGTTAAAAATTGATTTGGGGATGAAAAATGGGATTTTGGGGTGAAAATTCGTAACAGCAACGCAGCAGGAAAAATTCTGGGTTTCGCTGCCCATACGCGTATGGGACAGGGCAATACGCGTATGGGGTAGGGCAATACGCGTATTGGTTAGGGCAATACGCGTATGGCAATGAAGGAAAATAGGCAATACGCGTATGGGGCTGGGCAATACGTGTATGGCTTAGGGCAATACGCGTATGGCTCAGGGCAATACGCGTATGGCCAGCAGGGGTGCAGAATGTTGTCTTTTCGCGATTACTTTTCTTGTTAAGTCTGTAACTTTTGATCCGTTTATCCGTTTTGAACGTTCTTTATATCGTTGGAAAGCTAATGAAATGTTCTTTCTTATTAAAATGATTTCAAGATTGTTGGCCGATTAAATTATGTCAGGAATTTGGAATAGTGTCGTTTTGTCGACTTTTACCGTATTAACTATATGTAATTGATGCGTATCATGTAATGTGCTTTTAATATGGATATCGTATGACTTGTGTGATGTTATATGATGTGAATACATGTGATGACATGTTGTGGTGATGAATTGTGGCCGAAAGGTAAATAAATGCAATGTGTTGTATTTGGTTATATATGTGTTTATGGTTGCATATATGTGTGAAGATCCATTGGTTGTCATGAGTTCTTGTGTGTCAAGCTTCATGATATGCATTCTGGTAAGGTCCTGAGTGACGGATTGATTCCAGAGGGAATCTGCTATAACATCGTGTGCCTTATGCAAAGAGGTGTGAGCGATGATTATAGACGATCGTGTGCCTTATACAAAGAGGTGTGAGCCATCGGGTCGTGTGCCTTATACAAAGAGGTGTGAACGATCCATAAACGTCGTGTGCCTTAAAAATAAGAGGTGTGAGCGATCAGATCGGATTGTATGCCTTAAAAATAAGAGGTGTGAGCGACGGGGAACATCGTATGCCCGACGGGGAGTTACATGAATGATCCTAAGTAACGAGCGATGGTTCCAGCAGAGTTCCTGAGTGAACTAGTGATGAGAAATATTGGAGTCAGTACCGCATATGCATTTGCATAGAGTCGTTGTGCCGGTCTCTTTGCATCTGCATGAATTATGACTGCATTGTTTATATGTGGAAAATCATGATTTGAGTGATTATGTGTGGAAATTGTGCATTGATTTGTTATGTGTTGAGATTGTGATAGCATTGGTAATTTGATGTGCATATGTGATAAATGCATTGGTTGTGGATAATATGTTTTATGTGTAGACATATGCTATGTGATGTGTGATGTGTTTCTAAATGCTATGACTTGGTATGCCTTATGTGCAAATAGGTGAGTATATTGGATACTTGATATATGCTATATCGTTGGTTAATAGATATATGTTACGTATATGTGGTATGTTATGTGTATTAGTATGTGGTGTTTGTGGTGAGAATAGCTATGCATGTGAATTGTTATGTATTTGCATATTATTATGCAATCTTGATTTTAGTTGTTATTTCTCACCCTTCTGCTGTGGTTTGTTGCTCTATGAGGCAATTACAGATTAGTAGTCTTGGAGGCTTTTGTGAAGATTAGTCCTCCGTCCTTTGTCAGTCTGTCTGCTCTGATACGTAGCACGGGAGTCGGGGAACATTGTTGTTATATGTATACATTTGCTGAATATATTTTGTATTACCTTTGTATGAATGTTTTGACGCTATAAAATGATTTATTTTGTAAAACAAGGCAGTTATGGATCTTTCCGCTTTATTCCATAACTGAACCTTTCCTATTATATGGAAAAAGTTTCCCTTACAAGTTTATTCCATTTTGTGTTATGTATCAAATTTATGAGCAGGGAATGTATTTTTAGCTACTTTGATTTTATTTATGTATTATTTATTCGCGATGGGAATTGGGGTGTTACACGCGTGTTCTGGGTTTTGCCCAGATTTGCATTTTCTCTCCAATCTCACTGAATACTTGATTATATCATGCAATCCACATACCAATCTGCTCGTCTCAACCTCACGATCATGTCTATGGTATTTAATTACATTTATATTAAACATGGAATAAAAAATCAAGACAAAACCTCAAGAACCCTAATTTCTGCATGAAGTCTGATAATTTTGATACGCGATTCAAACAAAGCAATTAATTGAGGGGAAACATTCCATGCATGATTATGAACATTTGGCAAAAGTATTGTGCGAGGAAATATGCATAGATTGAGAAATGACCAAGTTTAGGCTTACCTCTAGGTCGTGGCAGCAAGTTCAGAGTGATTTCTGAGTTGGAGGTGTTACAAATGAGTTGTGATGATCTGAACAGCTTCCCTACACCCTATGGAGTGTGTTTGAATGCTTGGACTTGATGGAAATTGGCTGGATCACTTCATGGCATCTCAACTGCAACTTGGTTTAAACCTTGAGCAATTGACTGGTGATTCTGAGAAATCAGTGTTCCAGATGTTGTTTAAGTGTTTGATCAGCTCCCATATGATGTATGTGAGGTGTGTGTGTGTGTGATTGGTTTGAGTGGAATTGCTCTCTACTGAAAAACCCGATAGTGACTTGCTAAGAAAGGCATTTTTGAGAGTGAGAAGTGGATTTTGAGAAAGGCAAGTGTTCTAGGCTTTTAGTGTACTTAAACTGATCACAATTGAGCTCTATTTATAGTAGAGCAAGTTTGTTTGGCAAGGAATAGTGAATGGCAACTACTGAGTAGGGTTGGCCAATGTTGGCAAATGAAAATCCAAGTCTCCTCTAGCCATTGACTAGAGGTTAGGGCACAGGCTGCTGGTCCCCTTGGTCTTGGATAAGTCTTGACTGAATTCAGTTGCTAATAGCTCAATCCATGCCACCTTGGTGCTTCCATTGAATGCTCCAATCCAAAATTGGAGTCTTGTCCCTATTTTGGGCAATTCTAGGTTTGGCATTCTATTTCTTGTTCCAAGAACTTTGGAGGCTTGGCTCAGTGATTGTCCCCTTTAGATTCAATCCTCAGATGTGTCTAAAGTGATGACAAGGCTTGGAATTGGCTGATTTTGGCAAATCGACCAAAAGTACAAAAATCTGCCTTGCCTTAGCAGATTTCAGCAAGGCATCTTGCCACTACCATATCTCAAAGCTCAAATTGAATTTGGTGATGTTCTTGACCATTTTGGAAAGCCCTTATATGATACAACAACTGTCTGATCATATTTGATTTTGATACCTTTTGGATCCAAGTGAAAAATCCTCCTACATTTGGAAAAAAGTAAGGCAGATTCCGACTTAGTGAAATTTTCACTAAGTGTTGGAACAAAGTGAGTTTTCTTGATTTGGTCACTCCATAACTCAAAATTCATGAGGAATTTGGACATAGATCAGTATGAAGCTTTTGTAGAGGGCAATGAGATCTACAAATCAAGCTTTGGATGGGAAAAATGGCTTTGTGGTTTAGGAGTTATGATCCTCCAAAGTTGGTACCTTTGTCACTTAATTTCATAACTTAGAAAATTTTCTAAGTTTTTATGGTTACCCCTTTTACAAGTTATCCCACTTTCTTTGATTTTTCTTGATGAATGATGATTCAAATCATACATTAACATCATTTTAGGGTTAAAAATCTATTTTTGTGAAAAATCTCAAAAAGTCAAAGTTGACTTTTGTGCACAGTTGACTTTTTGTTAGATGAATTCCAAACTGTGTGATCCTTTGGGAAATCATGTCCTTGACCTAAATAAAACTTGATGGACATGTTCCATGGGTGTTATAGGGTGTATTGAATCATATCTTAGGGTTTGGGAGCATGTCCTGGTCAAAAGTCAAAGCTACAATTGACTTTTCTCGCAAAACCCTAACTGTGGTTCAGATGAAATTGAAACTTATTGCTCAAGCTTCTTGGACCAATCCATTGTTCCAAATGGATCAATATGGTATATTAGAGACCCTCAAATCATGTCTTGAGGTCTTGGTTCATGATTTGTCCCAAAAGTCAACTTAGGGGTGAATTAGGTCAAGAAACCCTAATTCTTGATTTTTTATGAATGCATCCCCTGAGGCTAAATTGACTTGATGATTGGGTCCATGAGGTTCCATGGAGTATATTAGGATATGTTTTGAATCATTGGCTCATGCCCAGATGAAAATTTCCATCTGGAGGCCCTGGTCGACCAAAACCCTAATTTGGTGACACTGGCGATCTTGAAGCTTGATCCACCTGAAAGGGAGCAACCTTGTGCTTAATCCTTGAAGTGGGAGTCCTCTTGATCCATTGTGGATGTTTGAGAGGTTTAGACAAGTTAAAGATCATGTCAATTCTTGATTGATCCTTTGTCTAAAAACTCTGAGAGGGCTTGAAACCCTAAGTTTGATTGTGGTGAATGCTCAAAAATTCCTTGAGGAGATTGATGAGGCATAAAGGTACATCCATATTGTGATGATGAGTTGCACAATGATGGGAAATCTTAGTGGTTAAAATTTGGGGTATGACAAGTATGTGATGTTTATGGTGAGAATAATTATGTATGTGGATTTATATGTTTTTGCATATTATTATGCAATCTTGATTTAATTGTTATTTCTCACCCTTCTGCTGTGGTTTGTTGCTCTATGAGGCAATTGCAGATTTGTGTCTTGGAGGCTTTTATGAAGATTAGTTCTCCACCCTTTTGTCGATCTGTCTGCTCTGATACGTAACACGGGAGTCGGGGAACGCTTGTGTTATTTATATGTATACATTTGTTGTATTTATGTTGTATTACGTATGTACAAATATTTTAATGTTATAAAACAATTTATTTTATAAAATAAGTCAATTATGGATCTTTCCGCTTTATTCCATAATTGAACTTTCCTTTTGTTGGAAAAAGTTTCCTTTTATGTTTATTCCATTTTGTGTTATGTATCAAATTTATGCGCAGGGATTGTGTTTTCTTTCTTTAAATGTGGCATCCTTGTTTCTGTCGGAAAATAATAAATTTTTATTACTCTGATTTATTTATGTATTATTTATTCGCGATGGGAATTGGGGTGTTACAGCTGTTTAGGAAACGCCTTGCTTTAATGGACGAACTTCTCAAACGAGGGATTAACATCAATGCAAACAGGTGCGCCCTTTGTAGTAATGTAGAAGAAAACTTTCTTCATCTATTTTTTGACTGTTGTGTTGCAAAGGGAATTTGGAGACACATTGCCTCTTGGTGTGGTAATAATGCATTATTTGAAAGGAGTTGTTGGAAGTATTTTATTGATTGGAAATCTGAAGGTTCTTCTAAAGAAGAAGTTACTTTCTTAGGTTCTTTATGGATTGTAACTTGTTGGTGTATATGGAAGGAGAGAAATAGAATCATTTTTGAAAACGGGAGGCTGGTTTTTAACGATATATGTTGGGAAATTAAAATTCTGGTTTGGAAATGGGTTGTTTGTTTTGATATTTCTCAATCCAACTCCAATTTTCTAGATTTTTGTTCTAACCCTTTAGGAGATTGAGGCTAGGATTGTGTTGGTTTGAAATATCTTGTATTCAATTTCTCTGTATTGGTTTCTTTCTGGTGTAAGGGTGAATACCCCTTGTATTCATTTTAATTCCATTTGATTTAAGAAAAAAAAAGATATTAAATTAGTGTTATTTAAAATTTGAATTGGTCAAACATATTTTAAGTGAACAAATGAATCTCATCTTTTTTTTTTTTTTTTTTATTAATAATCATTCATAGCCCTGCATTGTGAATTAATGAATTTAAAAATGAAATATTCTATTTTTTATTTCTCCATTTATTTCTCCATTTTTTAAACTAAGTTTAATTAAACGTTAATTTTGGCATTGATTTAAAATAATAATAATAATATGATAGGTTTATTAGGAATGGGGCGTAGCTTTTATTAATTATTTTTATTTTTATTTTTATTTATTTTATTCTATTATTATTTATTTTATTTTAATTATTTCTAGTATTTTCATTTTTTAGATATTCCTATTAATTGTTTATTTCTTAGTTTAATTAGTTTATTATTTATTTATTTAAATATATAAAACTCAAAATATTTTCTTAATTATTTTGGTGAATTAATCTTTTGTGATTTATGTGTAGAATTTAATTGTTTAGGATTACTTCGACTTTGCTAATTAATTTTTATTAATTTCTCTGACGTCTAACTGTGTGAGTGTGTAACTTAGATTTCTTTTGTTTTATCTTACGACTTCGATTCTTGCCTTGACCATGCCATTGCCTATTATCTTGTGTTCATCATTCATATAACTCATGTATATTTTGTCATATTATTTCTCCTTGCATGATTTTTATTTTGCGTCTGGTACTCTTGATGCTTGTATGTATATCTCGATTATTTGTTTGCTTGTTGCTTCGCATGTTCTCTTAGGATCTCCTAGTTCGACTTAATTTTCGATTAAGATCGAAGTAGGATAGATTTTAGGTTCTCAATCTTTCGCATGATAACATTAGGTTAGCATTCTCCCTTTAATCTGATTCCAAAGGAAAGGATCCCCTCTGTTGACTGCCACGTCATGCTTAGGAAAACTTTAGGTCTTTCGCTTTCATCCTAGCCTCAGGATTAGAGTCACCGTGCTCTATGTAAGTTCCTGCCATGGACACTTACTTCCTTACCCTTTATCCTAGCCTTAGGATTAGAGTCACTGTACTCTATGTAAGTGTCTTGCCATGAACACTTCTCTCCCTTTTAACTTAGCCTTAAGTTTGGAGCCGCCACACTCCATGTAAGCGTCATGCCATGGATACTTACCTCTTCCCTTTGGAACCTTGACCACAGTCAAGAGTTCCTCACCCTTATTGGGGGGAACTACGAATTCTCTGATTCCATTCCCGTCAGGATACGTAGGCACGAGATGCGATGTCTTGGCGAGCATACTTAGTACTAACACCTTAGGTCTTCTTTTAACTTTTCACCCTTTAGCAGACAAAATAAAAAATAACACAATAAAGCAAGAGGTTCCTGTAGAGTACTACAGATACTTAGGATGCTAGCACCTTCCCTAAGTATAACCAACCCCCGAACCTTAGATCTCTTGCATTGTTTTTACATTGCAATTAGGGTTTTCGATCTTTACCTTTTTCATTGGATAAATCAAAGTTCGGTGGTGAATTAAGATTTGTGATTCAAGTTAATTCAATAACTTGATATCTGATTCTCACCGCGACAGAAATGACGACTTCATTGGGGACATCTAAGAGGGTTAAACCCACCTTGTTTATATTTGGGTTATTTATATGATTGCTTACCTGTATATCTGTATATCTGTTCTGCTTGGGTTGTTACCTTGAGTGGTGAGATAAGTCGTAACCCGGACTTGAGTGTACACTTATGATAGGATTGTGGTATAATCCATAGTTGACTGTTGGGAGTAGTCGTAACATGATTAACATATGATATAACCATGCTCAGTGGAAACCCCCGTTGGGATTACTAATGTCACGCGAGTAGTCGTACTGACATTACTGTTGAAGAGTAATTCGGTGGGTGTTTTCATCATATCCACAAGGATTGCGTGATATTTTGATGCTTGTCGTTCAATAGTCGAAACGCTTGAAGTAAGGGGTTTCCAAATTGTTCTTGGTTTTGTAACATCAATTTTTGGTAGCAAAGAAGTAAACTATAACAAAGATGTTGTAATTTTTATAAAAGCATGTCAAGATTAGATTTCGCTAATCCGTTTCATACATATCCGATTAATCAAGCATATGAACTTAGTTTCGACCAATACAATCGCGTATCCTCTCGAATAAGTTTATGTCTAAAGCAAATTCGTGAGTA
Source organism: Lathyrus tuberosus (assembly GCA_022829125.1). NCBI lineage: Eukaryota > Viridiplantae > Streptophyta > Magnoliopsida > Fabales > Fabaceae > Lathyrus > Lathyrus tuberosus. The sequence continues at coordinate 1,980,198 of JALAZF010000587.1, read as the reverse complement.
TCATTGTTTAAATCGTTAGATGATGTCTCACGCTAACAATCGAAACAACAACCGTTAAGATCAATACAAAGCGAATATTAAACCCCAAATCTATGTATAGAATTTGGTTTTTAAGAGAAGAAGATATTAGGTCAAGATTTGGAAAATCTATGTCTAGAGTGATTCAAACCACAAATACATCATTAAGAACAAACAACTTCCTCATATATTGATCATCAATCTTGTTCATATACAAAAGATCAAAAGAAATTCATATAAGCAAGATTAACTACCTCTAATCTTAACACAGATGTGTTTAGCTACCCATAGACATGGTAGCTTGCTTGACAAGTAAGTAGCATAGCTTTTGGAGCATCAATCTTCAAAGATTCAAGGATTGAAGCATAAAAGCTTTGAAAACTATGAAAAATAGTAACAATGAAGTTTTTCTCCTAAAACAAGTTTCTAGGTTACAAGAGAGTATATCGAAAAGTGATGGATCCTCCAAAAAATCTACCAAATGTACTTAAGTACAAGTTCAACCCAGAAAGAAGCGCCTGGCGGTCCATCGTAGCGCTGAGTGGTGACCAAAAGTGAGGCCACGTGACAACTACAGTGTCAACTGTACCTCTCAAAATATCTTTCAGCGTTGGGCGATCAGTCATAGGTCGGGCAGTCCTGAAGAGGCACAGCAGGGAACGCTTCTGGAAGTTGAGAAAAATTGGTGCATCCCTGCGCCTTAGCAGCGCCGGGCGGTGAAGCCTTCCTGCGTCGGGCGGTGCAAGGGGCCTAAAATGCGACAAGTGAGCTTTCTGTTCTGAGCGCTTCCTTGCGAATCGAGCTGCGATCTTTTCACCTAAAATGCTACAAAAATACACAAACACATCAAAATACCTAATACTTATAAAAATTCAAGAATCGCTTAATTAATAAGTCGTTTCCCCATTAAAGCGATTAAAAGAGCTTAAAGGCATCAAAATCAATTATGAAAATAAGCACTTCTTGACACCTAACAAACTCTCCCCAATTTGCATCTTTGTTTGCCCTCAATCAAAGAAATTTTCAAAAAGTCTCAAGAAAAGCCTTCAAACACCAAATTGACTGATAACACAAATGGTTCAAACTCGGCAATTAACACGCACAAAGAATTACTTCACACCACATAGCATTCAAACATGAATATGAACAACATCCTAAATGAAAAACTACACAATGCAATAATTAGTACCCTCATGCTCAAATTGAATCACCTACTACACTCAAACACATTATGCACATAACTATCTACACAAGACATAACACACTCGCAAGTAATCGTGTCACAACAAACAAGTTATGCAATCATCTCAGAAGTCATAACAAACCATGGAAACAGAGATCACTAAGGGCTTTTAATCGGTTGTAACTTGGCCAGGGCTAAAAACAAGGGACATATATACACGGCCATTGAATCAAGAAAGGGTAAATTTCATGAAGAGCATTTTCTTTTTAAACATAACCATTCTTGTTCAAACTTTCAACTCTTATTCTCACAATGCATTCTCTTTTCTTGCTTTGATTCCCTTTTTTTTCTTTTGATTTTTCCTTTTCTTTTTCTTTTCTTTCTTTTTCATTCTCTTTTTGATTTCTTTTGAGAATGCATTGTATCCACAATTCCTTTTCCTCTTTTCACAATGAACCAATCTCCCCAACTTCAACAATATTATACACTTAAATCAAAATGCTCTTCAAAATGGTTAATGTTCGAGTTCATGCTTCAAAGATAACAATTTTTCGCTTTTGGCTCAAAAGAGGTTTCTAATGCTCACACACTCACAAGGTGGCTTGAAGTGTTTTTGGAAAAGTGGTTTTACTCATACTACTCAAAAATGCCTTGATCACTTCTAAGTTTCCATAATTCAAACAACAAGTAAGATTAAACATAAAACACTCAAGTTAAACAACGATTACTCGAATCACTCTAAACTTGTGAACAACAAAGGCCACTCACATCTTTGGTTAAGTCCTAAATGATTCAACATGAACATGATATTACCACCTAATGCATTGACAAATTTTTTCAAAAAGTACCAAATTAATATTAACAAAAAAATGTTACAAAGTATTTTTCATTCTTTGTCATGCCTCTTGCCAAAATTAATATCATTACCACATGCTACAAGAAAAAGAGGCTTCTCAAACAATTCTCGAGTCACTAAAAACTTAATTTCCTCACACTCAAAGGCAAACAAAAAATGACTAAATTATTTACACAACACAAAAAGACTTTAAACTACTCAAAATAATAAAAACAAACAAAAATTTAAACTAACAACAATGTTTATCATAAACCTGGTGTGCCCACACCATCTTTAAAATTTTTGCCAAAAACAGCATACAATATCCAAACTACGCCGAAGCGTCAAAATAGTGCCCAAAACACACTTTCAATTGAATTCTTCCAATTCTACTACATAATTATAAATTCCAAAAATTTAAAAACTGAAAATTAAAGCAAAATAGAAAATAAAAAACTTCACTTTGGAGCTTGCATCAAAACTGCCCCTCAATCAAACATCTCATCAATGTCTTCATCCCCTTCATCATCATCGTCATCGTCCTCAGCATTATCATCAGCATCAACACCAGCTCCGGTGCTTGCTCCCTCCGGAAAGAATGGGCGCATGTCCCCAGGCCAATTAGCATAAGCATTGTACTGGTCCCTTGTAGAAAAGGGCGTGAACTCAGCCGGATGGGTCTGATAATGATAAACCTGCGGCATACACTCAAAATTAAACTGGCTAGATCTGTGAAGCGACTCACCCATATCCCAAGTATAGTTGAATGCTGCTTTCATGTTGAAAACGGATGAGTCACTATCTTCCACCGATTCACTTCCTCGGCCTCCTGAGCTACTACCAACTTCAGCTGCTTTTTTCTTCTGCCTCTCCTCCTTAGGCTTACAAAAACGATCCAAATAATCATCATTAACAAGGAATTTCAGCTTCTCGCTCACCACACCCGGAATGAGGATATCTGTCTGATAGATCAAGGCTTGAACCAAGCAAGGAAAAATTATTTGAGCATCATCAAGAACTCCTGGCCTCCGCGTATTTTCAACAAAATTTTTCATCTCATCCCGGCTGAAACAGATTTCTCGACCCCTTACGTAAGTCTTAAATCGATAGAATTCTCCCTCAGCTTGCAGTGCATTTGCGTAAAATTCTCTTATCAGCTGATAGCACACACGGTCAGTCGGGTTTATTAGGATACCTCGCTTCTTTTTCTCAAAGATGGCTTGAATCCTTCTGTAATCGCCCTGAGGGTTTATCACAAATCTCTTTTCCGAAAGAACAGTTCTGCCCTCAAGGGATTTGATCCTACCCTCATGCTCCGCAGATAAAAAAACGGTGGCTGTAAAAATCAACTAGAACATTTGAAGTAGTGGCAACGCTTTTTTGCTTCATCTTGGAAGCGTGCTGCGGTGTAAAACAGCTAGACATCTGCACAGAACCAAAAGAAAATAGTCCAGCACAGTAATATACAACATTAGCATGGACAAAACACTTAAAGCGAAACAAAACTGAAAGAAATTCCAAACTGGACAAAACAGGGTTGCCGCCTCTACGTCGCCCGGCGAAGCAAGAGCGTTGTTGCGCCCCTCAGCCGCCGGGCGCAGCTTGCGAGACCAGAAAAAATTGCTTAACCCAGCTCTATTTTTCCAAACACTTTCTTCTTGAAACCCACAACCAATTAACAACATTTTTGCCAATATCACGAATCAAAGCATGCAAGTTGAAGATGAGCAAAAATCTAACATTTACCTAAATCTAATAATCAACACACAAACCTAATCACATATTGTCTAATGAAACATGATGAAGAAAAGAAGGACAGAAATTAAAGCTAGAACAACATGCATTATCTTGAGTTTGGGAGAGTTCTGCAACGAGAGAGAGTGAGAGAGCAAAGAGTGAGAGAGCAAAGAGTTAGGGTTTTGACAAAGAGAAGAATGAGGGAAAAGTTCCTACACTTTCTCTTAAGTTTTTTTCCAAATAGGGGCAATTTTGGAATAACACCCATTTGGAGTCACTTATCCAAATATTTATTCTGAAAACGTTTCAAATTTCCCACCCCTTAACTCTCTCGCCGGGCCACTCAGAGGCGAAGCCTCTTTTTAAATCACGCACCACCGGGCGGTCCAAATCTGTCGTCAGGCGCTCTACACCAGATAGTAGGTTTTCCTGCTATGGTGGTTCAAACCAGAATTATGCTTTCTCTTGGCTCAACTCAACTCAAATCATGCAAAACCCTCAAAATCACTCACAAGGCAATGCAAACATAAAAACAATAAAAAAGGCGAGAAATACTTACAATGTTGGGGTGCCTCCCAACAAGCGCTTGTTTAACGTCGGCTAAGCTCGACGGTCCAATGCAACCTCAAGGATCGCAAAACGGCACAACGGAGGGATTCCGCTCGACATCACCACCTAGATAAATCTTCAACCTATGACCATTTACAGTCCAACTCTCATTTGACTTTGTGTCTTCAATGACTATTACCCCAAATTGCTTGATCTCACGAATCTGGAATGGACCAGACCATTTAGATTTTAATTTACCCGGGAACAGTTTTAATCGAGAATTGAAAAGTAGGAACAACGGCCTTACTTCAAATTTTTTGGCCACTATCTTTTTGTCATGGTAAGTTTTGACTCGATCTTTATACAGCTTGTTGGAATCATACGCTTGTAGGCACAATTCCTCCATTTCATGCAATTGCATCTTTCTTCTTTCTCCGCTTAAAGTTGGATTAAAATTCAGAAATTTCAAGGCCCAAAATGCCTTATGTTCCAACTCCATCGGTAAATGACAATTCTTACCATAGACCAATTTAAAAGCTGTTTGATAGGCCCACAAAGCATCATCTAGCTTATTTGACCAATCCTTTCTTAAGGATGACACCGTTTTTTCCAAAATTCTTTTAATTTCTCGGTTTGATACCTCCGCTTGCCCATTGGCCAGAGGATGATATGGTGTTGCAACTTTGTGCTTTACACCATATTGCCCCAAGGCTTTTTCAAGATGAGTGTTGCAAAATTGGGATCCTTCGTCACTTATCAACACCTGCGGAGTACCAAATCGAGAAAAAATGTTTTTTTTTTCAAAAAATTTATCACAGTTTTTCCGTCTGCCTTAGAACATGCTATTGCCTCTACCCATTTCTATATGTAATCAACTGCGACCAAAATATACTCATTGGAAAACGATGATGGAAAAGGTCCAACAAAGTCGATTCCCCAACAATCAAACACTTCAATTTCCAACATGTTTTGTAAAGGCATTTCATGCCGCTTTGAAATTCCGCAACTCCTTTGACACTTGTCACAACTTTACGCATGCGCATACGCATCTTTGAATAAAGAAGGCCAATAAAAGCTCGATTGGAGGACTTTCGTTGCCTTTCTTATTCCGTTAAAATGCCCTCCATAAGGAGAGTTGTGACAATACCAAAGTATGCTAGTGGCTTCATCTTTTGACACACATCTTCTCAAAAGGTTATCGACACCAAGCTTAAACAAATATGGTTTATCCCAAACAAAAGACTTGGCGTCCGATAAAAATTTCTTTTTCTGATGGTGAGTTAGACCATTTGGTATTAATCCGGCGGCTTTGTGATTAGCCATGTCGGCGAACCATGGTCTAACTTGCACCATATACAACTTTTCGTCCAGAAATTCCTCCTTGACCTCTAATTCCTTTTTGGTCACTTCAACATTTACAAGGCGGGATAAGTGATCCGCCACCAAATTCTCAGATCCTTTCTTGTCACGAATTTCCAAGTCAAATTCTTGTAACAAGAGGATCCAACGAATTAGCCTTTGTTTTGAATCTGGCTTGGTGAGCAAATACTTAATAGCCGTGTGATCCGTGTAAACAACTACTCGAGACCCAATTAAATAAGAACGAAATTTCTGCAATGCATACACTATCACAAGCAACTCTTTTTTAGTTGTTGCATAGTTTACTTGGGCTTCATTCAAGACTTTGCTCGCGTAGTGTATAGCATGAAAAAATTTTGTTTTTCGTTGACCCAAAATCGCACCCACCGCATAATCGCTCGCGTCACACATGAGTTCAAAATCCATTTTCCAATTGGGCGCAATGAATATGGGTGAGGTAGTCAACCTTTGTTTTAAAGAATTAAAAGCGGCCATGCAAGACTCATCAAAATTAAAGGACTTATCTTTGTTGAGCAAATTGCTCAAAGGCTTTGCTATCTTCGCGAAATCCTTGATGAACCTCTGATAAAATCCCGCATGTCCGAGGAAGCTCCTTATACCTTTTACATTCAACGGTGGTGGCAATTTCTCAAAAACATCAACCTTGGCTTGATCGACTTCAAGGCCCTTTGAAGAAACTTTGTGGCCGAGCATAATTCCTTCGGTCACCATGAAGTTACATTTTTCCCAATTGAGTACCAAGTTGATTTCCACTCATCGTTCCAAAACCGCATCCAAATTTTTCAAACAAATATCAAACGATTGCCCAAAAATCGAGAAGTCATCCATAAAAACCTCAATTGTCTTTTCGATCAAATATGAGAATATTGCTTGCATGCACCTTTGAAAAGTCGTTGGTGCATTACACAACCCAAACGACATCCTCCTATAAGCGAAGATTCCAAAAGGGCATGCAAAAGCAGTTTTTTCATGGTCCTCCGGGTTCACAATAATTTGATTGTAACCCAAATAACCATCTAAAAAATAGTAGAATTGTTGATCGGAAAGTCGTTCAAGCATTTGATCCATGAACGGGAGAGGGAAATGATCCTTCCTCGTAGCTTGGTTAAGCCTACGGTAATCTATGCACATTCTCCACCCGGTTACGGTTCTCGTTGGGATTAACTCATTTCTCTCATTTCGGATAACCGTCAATCCGCCTTTTTTCGGCACCACTTGTACCGGACTAACCCATGGGCTATCAGAAATGGGATAAATTATTCCGGCATCTAACATTTTTACCACTTCCTTCCTAACCACCTCTTTCATGGTAGGATTTAAGCGGCGTTGTGGTTGAGCAACTGGTTTGAAATCTTCTTCCATGAATATTAGATGCATACAATAAGAGGGACTTATTCCTTTTAGATCGGAAAGAGTCCATCCCATTGCCTCTTGATTCTTCTTCAAAACACACATTAATTTTTTCTCCTCCATTGTGGTTAGCTCCGTGCTTATTATCACCGGTTTATGCCCTTCATCATAAAAAAAACATACTTAAGATGAGACGGCAACAACTTCAATTCAAGCTTAATTTCCTCATTGTTTTCTTCTAGTTCTCTCAAACACTTTTCGATATCTTTTTCTTCGGCTTCATCGATACTTTGAAGAGCTTGTGAGAACTTTTTGCAAAGGGGTTGGAACTTGTAATTGCTCCTTTACTTCTTCAATTGCCTTCTCCGTTGCATCTATTCTAAAACAATCGCCTTTGTCCTTTTTGTGCTTCATGGCCTCAAATAGATTGAAACAAACCTCCTCATCTTGGACTCTAACCTTCATAAGACCGTCGTCCATATCAATTGCCATTCTAGCATTTTTTATAAACGGTCTTCCAAGAATCAATGGAGCGCCTTCATCTTCCTCCATTTCAATCACCACAAAGTCGATAGGAAACAAGAATATATCCACTTTAACCAATACATCTTCCGTTACACCGTGAGGACGGGTAGTGGATTTATCGGCGAGTTGCAATGTCATTTGAGTGGTTCTCAATTCCAACTGTCCCAACCTTTTCACAATAGACAAAGGTATCAAATTGATACTAGAGCCCAAATCGATCAACCCGTTGCCCACATAGATATTTCCTATCGTAACCGGCAAAGTGACTCGTCCCGGATCACTTTCTTTCCTCGGGAGAGTACGTTGAATGATAGAGCTACAACTAGCATCAACCATGATAGTCTCTTGATCCATATACCTCTTCTTTTTTGTGAGAATATCCTTCATAAATTTTGCATATTTCGGCATTTGCTCCAAAGCCTCGGAAATGGAATTTTTATTTGCAATTGTTTGAAAATCTCCATAAACTGAGCATAGTGCCTCGCACAATCTTTCTTTGACGGAGCATGAGGATATGGCAAATGTTGGATCAGAATAGTACTCAACGGTTCCGTCCCCTTCCTAGTATTTTTCAATTTTTCTTCTCTCTTTCTTTTTTCTTCTTCCTCACTTTTTTTTCATTTCATTTTCTACTAAATCTCCCTCAACATTTTTTCTACTTCAATCTCATCACTATCTTTTTCTTTTTCAACTACGTCCTCCTCCTCCACTACAACTTCACCTATGCCTATGTCAATCTCTCTTCCACTTCTTGTTAGAATAGCCTTACAATGCTCTTTTGGATTTGGTTGAGTATTCGCTGTAAAAGTTCCTTTTTGTTGGTCGGCCAATCGTTTTGATAATTGTCCGACTTGCGTCTCAAGATTCTTTATGGCCGCATCGGTATTCTTCTGATTTGACATTGACATTTGCATAAATTGTGTGAGAGTGTCCTTCATCTTGGTATTTCCACTTGGAACTTGTGGAGGTTGAGTGTAATTTTGGTATTGTTGACTATTTGAAGGTCCGGCTTCTTGAGGTCTCCACGGTTGTTGATAACCTTGGTTTCCTTGTTGGTAAGGTGGTCGAGGTTGGTATCCTTAATTTTGGTTTCCAGCATAATTTACCTCTTCCACTACCGGAAGACAATACCAGGTGTGGTGATCTCCTCTACAAAGCTCACAACTCGCTATTATTTGGTTTTTGTTGGGAACTTCATGCATCTCTTTTATTTGTTGTGGAAGTTTTCCCATTTGTTGTGTCAACAACTCCACTTGTTGTGATAACAGTTTGTTTTGTGCAAGAATTGTGTCATTAGTTCCCAACTCAAGCACTCCCACTTTCTTTTGCGAAGGACCACGGTTATGGTTCCCCTGATGGTCGTTTAAAGCCATCTTGTCAATGATGGAAATGGCTTCTTCGGCACTTTTGCTCATTAAGGATCCACCCGCAGTGGCATCCAACAATGTTTTATGCACCAATTGAAGACCATTTCTAAAAATATGGACTTGAGTAAGGTCATCAAAACCATGCCCTTTACACTTTCTCAACATGGATTTTAATCTCTCCCAAGCTTCGTTCATTTCCACCCTGAGTGAAAACTGCAATTGCTGTTTTAGCCTCCATGAAACGATTGTATGGAAAAAATCGTTCCAAAAACTTTTCCTCTAGCACGTTCCAGTCCATCATGATTTCCGTAGATTAGTCAAGATACCATTCCTTGGCCTTCCCAATGAGGGAATGCGAGAATAGTCTCTTAAACAGTGATTCTTCTTCAGCTTCGGGTGCACCAGTTGCTCCCGCAATCTCATAGAACTTAGTCAAGTGTGTAAAAGGATCCCCGTGATCCATACCAATGAAAGGATTCTGATATAGAAGCGAAAGGATACCAGTTTTCATTTCTGAATTCCGACCATTCTGAGCATTACGCGAAAATTGTACAGTGTGTCTCAGACTATTTGTACAAGGTCTTGAAGCAGGTGGTGGTGGTGGTGGAGCAGCCATAGTTGCCGGTAACTGTGGTATTTGCGTCGAAGTTGAACTTTCGTCTCGCTCTCGTCTTTCTTTGGCAAGTTGCCTCCTCTGCCTTGTTCTGCTATTTAATTTACGCGCAGTTCTTTTTGATTTCAGGATAAAAAAGAAGTTGGTATGCGGGTAACTTCCCTCGCATAAAACGGAGTCTGAACAATAAACCAAACAAATCAACAAGCTCAAGAAAAAGTTAAACAAGCTTAAAACAAAATAACTATTGCAATATCAAACAACAATCCCCGGCAACGACGCTATTTTGTTGAAGAGTAATTCGGGGGATGTTTTTATCGTATCCACAGGGATTGCGTGATATTTTGATGCTTGCCGTTCAATATTCAAAACGCTTTAAGTAAGGGGTTTTCAAATTGTTCTTGGTTTTGTAACATCAATTTTTGGTAGCAAAGAAGTAAACTATAACAAAGATGTTGTAAGTTTTATAAAAGCATGTCAAGATTAGATTTCGCTAATCCGTTTCATACATATTCGATTAATCAAGCATATGAACTTAGTTCCGACCAATACAATCGCGTATCCTCTCGAATAAGTTTATGTCTAAAGCAAATTCGTGAGTATCGTTGTTTAAATCTTTAAATGATGTCTCACGCTAAAAATCAAAACAACAACCATTAAGATCAATACAAAGCGAATATTAAACCCCAAACCTATGTCTAGAGTTTGGTTTTTAAGAGATGAATATATTAGGTCAAGATTTGGAAAATCTATGTCTAGAGTGATTCAAACCACAAACACATCATTAAGAACAAACAACTTCATCATATATTGATCATCAACCTTGTTCATATACAAAAGATCAAAAGAAATACATATAAGCAAGATTAACTACCTCTAATCTTAACACAAGAGGTGTTTAGCTACCCATAGACATGGTAGCTTGCTTGACAAGTAAGTAGCAAAGCTTTTGGAGCATCAATCTTCAAAGATTCAAGGATTGAAGCATAAAATCTTTGAAAACTATGAAAAATAGTAACAATGGAGTTTTTCTCCTAAAACAAGTTTCTAGGTTATAAGAGAGTATATAAAAAAGTGATGGATCCTCCAAAAAATCTACCAAATGTACTTAAGTACAAGTTCAGCGCAAAAAGCAGCGCCGGGCGGTCCATTGTAGCGTCGGGCGATGACCAAAAGTGAGGCCATGTGACAGCTACAGTGTCAGTTGGACCTCTCAAAATATCTTTCAGCGCTGGGCGATGAAATCTCAGCGCCGGGAGATCAGTCATAGGTCGGGCGGTCCTAAAAAGGCACAACAGGGAACACTTCTGGAAGTTGAGAAAAATTGGTGCATCCCTGCACCTTAGCAGCGCCGGGCGGTGAAGCCTTCCCGCACCTTAGCAGCGTCGGGCGGTGCAAGGGGCCTAAAATGCGACACGCGAGCTTTCTGTTCTAAGCGCTTCCTTGCGAATCGAGCTGCGATCTTTTCACCTAAAATGCTACAAAAATACACAAACACATCAAAATATCTAAAACTTATTAAAATGCAAGAATCGCTTAATTAATAAGTCGTTTCCTGATTAAAGCGATTAAAAGAGCTTAAAGGCATCAAAATCAATTATGAAAATAAGCACTTCTTGACACCTAACAATTACTTTTTCTGACCTGGGAGTCTGTGTAGCTGAGGACCTTTAGTATCCCTTCACCCCTCTAAGCCTTTTAGGACGTAGTGTAGTGATTATCCAGGTGTAGACCTGCGGTGATTGTCATGCGATACTACACTCAAAAGAGTTTATCTTGAGAATATTATTAGCCCGCATGAGTAGTCGTGTAAGCCGATAATATCCGAAAGATTTATCGATGACTCTGGGAACTTTGTAGAACCCATTGTACACGTAAAAATAAACCCCGAGTACACACCTTGTGGTTGGTTCTTTACCCAAACTCCATATTGTGATCTTGAACCTTTGATCCTGCTATGTGTGATTTGCATCTTGTCTTGCATCGCATTGCATATCATTTGTATCTCTGCATGATTCATTGCATACATCCGTTTGTCCAACAACTCATTCCCAGCTGTCTATATCTTCCAGTGTCGCCTGTCAGTCGTCAAGCTGATTCCTCGACACCGGTACAGGACTAAGGCTAACTACAGACGCAAGATGTCAGAACAAGAAGCATACAATGCAGAGATCCAAATGGAGATCGGTGATCTTAAGTTAAGCATGACAAAGCTCACTGAAATGCTCCAGGTCTTGATTGCTAGAGGAGAGCAACCCCAAAGGACTGTTATCCAGGAGGTTTCAAATGTCGACCCTCAGCTTGTTTAGGTGCCACCTCCAACTTGGCCAGAGTTTGGTTTACCCCATAATTATTCTCCACCTCTTGCATCTACTGCTATGATTGGTCAAACTCTCAAACCAGTGTTTCAAGCTCCTCAACATCCAGCTGTTGGACAGAACCAGTACCGTAATAGGAATCAATTTGATCTTATTCCAATGACGTACACTGAACTTTATCCTGGTCTGGTTCAGAAAGTTTTGATTATCACAAGGACTCTGCCTCCTCCTCCAAATCCTCTTCCAGCTGAATTCAGATATGATCTCCACTGTGCATTCCATGAAGGTGTCGCAGGACACGATCTAGAAAATTGCTATGCACTAAAGGCTAGAGTGCGTGATTTAATTAAGGTCAGAATCCTTAGCTTTCATGATAGAAATCCTAATGTTCAGAACAATCCTCTGCCAGAGCATGCCAAGTGAAGTTTCGGCCAACCTCGGCCAGCTATCCTCCTAAAAGCCAGTGTTTCGGACAGGCCAGCTCACCCCTGTTGCTGATTAGTCATTAGACCATATTTCTTGTTGTTTGTATTTTCCTTTGTTTTGTACTAGATGTTTGTATTCAAATTATGTTTTCACTTTCGTAATTAATGAAATGAGCATTGCAACTTTTTGATTTAATTCATTTGTGTTTGCTATTTACATCTTTATGCTTTCTCTTTCAAGAAAAATAAAAATAAAAATTCCCTTGTCCACTTTCTTTTGATTATGCAAAGATTGGAGGGAGGATGATGAAAACGTAAATACCCCTAAATGCTGTTGGTATGCTTTCAAATCAAAACTTTGCTGACGATGTAAGGCATTGTTTCATTCCCCTAAACACTGGAGAAATAAGGAAGATAACCCATCGTCAACCCCTTTGAGCCTTGAAGTAGGAGTTTCTTTTCTTTACAAATAAAAACCCGCAATCTTAACCTTAGGATGGGTAGTTCTCAGTTAACTTGGTCGTGCATTCATGCAAGACACCTTTCACATAAAGGTTGCATTCTCAAATTTTCCTTCGCACACAGCAAGCAAGTGTCGAAAATGTCTTTCAAATCGAAAGCCAATGATGGTTCACTGTAATCATTAAGCCATACATTCATAACCTTTCAACTCTTACAAATTAAATGAATAAATGTTGTACAAGTTCTTCCCAAAGTGATAAATGAAGAAGGATCGTCAAGAAATCCTTACTCAAAGAATGAGCCGAGTCCCTTTTGAGGAAAAAGCTAAGAAAGATGGGAAGCTCATGACCTTACCTTATACAAAGAAGCTTGTATGACAACCAAAAGTTATAAGGAAGCAGTGACTATCATCTCAAGTGTCCCTTAACTATTGAACCATCATCATTATCAACAGTGCAATTGCTAACCTATGGGAAACTGAGTGTATAGTTTGAGTTAACTGAGCGTAGGACTGAGGATCATCACGAAGATTGGGTGCATACAAATAAACTTTGAGACTTTATCCTTTGTTTCTTAAACCGTGAATTAGGCCATGTTACAGCCCTCAAAAGACCTAACTGAAGCAAGGTTATTTTGAAAGCATACTATAGCAAGGTTGCGTAAACTGACTCCAAAAGATCTTTATAAATCGTTCGTCTTGGCATCATACCTTTTGCTTTACTTCTCACTTTGAGTGTCTCGAACTGCCATGTTCTGACTAATGACTCATTTATTTTGCATCTTTCAAAAAAGAAAATTGATTTCAAAAGTTGCATGAACTTAGCATTTACTATGTTTGTATGAACACTTTTGTTTGCAAACTGACTTTCCTCTCAAGGAATTTTCAGACAGTTAAGAAATTTGGCTAGTGATCCAATCAGGGGCTAGTCCCTTCCAAATCCTATTGAGAATCATTTCAAGATTTGTAGTTCAGTGCAATTCCTTCTCAGAATTGGTTTATACAAAAGATTTTTCAAGACTCAGACTGGGGCAAGCCTGCCGAGTGTACAGTGAAGCAGTCATTTCCAGCATCAATCCAGCTGAAGCAATGATCAGATCATCTACAAAAGTCAGCTAATCTGGGGCAATTTACTTGAAGAATCCTCAAGCAACTCTCTATCCTTCCTACAAGGATCATCAACTTGATATAGTTTACCAGCGTGGCAGAGATGTGCTTAGCATTAGCATCTTTAGTCCCCAAGCAGAATGACAGTGATCTCCGTGTTAAGGAACCAGTCTTCCAGTCTTGTCTTCTCCCCAAAAGAGTTGAGCCCTGTCGTCGACATCTGCATTTGCATCTGATCATATACCATAGCATAAATTCATATACACATGCATAGCAAGAGTGTTTCATCCTTATTTGCATTCTCCACGAGTCGTGTTGTTATCCACGTTTTACCTTGTGGTCAAAGTCCAACTTACTTGGCACCTACCAAGCTGATGTTGTCGTGTCTATCTGACCTTTCTTATCCAATTGTTTTTCCAGATATGTTTGTTCTTCTTTTGCGTCCAATGCCATTATTGGATGTCACATGTGTCTGTCTCTCTGATGCTTTACCAGATTGGGTCTTTTGTTCTGATGTTCTTCTAAAACTTATCTGATGTTTTTCTAGATATACCCTTTTGATTCTGATGCTTTTCCAGAATCTATCAGAGGTTTTACTGGATATATTTCTCTCTCCGATGCTTTACAAGATTGATTCTTTGTTCTGATGTTCTTCCAGAACTTATCTGATATACCCTTTTGATTCTAATGCTTTTCTAGAATATATCCAAAGTTCTACCAGATATATGTTTCTCTCTCTGATGTTTTATCAGATTGAGTCTCTTGTTCTGATGTTCTTCCAGAACCTATCTGATGTTTTTCCAGATATACCCTTTTAATTCTTATGCTTTTCCAGAATCTATCCGACGTTTTTCAGGATATGTCTCTCTCTGAGTTGTTTTACCCGATTGAGTCTTTTGTTCTGATGTTTTTCCATAACCTATCTGATGTTTTTCCAGATATTCCTTTGATATTCTGATGCTTTTTCAGAATCTTTTCGATGTTTTATCGGATGTGTTTATCTCTCTGATATATTTCTAGATTGAGTTCTTTGTTCTGATGTTCTTCCAGAATCTATCCGAGGTTCTGCCGGATATGTCTGTCTGACGTTTTTCCAGATGTGTCTTTTGTTCTGATATTTTTCCAGAACTCCTTGTGTGTCTATATGATGTTCTTCCAGATACGACTTTGTTCTGATGCTTTTCTAGAACCCCGTTTGTGTCTATTTGACGTTCTTCCATATATGACCTTGTTTATCTGATGTTTTCCAGATATGATGTTGCTTATCTAACGTTCTCCCAGATATGTCTTCAAAACCTTTTCCCGTACATTTAATGCTTTTCTAAATGTTTCGTATGTATCTTCATAATCGTTTGTTTTCATCTAATGCTCTTCTAGATGTCTTCAATTTATTTCTGACTGTGGTTAATAGTTGTTGATTGTTTTCAAGTCTGTTTCCATTTTCCATCCAATGCTTTTCTGGATGTGTTCCGGAGTGTATTCCGTGTTATTCCAAATATCTCTGATGTATTCCAGAGTTTATACGATGCTTTTCTGAATATCGTTGATTTTGTTACAGAGTTTATTTAATGCTTTTTCGAATGTCTCTAATGTGTTCCAGAGTTTATTCAACGCTCTTCTGAATGTCTCTGATGTTTGTTGAATTCTCCTCACCTCATTCAATGATCTTTTGAATGTCGTGACTCTTTTCCATCCGGTTCCATTCATGGATGATGACTGTTGATTCCCCAGTGGAGGCTATCTGTCTTGGTTCTTTCTCCAGTGAGGATCTTTGTTTCTAAAGTGTCAGCCGGTCATGCCTGAACCTGTTGATAGATCACTTTAGAGTTCCCCAGTTTGTTTCAGCTTCCCCAATGTGGTTGTCACCCCCAGTGAGTGGTTACTCATTGTGTTGACTTTATCCCTGTTTGCTTTCGTTTTCATCTGCATTTTACATTTATCATTCCATTAGTTACATCATATTAGAGCTCATTGCATGTCATTGCATCTAAGGGTAAAATTTTCGGTTATCTATATTTAAATACCTTTCACTATGATTTCATGAAGATTTTCATTGTTCATATCATCCAGTGAAGATATTTAAATAGGGGCAAATGTCATACCCCAAATTTTACCCTCAAATTCTTTGATCTTTCGCATGTCATTCTAGGTCAACATCATCTTGCACATCCCAATTAATCAGCTAGAACGAACTTGTTGGATTTACAGACGAGTCAGTCAAACTAAAAGTCGGTTCTGATTAATTTCAAAATCTGACAAAATGCTGTATTTTTTTCGAGTGATGTTACTCCACGCTGATAATTTTGGTGCATTCATTTTATTTTAAGGAATTTCGATACCCGAGCTTTTTGTTCGCATTTATGCATTTTATTTATAGTTTTTTGATTAGTTAATCTTTCAACTAATTTAGAATCAATTTAGTTAACTTTATTTTCATTTTATCATCTTTTTTTTTTATTTCATTTCTTAGTCAAATTTTTTAATTAATTTAGTTTAGTTTAGTTTATATAATTAACCTTTTATTTTAGTTGACCCTATTTTATTTCATCTTTCTTTAAATTTTTGTTATTAATTTAGAGTTAATTTTAATATCGCTATCTATTTTCTGGCTAAATAATTTTTCAATTACTTTAAAATTAATTTAAGTTTTTTAGTTAATTAAATATTTAATTCAGATTAGATGTTATTTAATATTAGTGTAATATTATTATTTTATATTTGTTTTATTTTCTTTAGGAACATTTATATATTAAAATTTTAGAAAAAAAATTATTCTTTTATTTTAGTCTTCAAACAAAATCAGACACATTCATCACATTTCCAAAACAATCAGTAAACATGTCTATTTGAAAAAGGGAAGTATTCATCACACAAAATCAACCGAAACACCTATATACAAGGGGGGCACTTTGTAAAACAATTCACGTACAATTACACTCACAAAATCAATTTTCACAATAACATATTCATACACACTAATCCTAACCTCTCCATTCTCACATTCATAAATCCCACCAACTTTTATACTTTTTTTTATACTAAAACTCTTTTTTTTTTTTAAATTTATTCTTGGTATATCCACTACATTTTTATTCATATAACTAACCCTTACTAACCCACTTACTAACACCCATTATGACGCACAAATTTTGACACCGAAAAAATAAATACTATAGGCAAAACATGCATGGTTGCTATGAGAAACTTGTATCACTTGAACCACATTTGTAAAACCTTTTAATTTTAATTTTTACTGACATGATATTTTGATAACAGGCCCATTTGCATTAGAGCAAACCCCAAGTGGATGCAGGACTTTATCTTGAAATGATGTTTTATTGTTTTTAATAATGCTATTTGTAATCTTTTTCCTTTTGGGCTGGCCCATTAACTTATTTCTTTAAAGGGTTGTCTTTGTATTTAAGGACTATTAACTGATTAGAATGGTAGAGAATTAATTCACAAGTTTTATATTTCTTTTCTTATCCTTTGTTTTATGTGTGTTCTTGGTAGAACCCTAGATCTAGAAAATAGTGTAGAAACCTTTTTATCAAATTGGTGCTTTCATCATGGCTCCTCCTCCCAAACCACCTAACCCTAGAGATATTATTGAATAAGCTGTTTAAACAGCCCATATTCATCTAGATAAGGCAATGAATCAAACACAACAGCAGATGGATGAAAGGTTTGATAAAACTACTGCAGATCTGGAATTGATTCAAACTAGAATGGACAATGAAAAGCAAATTTCTGATTCACGATATGAAAACATCATGGGGCTGCTTACAAAGATTACTACTCAAAAGGAACAACAACCTGCTACTACTGTTCATACAGCAGCACTGCTACTACTGTTCATACAGCAGCAGCAACTTCTTCCTCCTCAGGTATTACTCACATTCCCCATTCACTCCCCATGTCCACAACCCACCTCAACCCTATATTTTCTAATGTTTCAACCCCTCATAGTTCCCCTATATTCCAACAGCATACACCTATTCACTCCACAAACACATCACAACAAATCCCCATACCCACTACTACCACTCGCCCCACCCCAACACAAATCCCTAGATTTATGTCTTCCCCTTATCTCACCCAAACCAACACCTTACCATTCTCACAAAACTACAATATCCCAATTTTCCAGCAGCATCCTCCACCCCCATTTCAACCACAAACACCACTACCCCCATTTCGAACACCAAAACTAGAACTGCCCATGTTTGATGGTTCTAATCCTCTCGAATGGTTATTCCAAGCTGACCAATTTTTTGATTTTTACCAACTACCACCCGAACATAGACTATCGATGATGTCATTTTATATGAAGAGTGAAACTCTTTGTTGGTATAAATGGATGTACCAAAGTAATCTTTTAATTGATTGGCCCTCGCTTACTAGGGCATTGGAACTTCGATTTGGCCTATCGACCTATACCAATCACCAAGATGAGTTGTTTAAATTGAAACAAGTGGGTTCAGTTGTGGAATATCAAGCTGCTTTTGAGAAACTTGGTACCCAAGTGGTGGGTTTACCTCAAGATGCCATTCTTAATTTTTTTTTCTGGTTTAGCAGTAGATATACAGAATGAAATTGCTATTCATAAACCAGTTTCAATTTCACAAGCAATTGCCCTGGCTAAGCTGCTTGAATCTAAAATTAAGGATGCCAAGCCCAAATTCTAGAAATCTTTTCCTAACACCAATCACAAAACCAACACAACCGCCCAACCACCAGACCCTAACACTTCAAACCGAAAACCCCAAGCTACACCCCATCCTCCAAAATTCCCTATTCGTAAGTTATCTAGTGCTCAACTTCAAGAGCGTCGCACTCAAGGCTTATGTTTCGATTGCAACGAGAAATTTATACCGGGTCATTGTTGTGCCACCGAAAAATTTCTCTTATTGCTAGAAGACGATGACGTCACAGTCCTACTTGAATATTCAGAGAGCTCACAAGAGCAATCAGAGGCAGTTAATGAAATTTCATTGCCATCAGAATCGGATGATACTTATTTCCAACTATCCCCTCAAGCTGCCATTGGACATTTTCCCCCAAGACCCTTAAATTTACCGAATTATTGAATAGCCTGACAGTAACTGTCTTAATCGACACCGATAGTCCAGATAATATCTTGCAACCCCGCATTGCCCAACACCTCAAACTCCCAACAAAACCCATCCCCAACTTTTCCGTCATGGTGGGAAATGGATCCAAACTATCGTGTACTGGCCTTTTCCCCAAAGTTCCTATCACCTTACAACACAACCTATTCTACATTCCGTTTCACTTGTTGCCTATTGAAGGGGAAGACGTGGTACTTGGTATGAAATGGTTGCGTACCCTTGGCCCGATAATGGCAGATTTCTTAATTCCTAAGATCTCCTTCACCTACCAAAACAATGACATAACCATCACACGCGATCCAAAATCATTGCACGAACACTCATCCTATAACCAATTTTGCCACCTTTTACACACAGATTCAATTGCCTCCCTACACCTACTACTTTACCATCCCTCCACCGAAACACCAACCTCAACTTCCATAAACAACCCCAACTTTCTTGACTCTTTACCACATACTCTTCCAAGCCAAATAACATCCATACTTAAGGCACACGCCACTATTTTCAACCAACCACATGGTTTACCTCCATCACACCCTCATGACCACCATATACCAATTCTCCCTAACACTTCCCCAATCAATGTAAAGCCATATTGCTATCCGCATTCACAAAAAGATGCCATGACAACTATCATTCATGACATGCTTCAGGAGGGCATTATAAAACCTAGCAACAGCCCTAACTCCTCACCCGTATTGTTGGTTCGAAAAAAAGATAGATCATGGCGATTTTGTGTAGACTATCGCTCTTTAAACGAAGTAATAGTTCTTGATCGTTTTCCCATCCCAACCATTGAAGAACTTTTTTATGAATTGAGTTCTGCTACTATTTTCTCTAAGATCGACTTGCGATATGGGTATAACCAGATCATAGTGACACCTGAGGACACACATAAAACTGCGTTTCGAACATTTGATGGTCACTATGAGTTCCTAGTTATGCCATTTGGTTTAACTAACGCTCCCAGTTCATTTCAATCGGCGTTGAACGACTTGCTTCGCTCGTACTTACGTCAGTTTGTTTTAGTTTTTTTATGATATTCTAATTTACAGCTATTGCCTTACTGAACATGCACGTCATTTACAGCTGATTTTAGAATTACTATTATCTAACCAATTTTATGACAAACTCTCCAAGTGTGTTTTTACTGTTTCATGTGTTGATTATTTAGGTCATATTATTTCAAGTGAAGGTGTAACCCCAGATTTGGCAAAAATTCAAGCAATCATTGACTGGCCAAAGCCACACTCTCTCACGTCTCTCAGGGGTTTTTTAGGCCTCACCGGATTTTATCGACGATTGGTTCTCCATTACGCCTCACTCGCCGCTCCTCTCACCGATTTATTGCGTTCCACTAAATTAGTTTGGAGTACATCAGCTGATTCAGCTTTTGCAAGTTTAAAAAAGAAAATGACAGAAACTCCAGTCCTATGCCTTCCTGACTTCTCCAAAACATTTGTTCTCGAAACAAATGCGTCAGCAGTAGCCATTGGAGCAGTTCTTTCTCAACAGGGTCACCCTTTGGAATTCTTCAGCAAGAAGTTGTGTAACAGGCTTCAAGCTTCCTCCGTTTATGTCCGTGAGATGTACGCCATTACTGAAGCTATAAAGAAATGGCGTCAATATCTAATTGGCTGACATTTTCACATATATACAGATCAAAAGAGTTTGAAAAATCTGTTAGTTCAAACTATTCAGACTCCTGAACAACAGAAGTGGGCAGCTAAACTACAAGGGTTTCAGTTCGACATGTTTTACAAACCTGGGAAGTTCAACAAGGTTGTCGATGCCTTGAGTCGCATTGAGGTGGATGAAGAGGCAGTATTCTTCTCGATATCATCGCCCATTCCCTTATTGATCTCCCAACTCAAACAGTTCTACAAATCAAACAAAGAAGGTCAAATCATTATGAACAAAATCATATCTGATCCGGGTTCCAACCCCCTTCTTCAAATCAAAGAGGATCTGGTGTACTACAAGGATAAAATCTACATACCTCCTGATGGGGAACTAACACAAACCATCTTGCGAGAATTTCACTCCACTCCTGCTGCAGGACATTCTGGACTCCAACAAGCTCTCGCACGATTATCCTCTATTTCCTCTGGCCTGGCATTTACAGAGATACAAAACACTTTATTCAGAATTGTACTATATGCCAACAGAATAAATACATGACAAGAAAGAAACAGGGTATGCTAGAACCCCTGCCTATACCAGATCAGGTGTGGGAAGATTTAACCATGGACTTTATAACCCACTTACCAGTTTCCTTTGGACATACGGTTATCTGGGTCGTTTGTGACATATTGACAAAGTTCTTCCATTTCATAGGCCTCCCTATAAAATTTTCGGCTAAAGATCTGGCTTTAAGATTTTCAGTCGAGATTTGTCGTTTACACGGCATTCCAAGGTCTATCATTTCAGATCGTGATCCATTGTTCCTTAGCACCTTCTGGAAGGAACTGTTCCGTGTACAAGGGACCACGTTGAAGTATAGTACAACCTATCACCCTGAAATAGGTCAAACTGAAGTGGTTAATCGATGTCTGGAAACTTACTTAAGATGTTTTACAAGTGATCATCCTAAACAATGGTTCAAGTACTTACATCTAGCATAATTTTGGCATAATACCGCTTATCACAGTTTCATAAAAATGTCTACTTTTGAAGCCCTTTATGGTCGTCATCCTCCCTCTTTCACTCAGTACACTCCAGGTTTGTCGACCATCGATACCGTGGAAGCTAATCTACAAAACAGAGAGGAATTTTTTAGAGTTTTGAAACACACTCTTGAACGTAGCAGAAAACATATGGAGGAAATAACCAATAAAAAAAGGATAGACGTCACCTTTTCCGAGGGTGATCTCGTTTTGCTTAAGCTCCAACCGTACAGCCAAACCTCTGTGCAACAACACACCTCTAACAAGCTTGCTAAACGCTTCTTTGGCCCCTTCAAGGTTTTCCATCAGATCGGCAAAGTTGCTTATCATCTAGACCTTTCGGCGTCTTCAAAGGTTCACCTGGTTTTCCACGTTTCCCAGCTCCGCATGTTCCATGGCTCCGACCCTTCGTCGAACTTTCTTCCTCTTCCATCGGACCTAGGAACGGACATCGGCGACGAACGTTCTCATGCGCCACCTTCTTCCACCGTGCATGTTCCAGATGCCGTTATCACAACCACAACGGCCAACAAAGTTTCATACGGGGCGAAATCGGTTGAAAACCCAGTTTCAAAATCATCAAAAGAAGCAAAATACAGTGACTCTTTCGATTTGAGGTCTACATGTCCCAAAGAATTAACCCACACAAAGCAAGAGTTACAAGACTCAAGTTTGAAAGAAAAAGGGACTGAAAGTACAAAGAGAGAGACACTTATGAAAGAGAAGACGCAAGTGGAAATGGAAAATGAGAGTGTTCCAAATCCAACAAATGTTCTTAAAGACAATAATAAAGAGAGAGAGAGAGTCATGAAAGAGAAGGCAGACGTGTAAATGAGAACCGAAGCTGTTTCAAATCCAAGTGGATGCCTTAAAGATAAAAATCCAGTCATTGTGGGTTCAGACCTTGAGACCCGTGCTTCTGACCTTTCATATGCTAGGAGGGAGAAATATCCCACCAAATCTTCCTTTTCAACTGCCCACACGCCATATGTTCAACATGCAGGCCTTGGGCCTCTCAATCCGCCACCTAACCCACCTACTTGCCAGGCTGTGAAAGCGCATGCGGACAATTCCCATGCTGTGAGTCAACAACACTTTAATGCCCCAATTGCTGATGCTTTTTCCAATTTTCAATCTCCCGCCCAGCTTAATCACCCCGCGTCTCTTAATCCTTTTGGGCCTACCACTTTGGGTCCTAAATGGGCTGAATCATTTTCTAATAAACCATATTTTTCTACACCTAACCTTGAGGACAAGGTTGTTATTGGGCCGGAAAGTAGTGATAACAGGCTCATTCGCATTAGAGCAAAACCCAAGTGGATGCAGGACTTAATTTTGAAATGATGTTTTATTGTTTTTATTAATGCTGTTTGTAATCTTTTTCCTTTTGGGCTGACCCATTAACCCATTTCTTTAAAGGGTTGTCTTTGTATTTAAGGACTATTGGCTTATTAGAATGGTAGAGAATTAATTCACAAGTTTTATATTTCTTTTCTTATCCTTTGTTTTATGTGTGTTCTTGGTAGAACTCTAGATCTAGAAAATAGTGTAGAAACCTTTTTATCATATTTTATTAAGTTAGATTTACTTTTAGTGTTAAGATATTATTTTTATTTATGTACCCATTATCTTTCTTCTATTGCCATGGATTGAATAACATGATTATTAGGTGCAACTTTCATTAAGCTATGTTAATTACAAGGCAAATAAGATACAATGGCATTTGTTACTGGTGTTTATAGTTTGACATATTTTGAAAAGGGGTCTTCACATTAACTCTTACTTATTTTTTATTTGCAAATTACAAATTGAAATATTGTTTATTGATAAAATTTTGTTGATATTACTCATGTGCAGGAAATGCAAAAAAGTAGTAGCTTGAAGGTAGAAGAGGAGAGACGAAGAGGAAAAAATTGCATAATCAACATCACCACTCTGAAACTCTCGACGCCGCCGTGAGATAACACTCCAACAGAACGGAAAAACGAAAACAAACAAAAAACAGAAATGGTGTCGCCGGAAAGTACACTCCACCAATCCGCCAGCAGTGTCAGTGATTGGTCCTTCCGGGTTCATTATCTTTCCTTTTCATTATTATGCTCAATTTCTGCCATCTTGTAACTGATGCATTTATTTGTTTTTTTTAAAGAGAAACAATATAGAACCTGTTCTGGGCTGGACCAATGGCTAGACATGGCCCAATCCGCTTCTGCTCCAGAGGGGCCAAAAATGCCTAAGTCCAATCCACGGAGGGGCAAAGGTTACCTTTCTTCCCCTCCAACCGGGCAAGGAATGCAACGTTCCTCCCCGGAATTACTGCCCGTCACGCACAGTTTCATTGCTCCCCGAACAGATATGGGCAGGTGCCCGGAACTATGCATATGCCCGACATAACGGATAGTTTTGGGCACCCTGCCCGACATAACGGCTAGTTTGGGTAGTTACCTAACTGCTAGTTCGCCCCGAAAATAGGACCGTTGGCTACGCGCCGGGGGCTCTATATAAACCCTCTCGTTTGAGAGGGTCAGGTATCCAATAATCACCCTAAGAATTCATACTTTGTACTTGCCCCTTTCTTACTTGAGCGTCGGAGTACCTTGCAGGTACACCCCCTCCTCTCCATACGACCATCATCCCTGACACACTTGGCGGCCTAATTCTATAGGATCTGATCCAGCCTTCACGATCAGTGGCGCCGTCTGTGGGAAATCATTGTTCTCCCCATCTTTCTTTCCTCAGAAACCGAAGATCAAAACAATTCGCAAACATCATCACGATCATGGCCTCCCAAGATCGCACCAAGGATGCTCTCCAAACCACCATCCTCCCCGTCAACAAATCTGACGTTGACGGCCAGTCATCTCTCCTCCGAGATACCCGTTTCCTCAAGGACGGAGCCACTGTTTCTCGTTCCCCTACCCATGCTGATCGCAACAACGATCAACCTTCACTTGACATCTAGCTCGTTCCTGTTACGCCCATCGCCGACCCGGCCGTGGCAGCCCTCCTGGAGGCGATCAACAAAACCAACACCCTGATCCTGCAGAAAAATGAGAGGATCGGGGCGTTAGAAGAGTTCAACCGTCCAAGATCCCCTCCCACGCGGAGGAACCAGCGACGATCAAGGAGCCCGCAGCCCCGGAGAGACATCGACCGAAGACTGTGCCAAGAGCCTGATCCTCGTGCAGCCCGGAAGCACGACCAAATATCCCCGCGTGACCAGCCTGCTCACGGCCGCAAGAGGACTCGAAGGAACGAGCAATCTCCACCGGTCAAGTCTAAAGGACGGGCCCGTTCACCTTCTCCTCGAAGGAACCGCTCACCTTCCCCTCGAAGGAACCGCTCCCCTTCTCCCCGGAGGAACCGCCGCCGCGAGCATCCCATTCGGTCCCTATCATACACCAGTTCTAGCAGCGACGACAAGCCTCGCGGCCCGTTGTCCCAGGAGATCTTGGCTACCCGTCTCCCAAAAGGCTTGGAGAAACCCCCGTCATTTGGCACGTATGACGGAACCACTGACCCCGACGAGCACATGGAGAACATCGATGTGCTGTTAGATTACCGCGGCGTACGAGGCACCATCAAATGCCGACTGTTCCTAACCACGCTCCGAAAGGGAGCAATGACATGGTACAAGCAACTGCCCGAGGAGTCCATTACCTCGTGGAGACAGTTGGACAGGATGTTCTCGCGGCACTTCACAGTATCTCGCAGCCACCCCAAAACTGAGGCCTCCCTTGGAGCCATAATCCTAGGAAAAGATGAACCTCTCCGCGCATATATCGAGAGGTTCAACAAGGAAGTTGTACAAGTCCCTACAACGGACGAAATCAAGAAGTTTCTGCTCGAGCAAGGGCTCCACCCAGGCTCTGAGTTTTCTAAAGCCATTGGCCTCGCACCACCGAGGAACTTAGACGCCCTCCTCCTCAAAGCCCAATCACATATTCAGTACGAAGAGAAGGTTGCGGCCAGCAACGTCCGAGCATCACGCCATCAGGAGAATGTTCGGGCATCCAAAGGAGCGAGGATCGTCCTCGTGACTGCCGTGACAACAAGGGGCCCTCCGGGTGGTTCCATGACTACACTCCCCTGACCGTCTCCAGGGAAAAGATCTTGTCCGAATGTGCCAATTCAGAGTTTAAGCAGGCGGGGGTACGCTTCCCCAGAAAACTGCCGAACAGACCAAACATAGACAAATCGAAATACTGCCATTTCCACAAGAGTCACAGCCACACTACGGAGGACTGCATCCATCTGAAGGATGCCATTGAGATACTGATCAGGGACAGACACCTGAAACAGTTCGCGAAGAAGAAGGACACTCCTCGGCAGGACGCCCAGGAATCCAAGAAGATAGAGGAGGAATTGCCCTCCTCGGAAGACGCCAACATACAGGTCATTATGTCCATATCGCGATCGGAGGACTTCTACGTCCCGGACGGGCTCAGCCCTTGGGAGACTTTTCCCTCCGCCATGGTCATCTCTGGCGGGGGCTTCAACAAAGTCACTGTGGGCTCCGTGAAATGCAAGTTTGAGCATCTGATCAACACGAGCTCCAATAAAGTGACCACGCTCGATCAGGCCCAGTAGGGCTCCGTCCCTATCTCCTTCTACTGGGAAGAGCTCCTCAGCGGATCCCCGAACTCGAGCATACCATTGCTCGTTAGATCCCGAATGGCGAACTTCAACATTCGCAGAATACTCGTTAACCAGGGCAGCTCGGTCGACATCATGTACTCCCAGCTGTTCTCAACGCTTCAGCTGGACGAATCGCACCTTACCCCCTATGTAGGGTCCGAGTTACAGGGATTCAACGGATCAGTGACCAAGCCGTGGGGCTACGTCGAACTGATCGTAACCTTCGGATCAGCTGAGATGGCCAGATCTATCAAGGTACAATTTCTGGTGATCGACTGCCCGTCGCTATACCAGTGCATTTTCAGAAGGCCAACTCTGGCCGAGTTGGTAGCGGTACCCTCAACAGTCCACCTGAAGATGAAGTATTACACTTCGAAAGGAATGGTCGCCACCCTGTACGGCGATATCGAAGCTGCACATAGGTGTTTTAAGGCAGCTACAAAGGGGCTCAACGCCATTGCGTCCAAGCCAAAAGCATCGGGCAAGCCAACATTGCCAAGCAACTCCGAGGAAGCCAAGCCTCTTCCCCTGGTCGACTCTGTCATACCCCAAATTTTGACCACTAAGATTTCCCATCATTGTGAAAATCATCATCAGAATATAGAGGAACCATCATACTTCATCAGTCTCCCCAAAGATGGGTGAGCATCCACTACAATCAAATTTAGGGTTTCAAGCCCTCTCTGAGTGCTTAGACAAAAGATCAATCAAGGAATGACATGATCTTCAACTTTTCTAACCTCTCAAACATCCACAATGGATCAAAAGGACTCCCACTTCAAGGATTAAGCACAAGGCTGCTCCCTTCTAGGTGGATTAAGTCTCAAGATCGACAGTGTCACCAAATTAGGGTTTTGGTCGACCAGGGCCTCCAGATGGAAAATTTTCATCTGGGCACAAGCCAATGATCCAAAACATAACCTAATATACTTCATGGGACCTCATGGACCCAATCATCAAGTCAATTTTGCCTCAGGGGATGCATTCATCAAAAATCAGGAATTAGGGTTTCTTGACCTAATTCACCCCTAAGTTGACTCTTAGGGCAAATCATGAGCCAAGACCTCAAGAGAGGGTTTGAGGGTATCTAATGAACTATATTGATCCATTTGCAACAATGGATTAATCCAAGAAGCTTGAGCAACAAGTCTCAATTTCATCTGCACCACAGTTAGGGTTTTAAGGAAAAAGTCAACTGTAACTTTGACTTTTGACCAGGACATGCTCCCAAACCCTATGACATGCATCAATATACCCTATGACACCCATGGAACATGTCCATCAAGTTTGATTTAGGTCAAGGACATGATTTCCTGAAGAATTGCACAGTTTGGAATTCATCTGATAAAAAGTCAACTGTCCACAAAAGTCAACTTTGACTTTTTGAGATTTTTCACCAAAATGGATTTTTAACCCTAAAATGATGTTAATTTATGATTTGAATCATCATTCATCAAGAAAAATCAAGAAAAGTTGGGTAACTTGTAAAAGGGGTAACCATAAAAAACTTAGAAAATTTTCTAAGTTAAAAATAAAGTGGCTAGGGTACTAACTTTGGAGGGTCATAACTCCTAAACCACAAAGCCATTTTCTCCCATCCAAGGCTTGATTTGTAGATCTCATTGCCCGCTACAAAAACTTCAACTGGACCTAATTCCAACTCCTCATGGATTTTGAGTTATGGAGTGATCAAAATCAAGAAAAGTCACTTTGTTCCAACACTTAGTGAAAATTTCACTAAGTCAAATTTTACCCTACTTTTTGCCAAATGTAGGGGGATTTTTCACTTGGATTCAAAAGAGATCAAAGCCAAATATGTTCAAACAGTTGTTGTATCATGTAAGGGCTTTCCAAAATGACCAAGAACATTACCAAATTCAATTTGAGTCATGAGATATGACATTGGAAAGTTGCCTTGCTGAAATCTGCCAAGGCAAGGCAGAATTTGCATTTTTGCTCGATTTACCAAAATCAGCCAAATCCAAATGCTCCTATCCACTTGGACACCTCTGAAGATTGAATCTAAAGGGGACAACCACTGAGCCAAGCCTCCAAATTCTTTGGAACAAGAAATAGCATGTTGAACCTAGAATGGCAAAAATAGGGACAAGACTCCAATTTTGGATTAGAGCATTCAATGGAAGCATCAAGGTGGCATGGACTAAGCCATTTGCAACTGAATTCAGTCAAGAATTATCCAAGGCCAAGGGAACCACAACCCTGTGCCCTAACCTCTAGTCAATGGCTAGAGGAGACTTGGATTTCCATTGGCCAACATTGAACAAACACCTGCTGCAGTTGCCATTCACTGTGGATCCCAAAACAAACTTTCTCTACTATAAATAGAGCTCAATTGTGATCAGTTTGAGTACACCAAAGCCATCAAATAGATGCTTTCCTCAAAACCTCTTTCTCTTGGCAAAAATGCCTTCTTTAGCAAGGCAACTTTGAGTTTTTGAGCTTGAGAGCTTTTTCATCACAATCAATCACACACACACCTCATATATATCATATGTAAGCTGTGCAAACTATCACAAGTGACCTGTAATCACAAAATCACAAAGTCACCTCTCAAAACCTCAAAATAGACTTTTTTTTGCATTTTTCAAGCCATGTCTTGATTCAGTCACTTTCCAAACCAGATAAAACCTCAAACACACTCCAAATATCATCCTTGAACTGTCCCAAATGGTTCCCCTCATCTGGAACACCATTTGAGAGAGTTGCTATTTTGGTCACTTTTAACCCCTTTTGCAAGAAAGGGACTGTTTGTGTTTTTGCAGGTACCAGTCAATTCCAATCATCCTAAAAGCTTCTAAGGGATCATTTGAGTGTGTCTAAAGCATCAAATCATTTCTGGAACAAGAGGTTTGACAGATTGCACAAAAGCTCCGAAATCTCAAAAAAGAGGTAAGCCTCACAACTTGGAATCTTTCAAACATGCAATGCTTTGAAGTCCATTGATCATAAACATCTCACACATGTTGTATATGTTGTGTTTGAGCTAATTCACCATGTAATCCATGCTTGTACCAAGTTGTAGCATAGAAAATGCATTTATAGGTCATTTTCAAAACCACTATCGGGTTTTGAGGAGGGAGTGTGATCTGAAAAAACTACCACCACCATTGGATTCCTTATGAAATTCTGGTCCAGATGCATATAAATTTTGTCTCAAACCATTAAGAATTGAGAAAGTTATGACCTTCACGTTTCTGAGCCAAAACTTGCCTTGGGCCAGGCCTAAAACCAAGTCATGCCTTGTATATTTGTTGTTTTGTTTCAAATAATGGATGTATCACCACCCCAGTGGTAAGGCGCGCGCCTTGTAACCTTGAGGTCTTGGGTTCAAACCCCACCCATGCCATTTTGTGTTTTTTTTTTCCACATTTTGCCATTTTTTCCAATATTTTCATGGTTTATTAATTAATTGGAAAATTAATAACTCTTTCAATTTTAATTATTTTTTATTGGTTCTTTTTGAAAAAAATCACAAAAATGTTGAAATATTTTATTCCACAAAAAAATTGAATTTATATTATTTATTTAATATAATTAGTATTTTTGTGAATAAATTCAGTTTTATTTTTTTTTAAACATTTTAAAATGAATATTCATCTTGAAAAATCAAGACCAAATGAGTTTTAATATCTCTTGTGATTTATACCTCATTTTTCAAACCTTAAACAAAAATCACAAGTGGTTTATTCAAACCTATTTGGTATTTTTCATTGATTTTCTTTAAATGTTTACTTTTAAAGAATAAAATTAGGGTTTCTTTGATTTTCACTCAAACAAATCATTGTCAAACACTCATGGGCCTCTAATTGAGTGTAAGACCCAATGTTTTTTTTTGCCAAATCATTTTTGGGCCTCAGTGTATTGTATAAGTCCCGATACCGTCAAAAACAAACGGCGCGATCGTCGCCTTTTGAAAAATAACCAACTGGGCCTCTCCTCGAGCTATAAGACCCATTTAAAACTTTTTGGGCCTATAATAGAGTGTAAGACCCAATCCCCTTTTAACCAAAACATTTTGGGCCTCACTTATTGTATAAGTCCCTCAGCGTTAAAAGAAAACCTCGGCGCGATCGTCCTTTCAAACGGAAAAATCATCTGGGCCTACCCTCGTGTTATAAGCCCCACTCTTTTTCTTTAAACCTTTTGGGCCTCTTGAGAGAGTGTAAGACCTATCCCTTTGTACATAAAACCTTTTTGGGCCTCAGTCACTTGTATAAGTCCCTCTGTATAAAATTCAAACAGTGCGCTCACTGATAAAACCCTGGGCCTCTCCTTGAGCTGTAAGCCCCAAATCTTTCTTTTTCAAAGCACTTTCTCCTTTGATTTTGAATATACTGTTGTTTTTAATCTTTCTTTGTTGAACAACTAACCAAACAGCATGGAAGCTCTACAACCGAGTAAGTGGTTATTGCTTTCATTTACCGCTTTCATATACATATAACTGTATTGTGGGGTTGTTTCACTGTAAGTCTTCTTTCATAAACTCATATCAACTGTGTAATAATAGTATAGATATTCAGAGTTTCCCCGGCAACTACGTCTAGAACTAGGTGACGCCGTTTCGTTTCATAGAAATAGACAACTAGATCCCCAATAGGATCACCAGATACAGTCTTCTCTTCGGCTGTCCTCATTAGGAATTGTCAAGAAACTCTACTCCCAAAGATGAATGTATTCTCCGTGAATGGCATCTTTGAGTTTCTTCTAAATTCTCGAACTTTCCTGACTGGATCTATTCCTTGTGAATAACTTGCCTTGAATTTCTCAGGGTTTGGGGACCCACAGGCTTCTTAAAAGCATCGGCCTCCTCTTGGGCATCGTACAAGGACCCACAGGCTTCCTAAAAGCAACCGTGCTTCCTCTTGGTCTTAGTACAAGGACCCTACAGCTTCTTAGAAGTATTCACAGCCTCCTCTTAGGCTTCGTATAATAATCTCTTCCTCCGGGAATGATAGCCTCCTCTTGGGCTTCGTACAAGGACCGATCGGCTTCTTAAAAGTTTCCAGCCTCCTCTTGGGCTTCATACAAATTGTCCCGACGACCTCCTAGAGGTATAGGAACAGAAATTAGTCATCTGCACAGAACAGTCCTTTCATAGAGTCTACTACTGTTTCTCAAAGCATGGTACAAAAGATGACACTCTAGACTTGGACAGTCTAATATCCTTGAGTCTCAAAGACATTCTCAAGCACCCTCAAGAATAGGAAGGAACCCGTAGACTCGGACAATCTCAATGCCCTTTGGATTTCCCACTTCCTTAAAGAACAGGAATAACCCGGATCCTCGAATCAAATCCTTGAGTACAGTGTTGTTCATATAAGAACTGAATTTCTCTTTAACAATCAGTCTACTGGACCTGTCACTTAACTGAACAGTCACCACAGCCTCCTCTTAGGCTTTGTATAAAGACCCTTCTCCCGTGAAGTTAGCCTCTCTCTTGGGCTTTGTACAATGATTCTCCCCAGCGGGGTCAAACAAATTTTAGCCTCTATCTTGGGCTTTGTACGAGATACAAAAACTCTCTTGTTGAGTCAAATAGCCTCCATCTCGGGCTTTATGCGAGATACCAAAAGATTCCCTCGTTGAGTCAAAACCTTTTAGCCTCTCTCTCGGGCTTTGTACGAGACACATATTGGCCTCCTCTTAGGCTTGGTATAAGAAAACCACTGGTTGATCCAATTAACCTTTTAGCATCAAAGTTGTGCCTCGTTCACAGTACACAAACATCAACAACACCTTCCCCTCCATCTAACTGCTGTAAGCGGCAAGCCTCTGGATCATCTACATCCATGCCAATGTCCCTCTTTTAGTATGAGAAATTCCTAAGGAAAGATGGCATTACTCTACACTGAGTTAAAGTCTCCTCCTTCAGGTTGAAATCCCCTATAAAGGAAATTATGGCATTGCCGGATTCACAAATCCCAGTTAAAGTAATCCTCCTTTATAAACAGTCGTAATAGACGAACCCCTCTTTAGAGATGACAAATTCTCTCTAAGGTCAACACTTTTAGCTTCACATCTTGGGCTTTGAACAAGATACAAACCACCTTTCGCTTCACGTCTTGGGCTTTGAACAGGACACCAAAACAACCATTTCCTCCCATAGAATAGGAGGAACTACGAACGCTCTGATTTCCCTGTTTCGGTAAACGGGAATACGTAGGCATAAGATTGAAAGAAAAATCTTAGCGAGCACACTAAACAAAAACCCAAAATCCCATACTTTCATATATATCCGTCCTAACATCCTAACCAATAGCCTAAAGCACCCCTCGTCAACAAAATAACCTGGGACAAACCCCGAATCTTTGTAGCATCTGTAAACCAACAGTTTCGACTGTTTAATCACAGTATGCAAGCAGGGTTAATTGGAGACATCTATTTCCCTTCCTTCATCAGCTTTAATAGGATAAAAAATGAATCGAACTGTAGTACTAGAGCGATCGTGCTTCGCAACCACATCCAAAAATCACTCGCTACAGAAAAATGGCGACTCTGCTAGGGAGAATGCGCAGGTCTCTTTAGGGATCTTGTTCTCTTCTCGTCCCCTAGATAGAAACCTTGACGTCACTAGGATCTTAGGTCAAAACGCCGTTAATTTGGAATGAAACCACAGATTGGTGACTCCGCCGGGAAACCATTTTCTGTCAGGAACTTAAGATTCTTAGCTTTTAAAAATCTAGGATGATTAGGACAAATATATATACTGCTTTTCCTAATTGCTATACGTGTTTATTTTTCTGCTAATGGGAATGCGTGTGATGCCGCATGTGGAAAGATTGAGTATACACTTAAGATAAGTGATGGCGACGAGGTCGACCATCAACCTCAGTGGAGGCTGACCAATGCAATCCATTCTCTCACCTAGACAATGGGCCGATTGTGATGTCTGAGAAGCTAAGGAGCCAAACCCTTTTGTAGTGCGGAAACTATCTTGAATAGTTGTTACGCGATACTACCCTCATTTGAGGCTGGTGATCTATTCTCGGTGAATGGCACTTACTCTAAGATTGCTCTACAACTCGCTGGCGATCCGCTTGTTGTTTTGCTTTCCTGGGAGGAGCTGATGATAATGAGTACAGGTACAAAAATCACCCTAGTATAAACCTTTGGGGATGGGTAGAGCCTTGACTTCATGACAACGACCCTTTGACCCCATGTTTTTTCTATGTTTTTGTGTGCTGCATTCATGCATTCATTTAAAAAACATTAAAACATTCAAAAAATTTCTCTTCTAGTCTCTCTGTTTTTCAAATTAAACTGAGATTGTGATTGCAAATATCAGAGAAAAGGATTGCACTAATGGATTTCGGTAGAAGGAGAACTCATAGTTATACCTTCAAGGTTCCAAAGCTAGAGGATTTAAGAAGGTTAGCAAGGATGAACACAAACCCAGAGGCTTTCAGAGCCAAGCACGAAGGTTTGCTACCACTGTTAAGAGTCCATGTGATTGAGGGAATCATGGATGCGCTCATTCAATTTTACGATCCGATTTATCACTGTTTCACATTCCTAGA
Source organism: Lathyrus tuberosus (assembly GCA_022829125.1). Lineage (NCBI taxonomy): Eukaryota > Viridiplantae > Streptophyta > Magnoliopsida > Fabales > Fabaceae > Lathyrus > Lathyrus tuberosus. The sequence continues at coordinate 1,946,354 of JALAZF010000587.1, read as the reverse complement.
TTACCAGCTTGCACCAACGCTGGAGAAGTATTCTCATCTGATTGATCTACACATTACTGATCGAGCTCTATTTTCTAGATTGGAAGAAATTCTAAAGAATCAGACCATTGCAAGAGTCATTCATTTGGACGAGTCTGAGGTCAGGACTCACATGACCGCTAAGGGTGGCATCCAAGGTTTGCCCTGTATTTTGCCAGTATAGGAAACGTGACTGCTTTTGAAAGCGTCTTTGTCTTGCTCACCTACGGGTTATTTTTGTTCCCCAACATCAATAACTTTGTCGATATTAACTCCATTAAGGTTTTTCTCATTGGAAACCCTGTGCCGACTTTGCTCGCAGATGCGTATCATTCTGTACACTTGGGAAATTTGTACAGCAGAGGGGAGATCACATGATGTGTACCTCTGCTTTACAAATGGTTTATCTCTCACTTGCCCAAGTCTGCTGCTTTTTGGGATTGTAAGAGTGCCTTACGTTGGTCGCAGAAGATCATGTACCTTACCAACTCTGATATAGATTGGTGTAATAGGATCTATGATGGAATCATGATCATTGACCGTTGTGGAAACTTCCCCAACGTACCCCTTATAGGAATTAAGGGGGGAATCAACTATCATCCGGTGTTGGTTCGCCGTCAATTTGGATTCCCGATGAGACACGTCCCACGGGGTGTTCATCTGGAAGGTCTTTTCTTTAAGGAAGGAGAAAATGACAGAGCACTAAAGATGGAAATAGTGCACGCTTGGAAGCATGTTCATAAGAAAGGACGAGAGTCTCTGGGAAAACCAGACTGTGTCTCGGTGGAGCCTTACCTCCATTGGGTACAAACTAGAGCTCTCAAGCTAAAGATGCCTTATCCTCGTTACGGAATCCTTCCGCCGAGGGAATCTGTCATGTACTTCATGACGGAAACTGAAAAGTTTCAGGTTACTCTCAACAAAGTTCAACAGGAGAGGAGGTCTTGGAAGAACAAGTACCGCACCCTCGACGTGGAGTGCATCAAAATACAGCAATTACTAAAAGAGAAAGATGCTCTGATTGAAATTTTGGAGCAACATGCTGTAGAGAATCAAGATGACCAAAGGAATTTGCTCGCTCCTTTCACTTGGAAAAGGAATGACAACCCGACAACGGCCCAAGAGCCCCGGTCAAAGAAAAGGAAGATACCAGAATCAGCACCCGATTTCTCTTCAGAGAGGACTCGGGACCCATTAGTTTAGGTTTCTGTTTCTGCACCTTGTAATCTACTGTATTTCCATTTCTGTAATCCTTTGAATTTCAATAAAAAGGGGTTTCCCCATCGTTTGATATTTGCAATCTAATTGTCGAAGTTTATTTTGATTAAACCTTAAACAATTAATATAATCATTGCATTCATCATTCTCACATCGCGTATTCTTCTTACCTACGAATCTCACGTTTGTGTCTCGGTTCTAGAGTCAAACTGTCTCATTCGTATAATACTCGGGCCAATCGTCAGAAAAAGATGGATGATCTTGAGGAAGAGAACAGAGAGTTGAAAGAAGAGATCGACGCTCTGAGAGATGATATGAGAAAGCTTCGTAACGACATGCAAGCCATGGCAGAAGCTCAGCTACAAAGAACTGTGATCTCAGAGATCACCTCAACTCCCATAGTGGAGAAGTATGATCCTAGGTATCAGATGCCGAAAGATCATCCTTGGGGCATGCCTGTTAACTATATCCCGGAAGGATATGTTCCGCCGATCACTGAAGATCAGGGAATCACAACAGAAGCCGCTGGGCCTGAACGTTATAAACTTCGGGAAAGCGAAGATGCCAGGGGCATACTAAAGACTCCTGAAGGTTACAAACTTCGGGAAACACCAAGACTCACTACCGTAGTCACGGTACCACCCCCTGTGGTGCACACTGTCCCAGAAGGACAGATTCCACAGATACCTTCTGGTAAGAAGGAAACTATGTTTGACCAAATGGAGGAATTCCAGGAGCAGTTCCTGGAAATGCAGAAGGAGCTGCAAGCCATTCGCAGTCAGGATTTATTTGGAAAGGACGCCGCAGACCTCTGCTTGGTCCCCAATGTGAAAGTCCCGCACAAGTTTCAAGTGCCCAACTTTGAAAAGTACAAGGGTAACTCTTTCCCTCAAAGTCACTTGGTGATGTACGCTCGGCGAATGTCAGCTCAGACGGAGAATCAGGACCTGCTGATTCACTACTTTCAGGATAGTTTAACCGGTGCCGCATTAAAATGGTACATGGGTTTAAACCGTGTCACGATCAGCACATTCAGAGATCTTGGCACTGCCTTCGTCCAACAATACAAATACAATTTGGACATGGCACCCGACAGAGATCAACTCAGATCGATGTCGCAAAAGGACAAGGAAACCTTTAAGGAGTATGCTCAAAGGTGGCGTGAGATTGCCGCTCAAATTTGTCCACCTCTGGAGGAAAAAGAGATGACAAATATCTTCTTAAAGACCTTAAGCTCATTTTACTATGACCGAATGGTTGCCAGTGCACCCAGTGATTTCACCAAAATGGTTGGCATGGGCGTACGTCTTGAGGAAGCCGTCCGAGAAGGACGTTTGGTAAAAGACACTGGATCGACGAGCGATACTAAAAAATACGGTAGTGCTCTCCCTAAGAAAAAAGAGCAAGATATTGGGAATATCTCTCTCGGAAAGCAAAGGCGACGTTATCAACCGGTAGCAGCTGTGACTCCTGCTATCAACCCTGCGTCTATTCCTACGTATCAACCTCAGGTTGCGCAGAGCCAACCTGATCAACAAAGGACACAACAGCCTCTTCAGCAGGCTCGTCCTCCATATAACAACAACCGTACAACACGACCATCAGGGTTTGATCCTATACCTGTGTCGTACGCAGAGCTGTTTCCATTACTACTGGCTAAGGGGCACATTCAGACTAAATCTCCTCTTACAGTACCGGAAAATCCGCCTTTTTGGTTTAAGGTGGATCAAACTTGCCCTTACCATCAAGGAGGATCAGGGCATAACATAGAGACTTATCTCAATTTCAAGTCCGCCATGCAAAAATTTGTTAGGAGCGGGGTCTTATCCTTCAAGGATACGAATCCCAATGTTCTCACGAATCCGCTGCCTCAACACGAGAAGGCTGCAGTCAATTTGATGGAAGGAGAGACTAACGATATCTATCAAATTCACGATGTACTCTTGTTGAAAACCAATCTGGTCAAGATGCATTGTAGACAGAGTGGATATGGCTATGTGCCACCTCATAATTATCACCAGTGTGATGTCTGCTCTAAAAATAATCAGGGATGTTCTGTGGTGCAAGCAGCTCTACAGGAACAGATGGATCTCAGATGGATCCAAGAGCACCGAGTTCGTGGAATTAACATGGTTTACACGAATTCTAACGTCATTCAGAACCACGATATCCGTGCAATGAATGTCAACTTGGTGGCGATGCACTCAAGGCCAAGCCAGTATCATAATCTGCCGCGGCACGATTACAGTTCCTGTCTGATTTGCTCGGTAAACAAACAGGGATGCTCTTTCATACAGGAGGCCCTCCAGCGTCAGATGGATCTTGGATGGACCCAAGACTACCATGATAGGAATTCCTATCAAATCAACATGGTTCAGATCTTCGATATTCGCGTGATGAATACCAACCTGGTAGAGTTACATCCTGAGCAGGTCCGACTCAGATTCTTAATATCACATGACTATCAAAGCTGTAAAGCGGGTTGCGAAAACGATCGAGGTTGTACCTTTGTCCAGGAGGCACTTCAGCACTTGTTAAATCATAGGTGGATGCCAATCTATATGGATGAAGATACTCAGCAAATTAGTATCAGTAACAGGAATCCCACTCGGCGTCAAAGTCAGGATGTCCGATCTGTGGAAGCTAACCTAGTGAGGTTACATTGTATTCAAAGTGGGTGTGGCCAGGTGCCACCACACAACTATGAACGTTGTGGTGTTTGTTCGAAAAGTAACCAAGGGTGTTACCTTGTGAGAGCAGCTCTTCAGGGTCAGGTGGATCTTGGAGAGATTCGCCCATATCCGGGTTCTGGACCCATCAACTGGACGCCGGACTACCTTGCCAATCAAGTCGAGGATGTTGTCACGATTGCTGGTCATCACCAGACCAGGGATGTTTTTGCCATCATCCCTCTACTTGACGAATCTAAAGTTCCCAACCGGGAACAGATCGAGATTAATTATGATGGTCAGAAAAATCAGAAGGTTCCCATAGTCATCTATCTGCCGGGACCAACACCGTATGAATCAACTAAGGTTATCCCTTACAAATACGGTGCAACGACAGTTGAAAATGGAAAGGAAATTCCATTACCCTCCGTCGTGAATATTGCAGACATCATTCGTGTAACACGGAGCGGTAGAATCTTCAACCGAGGAGTTGGAGAACCTAACAAGGAAAAGAAACTTCAGACGGGAGCTCCTGATCCACCAGTCGGTCAATCCAGTAATCCCGACCTTTCAAAAAATAATGATGAGATGCTGAAGCTCATCCAAAGGAGTGAATACAACATTGTCGATCAACTGTTACAAACTCCTTCAAAGATCTCGGTATTATCACGTTACTCCGTTCAGAAGCCCACAGGGAGGCTCTACAGAAAGTCTTGGAGCAAGCCTTTGTGGAACAGGATGTAACAATCAGAAAATTTGATAGCATCGTCTCTAACATCACTTCCTGCAATAATTTGGGATTTAGTGATGAGGAATTACCCGAAGAGGGTCGTCGTCATAACATGGCACTCAACATTACAATTAACTGCTAGGACGATGCTTTAGCCAGCGTACTGGTAGACACAGGGTCAGCCCTGAATGTTATGCCAAAGTCCACTTTGATGTAATTATCATTCAAAGACCCTCCGATGAGAATCAGCGAGGTTGTCGTCAAAGCGTTCGACGGATCCAGAAAAACAGTTATCGGCGAAGTTGATCTTCCCATAACTATTGATCCTCACACTTTCCAAGTCACTTTCCAGGTCATGGACATCCGGGAAATGTACAGTTGTTTATTAGGAAGACCTTGGATACATCAGGCTGGAGCGGTCACTTCGACCCTCCACCAAAATCTAAAGTTCGTTCAGAACGATCAACTTATCACAGTCTGTGGAGAACAGGCCTTGCTCGTGAGTAACTTGTCATCATCTACTTGTGTAGAACCCGAGGAGGTTATTGGAACTCAGTTCCAAGCACTATCGGTGAGCAAGAATAATCAGTTCAAAGGAGGAACCTCGATTTCCTCATACAAAGATGTTATCAAAGTGGTCGAAAGTACCGATACAACAGGATGGGGACAGCTTGTCATTCCTATTGACAATAAAACAAAGAAGGGTCTTGGTTTTTCTGCAACCTGTACCCGGACAGCTGCTAACAATGAAAGTCTTCATCCCATTCAAAACTTCTTCCACAGTGGAGGTTTCCTTCACCCAGTGTCCCAAGCAGTACATGCTATTAATGAGGAAGATCCCTCTGACAAGGATGGAGAATGGAAGTCCTATCTTAATGAGGACGGTTATATGTCTCAGGAAGAGGTGCCTACGCGATTTTTCTATCCCGCACAGAGTCCGAGATTTATACCAAGGTTAGACGTCGAAATGATCTATGGAGATTGTGATCCGGAAGGATGTCGTGCTCCGCCAAATTCATTAGAGGAGGACACTCTGATGAAAGACAACTTTGACCACAATTACTATGGCCCAATGGATGGTCTGCCAATGTGGCAGCCTTACCCAGGAAACTTGGGGCAAGAAAGTCAGCCGAACAATGAAAATCAGCTGACCATTTTTGAACAGAATACCTGTGTCCCCACCATGTCATGGGATCAACACTCAGGTCATTCAGAAACTACTCAACATGAAGATGAATTTGCAACGTTTGCAGGACTTGAATTCATCAACTATGCTTTTCCTGAGGTTAACGTCATCGAGAGAGATGACTCCTCCAGTTCGAAAGAAGTGTGGGACACCTTGGGACAACCGAGTGGAAAGTACGACTATATGGTCAAATACACCGCTCCCGAAAGCTCTCGTATCAGGTTCGAAAACATCCAGTTAACTAGATGGGGAGATACAGCTGAGAGCACAAATGCTATGCAAAATACAACAGAGGAATTCTCCTACAACAATTCTGCTTGGGAGACAGATTCCAATAATCCCGCTCCACCAGAAGTCAGCGTTATTTCTGAAGACCAATCAAGGAAGGTGACAGACTTTGTGATTCACCGAGGAGTTCGCCGCCAATGGGTTGTCGTCGAGGTTCCGAAGATCGTTCATCAGTCAAAGTAATTTCCATCTTTAACCTTTCACCCTGCCCAGGTGAAACGGATGTTTTGATAGGGCTCGCTTTCTGTAAATTGTCCCTCTTCGCTTAGCCCAAAGCGACAGAGTTTTGTTTTATAGGGATGTAGTTTCAAGGATCGACTTGTTCATTAATAAAATAACGTCATTCTGTAATTTCCGCATTAATTACTGTTTTCTCTTTTCATTTTTCAGAAAATGGTAATCCTAAAAAACAATTTAAATAAAAACAAGCAGTAATAAAAATAAAAACACTGCACACACTTGCATTTTCTCTATCTCTTTTAAACACGAATCATCACGTCATGCAGATTACTTGTTTTAAACCCCGTTGAAACATACGATCCGATGCCTTCTCCCAACTTTGAGTTCCCGGTATTTGAGGCTGAAGAAGAAAATGACGACAAAATTCCAGAAGAGATCTCTCGACTACTCAGACAAGAGGAAAGGTCCATTGAACCTCACAAAGAGCCGTTGGAAACGCTAAACTTGGGTTCAGAAAAAGAGAGAAAAGAAATCAGGATTGGGGCACTGCTCAGTCCAACTGCCAAAGAGAGTTTGACAAAGCTTCTCAGAGAATTTCCTGATGTGTTTGCTTGGTCCTATCAGGACATGCCAGGGTTGGATACCAACATCGTGGAACATCACTTACCATTGAGATCAGAATGTCCGCCAGTAAAGCAAAGGTTGAGACGCACTCACCCGGACATGGCCATCAAAATCAAAGAGGAGGTGCAGAAATAGATTGACGCGGGTTTCCTCGCCACATCTGAATATCCTCAATGGTTAGCCAATATCGTACCCGTTCCAAAAAAGGATGGAAAGGTCAGAATGTGTGTCGATTACAGAGATCTGAACAAGGCAAGTCCAAAGGACGACTTTCCTTTACCACACATTGACATGCTGGTAGACAGCACATCAAAGTTCAAAGTTTTCTCCTTCATGGATGGATTCTTGGGCTATAACCAGATCAAAATGGCGCCGAAAGACATGGAGAAAACTTCGTTCATTACCCCATGGGGTACCTTTTGTTACAAGGTAATTCCGTTCGGTTTGAAGAACGCCGGGGAAACCTATCAAAGGGCCATGACTACTCTTTTTCATGACATGATACACAAAGAAATCGAAGTGTATGTCGATGATATGATTGCAAAATCTAAAACAGAGAGTGAGCATGTTGAACATCTGTCAAAATTGTTTGAACATCTAAGAAAATTCAAGCTCCGCTTGAATCCCAACAAGTGCACCTTCGTTGTCCGTTCAGGGAAACTACTAGGGTTCATCGTCAGCCAGAAAGGAATTGAGGTTGATCCTGACAAGGTCAAGGCCATTCAAGAAATGCCTTCTCCGAAAACTGAAAAACAAGTCAGAGGATTCCTGGGACGTTTGAACTACATCTCCAGATTCATACTCCTCATGACCGCCACATGTGAGCCGATTTTCCAAATTACTCAAAAAGAACCAGGATTGCGTTTGGACAGAAGATTGTCAAACCGCCTTCGACAGTATCAAGAAATATATGTTGAATCCTCCGATTCTATCACCTCCAGTGGAAGGAAGACCACTGATCATTTACCTCACAGTTCTGGAGGACTCAATGGGATGTGTACTTGGCCAACAAGACGAAACCAAAAGGAAAGAGTCTGCCATTTACTATTTGAGCAAGAAATTCACCGACTGCGAAACTCGGGACACGATGCTTGAGAAAACTTGTTGTGCTTTGGCTTGGGCAGCCAAACGTCTTCGCCAATACATGATTTGTCATACTACTTGGTTAATCTCAGAAATGGATCCAATCAAGTACGTCTTCGAAAAGCCTGCTCTCACGGGAAGAATTGCCCGTTGGAAGATGCTGTTATCAGAATATGACATAGAGTACCACACTCAGAAAGCCGTTAAAGGAAGTATTTTAGTCGATCATTTGGCTCATCAACCGATTGACGATCAGGAATCAATCAGGTTTGACTTCCCAGACGAAGATGTCATGTATCTAAAAATGAAAGACTGTGATGAACCGTTACCCAGTGAAGGGCCAGAACCAGGTTCCCAATGGGGACTTATTTTTGACGGAGCAGTTAATCATTATGGAAACGGAATTGGGGCAATAATTGTTACCCCTCAGGGTACCCACATTCCTTTCACCGCCAGACTTACGTTCAAATGTACGAACAACGAGGCCGAATACGAAGTTGTATTATGGGTCTCGAGGAAGCAATTGATTTAAGGATAAAAAACTTGGACGTATACGGCGACTCAGCTCTGGTTATCAATCAGATAAAAGGAGATTGGAACACATACCAATCAGGACTGATTCCTTACAAAGACTACGCAAGAAGGTTGCTACCTTTCTTCAACAGAGTTGAGTTTCATCACATCCCTCGTGAGGAGAATCACATGGCTGATGCATTAGCCACTCTCTCTTCCATGATTAGTATAGGTCAATGGAACGACCTACCTAAGATCGACATAATGCGCCTTGAAAGGCCCGCTTACATCTTCACGATTGAAGCAGTCATAGACGACAAACCTTGGTATCACGATATCAAATGCTTCCTTCAGAAACAAGAGTACCCACCTGGGGCATCCAGGAAAGACAGGAAAACCCTCAGAAGATTGGCTGGAAGCTTCTTCCTGAGCGGTGACACTCTCTATAAGAGAAATTTTGACATGGTCTTGCTCCGATGCGTAGACAGACCAGAAGCAGACATGCTTACGAAAGAAATTCATGAAGGATCCTTTGGCACTCATGCCAACGGACATACAATGGCGAGAAAAATTCTAAGAGCAGGGTACTATTGGTTGACCATGGAATTCGACTGCTACAAGTACATGAGGAGGTGTCACAAGTGTCAGATATACTCCGACAAAATTCATGTACCGCCATCACATCTCAAAGTTCTCTCTTCCCCATGGCCATTTTCCATATGGGGAATCGACATGATTGGCATGATTGAGCCCAAGGCTTCAAACGGACATCAGTTCATCCTGGTGGACATTGACTATTTCACCAAGTGGGTCGAAGCAGCGTCATTCGCCAATGTAACCCGGCAAGTGGTGGTCCGATTTTTCAAAAATAATATCATCTGCCGTTATGGTGTTCCAAGCGAGATCATTACTGATAATGGATATAACTTGAACAACAAGATGATGAAGGAGTTATGCGTTGAGTTCAAGATCGAACACCATAACTCATCTCCCTACCGACCCAAGATGAACGGAGCGGTAGAAGTGGCTATTAAGAACATCAAGAGGATCGTTCAAAAGATGGTTGTAACCTACAAAGACTGGCACGAGATGCTACCCTTTGCTCTTCACGGTTATCGCACATCTGTCCGCACTTCAACAGGGGCAACCCCTTTCTCTCTAGTGTATGGCATGGAAGCAGTGCTCCCCATAGAAGTAGAGATCCCGTCAATCCGAGTATTGATGGAAGCTAAGCTCACCGAAGCTGAATGATGTCAAAGCCGACACGACGAATTGAATCTGATCGAGGAGAAGCGAATCACGGCACTATGCCATGGTCAATTGTATCAACAAAAAATGAAGAGGGCGTTTGACAAAAAGGTCCGACCTTGTGTTTTCAGAAAAGGAGACCTCGTGCTCAAGAAGATCCAGTCATTTCTCACTGATTCGCGAGGTAAATGGACTCCGAATTACGATGGCCCCTATGTGGTCACGAAAGCTTTCTCAGGCGGCGCCTTGAGACTTACAACCATGGACGGAGAGGAATTTGCCTACCCCACGAATGTTGATGTAGTCAAGAAATACTTCGCCTAAACTTAAAAAAAAATGTCTTGGTAGATTGAGAACCCGAAAGGGCGGTCCACGCAAAAGTTAGAGACATAAAAAGAAAAAAAATCATCCCGGTGGATTGGAAACGTCACAATACAATCCAGGCAAAAATTAGGGATAATGGCAAGTAACTATGTTCAACAGAGGCAAGTCCCTCAGCAGCAGCAGTTACATCATCCGCCAGAAAACTCCAGTCAAGGTCATCTTCGACAGAAGCTCAGGATGTCCCGAATTCAAAGTTGGTAGAAGGATAGTGGTCGTTATGTTTCAACGTAGCCCTTTTCCCTGTAAATTACCATTTTCTAACTTTGTAAATACTCTTTGGAATCACGCGTTTGGCTGATCTCCATCTTATCAATAAAATTTGAGCCCTTGTGCTTTTGTTTGTAATTCTAATTTGTTTTAGCTTTACAGAACGACGTTGTTAACATGTTTAGCGATTCTTGAAATTAAACAAAAATGAATTTACTTGTTAAAACTTTTCCTGCTTTTTAAATTAAAGACGACAATTTCTTTTGACTGTTGAACATCAGAAGAACATCGGTCGCTTCTCCAGAAGTAATCGAACTTCAAAGTGCAGAATCAAAGTACTCCTTCTACGCCAGTGCGCCTGAATGAAGGATCAACAGTGTCGGATGCGACTATTCCATCTGACCACCTCGGCCGAGTTCTCATCTCCTAAGCCCGACCAATGTAGCTCCCAACAAGGACTATCTCTCCTAAGCAAGGTGGAATTGCTATTCTGAACCAACGGTACTTCTTCGCCCCGCGATGATCGAGTATCCAGTCGTGTTCACCTGTCAGTTTGTATGTCGCGTCAGTTTTGTCAGCATAAACATACATGCATCATGCATTATTGATTTACATTCACATTTCATATTGCATCACTATCACTCTAGTCGGTCTTGTCCCCTAGTGATAAAAGTCCTCTCAATCGAGTTGTCAACCCTTTCCCCGTCAGGAAGTATTACGTCTGAACAATCTCTCTCCTCCAGTTTTATTTCTGGATTGAATTTGGGTCCTCGACCACTTTCATAACTTGAACCTCTGAAAGACCAGAGAGCCCTCAGTTAACATCACTCTTCGCCATTGAAGATGATAACCTTGCTTTCCCGGATTAAGGAAAATCCCGAGAGAAAGCCTCCTAAATCGGAGATTCGGCAGTACGGCAGTTTTTCTCCGAAAAACCCACTGATGAAAAGGTCATCGGCACCTCAAAATTGGATCACATCATATGGCATTTCTCCGAGAAGATCTCCGAGAAAAGTATGATGTAAAGACCCCAAGCGAATGCAGTCTCTCAAGGGACTCGCATTCCCCAAGTAGAGTCAACAAATGGCATCTCCAACAGAGAAGTTTGTACACCTCTACAACTCAGACGACTGGGTTCCCCAGCAAGTCTGATATCGAAACTTTTTCCACTCAAATGGCATCTCCCCAGGAAAATTCGGCGAGAAGTTTGAAGGAAAGCCGCTACGAATAGCGTCCCTTGTTAGTAAAGTTTATTGACGAAAGAAACTAAGACCAGTTCCTCGGTAGGAAACCAGGATCGAGGGGAAGTGTACATCAGAAACTAAGACCAGTTCCTTGGTAGGAAACCAGGATCAGGGGGAAGTTTATTTTAGAAACTGAGACCAGTTCCTTGGCTGAAGACCAGGATCGAGGGGAAGTTTACCTTTTCTAAGCATCATTGCTTAGCTAAAGAAGATGAATGCGTAAGATACCATTCATAACCACCATCAAAATTTCAGGTATTCCGATATTTAATCCTCTTGCGCCCCGAATGCCCGAATACCTTCGTCATTCACACCTTCGTGTCCAAGAAGATTAAATAGGGGCATCTGTCATACCCCAAATGTTGACCACTAAGATTTCCCATCATTGTGAAAATCATCATCACAATATGGAGGAACCATCATACTTCATCAGTCTCCCCAAAGATGGGTGAGCATCCACTACAATCAAATATAGGGTTTCAAGCCCTCTCTAAGTGCTTAGACAAAGGATCAATCAAGGAATGACATGATCTTCAACTTGTCTAACCTCTAAAACATCCACAATGGATCAAAAGGACTCCCACTTCAAGGATTAAGCACAAGGCTGCTCCCTTCTAGGTGGATTAAGTCTCAAGATCGACAGTGTCACCAAATTAGGGTTTTGGTCGACCAGGGCCTCCAGATGGAAATTTTTCATCTGGGCACAAGCCAATGATCCAAAACATAATCTAATATACTTCATGGGACCTCATGGACCCAATCATCAAGTCAATTTTGCCTCAGGGGATGCATTCATCAAAAATCAGGAATTAGGGTTTCTTGACCTAATTCACCCCTAAGTTGAATTTTAGGGAAAATCATGAGCCAAGACCTCAAGAGAGGGTTTGAGGGTCTTTAATGAACTATATTGATCCATTTGCAACAATGTATTAATCCAAGAAGCTTGAGCAACAAGTCTCAATTTCATCTGCACCACAGTTAGGGTTTTAAGGAAAAAGTCAACTGTAACTTTGACTTTTGACCAGGACATGCTCCCAAGCCCTATGACATGCATCAATATACCCTATGACACCCATGGAACATGTCCATCAAGTTTGAATTAGGTCAAGGACATGATTTCCTGAAGAATTGCACAGTTTGGAATTCATCTGATAAAAAGTCAACTTTTTGAGATTTTTCACCAAAATGGATTTTTAACCCTAAAATGATGTTAATTTATGATTTGAATCATCATTCATCAAGAAAAATCAAGAAAAGTTGGGTAACTTGTAAAAGGGGTAACCATAAAAAACTTAGAAAATTTTCTAAGTTAAAAATAAAGTGGCTAGGGTACTAACTTTGGAGGGTCATAACTCCTAAACCACAAAGCCATTTTCTCCCATCCAAGGCTTGATTTGTAGATCTCATTGCCCGCTACAAAAACTTCAACTGGACCTAATTCCAACTCCTCATGGATTTTGAGTTATGGAGTGATCAAAATCAAGAAAAGTCACTTTGTTCCAACACTTAGTGAAAATTTCACTAAGTCAGATTTTACCCTACTTTTTGCCAAATGTAGGGGGATTTTTCACTTGGATTCAAAAGAGATCAAAGCCAAATATGTTCAAACAGTTGTTGTATCATGTAAGGGCTTTCCAAAATGACCAAGAACATTACCAAATTCAATTTGAGTCATGAGATATGACATTGGAAAGTTGCCTTGCTGAAATCTGCCAAGGCAAGGCAGAATTTGCATTTTTGCTCGATTTGCCAAAATCAGCCAAATCCAAATGCTCCTATCCACTTGGACACCTCTGAGGATTGAATCTAAAGGGGACAACCACTGAGCCAAGCCTCCAAATTCTTTGGAACAAGAAATAGCATGTTGAACCTAGAATGGCAAAAATAGGGACAAGACTCCAATTTTGGATTGGAGCATTCAATGGAAGCATCAAGGTGGCATGGACTAAGCCATTTGCAACTGAATTCAGTCAAGACTTATCCAAGGCCAAGGGAACCACAGCCCTGTGCCCTAACCTCTAGTCAATGGCTAGAGGAGACTTGGATTTCCATTGGCCAACATTGAACAAACACCTGCTGCAGTTGCCATTCACTGTGGATCCCAAAACAAACTTTCTCTACTATAAATAGAGCTCAATTGTGATCAGTTTGAGTACACCAAAGCCATCAAATATATGCTTTCCTCAAAGCCTCTTTCTCTTGGCAAAAATGCCTTCTTTAGCAAGGCAACTTTGAGTTTTTGAGCTTGAGAGCTTTTTCATCACAATCAATCACACACACACACCTCATATATATCATATGTAAGCTGTGCAAACTATCACAAGTGACCTGTAATCACAAAATCACAAAGTCACCTCTCAAAACCTCAAAATAGACTTTTTTTTGCATTTTTCAAGCCATGTCTTGATTCAGTCACTTTCCAAACCAGATAAAACCTCAAACACACTCCAAATATCATCCTTAAACTGTCCCAAATGGTTCCCCTCATCTGGAACACCATTTGAGAGAGTTGCTATTTTGGTCACTTTTAACCCCTTTTGCAAGAAAGGGACTGTTTGTGTTTTTGCAGGTACCAGTCAATTCCAATCATCCTAAAAGCTTCTAAGGGATCATTTGAGTGTGTCCAAAGCATCAAATCATTTCTGGAACAAGAGGTTTGACAGATTGCACAAAAGCTCCAAAATCTCAAAAAAGAGGTAAGCCTCACAACTTGGAATCTTTCAAACATGCAATGCTTTGAAGTCCATTGATCATAAACATCTCATACATGTTGTATATGTTGTGTTTGAGCTAATTCACCATGTAGTCGATGCTTGTACCAAGTTGTAGCATAGAAAATGCATTTATAGGTCATTTTCAAAACCACTTTCGGGTTTTGAGGAGGGAGTGTGATCTGAAAAAACTACCACCACCATTGGATTACTTATGAAATTCTGGTCCAGATGCATATAAATTTTGTCTCAAACTATTAAGAATTGAGAAAGTTATGACCTTCACGTTTCTGAGCCAAAATTTTCCAAAACTTGCCTTGGGCCAGGCCTAAAACCAAGTCATGCCTTGTATATTTGTTGTTTTGTTTCAAACAATGGATGTATCACCACACCAGTGGTAAGGCGCGCGCCTTGTAACCTTGAGGTCTTGGGTTCAAACCCCACCCATGCAATTTTTTGTTTTTTTTCACATTTTGCCATTTTTTCCAATATTTTCATGGTTTATTAAATAATTGGAAAATTAATAACTCTTTCAATTTTAATTATTTTTTATTGGTTCTTTTTACAAAAAATCACAAAAATGTTGAAATATTTTATTCCACAAAAAAATTGAATTTATATTATTTATTTAATATAATTAGTATTTTTGTGAATAAATTCACTTTTATTTGTTTTTTAAACATTTTAAAATGAATATTCATCTTGAAAAATCAAGACCAAATGAGTTTTAATATCTCTTGTGATTTATACCTCATTTTTCAAACCTTAAACAAAAATCACAAGTGGTTTATTCAAACCTATTTGGTATTTTTCTTTGATTTTCTTTAAATGTTTACTTTTAAAGAATAAAATTAGGGTTTCTTTGATTTTCACTCAAACAAATCATTGTCAAACACTCATGGGCCTCTAATAGAGTGTAAGACCCAATCTTTTTTTTTGACCAAATCATTTTTGGGCCTCAGTGTATTGTATAAGTCCCGATACCGTCAAAAACAAACGGCGCGATCGTCGCCTTTTGAAAAATAACCAACTGGGCCTCTCCTCGAGCTATAAGACCCATTTAAAACTTTTTGGGCTTCTAATAGAGTGTAAGACCCAATCCCCTTTTAACAAAAACATTTTGGGCCTCACTTATTGTATAAGTCCCTCTGCGATAAAAGAAAACCTCGACGCGATCGCCATTTCAAACGGAAAAATCATCTGGGCCTACCCTCGTGTTATAAGCCCCACTCTTTTTCTTTAAACCTTTTGGGCCTCTTGAGAGAGTGTAAGACCCATCCCTTTGTACAGAAAACCTTTTTGGGCCTCATTCACTTGTATTAGTCCCTCTGTATAAAATTCAAACAGTGCGCTCACTGATAAAACCCTGGGCCTCTCCTTGAGCTGTAAGCCCCAAATCTTTCTTTTTCAAAGCACTTTCTCCTTTGATTTTGAATATACTGTTGTTTTCAATCTTTCTTTGTTGAACAACTAACTAAACAGCATGGAAGCTCTACAACCGAGTAAGTGGTTATTGCTTTCATTTACCGCTTTCATATACATATAACTGTATTGTGGGGCTGTTTCACTGTAAGTCTTCTTTCATAAACTCATATCAACTATGTAATAATAGTATAGATATTCAGAGTTTCCCCGACAACTACGTCTAGAACTAGGTGACGCCGTTTCGTTTCATAGAAATAGACAACTAGATCCCCAATAGGATCACCAGATACAGTCTTCTCTTCGGCTGTCCTCATTAGGAATTGTCAAGAAACTCTACTCCCAAAGATGAATGTATTCTCCGTGAATGGCATCTTTGAGTTTCTTCCAAATTTTTGAAATTTCCTGACTTGATCTATTCCTTGTGAATAGCTTGCCTTGAATTTCTCGGGGTTTGGGGACCCACGGGCTTCTTAAAAGCATCGGCCTCCTCTTGGGCATCGTACAAGGACCCACAGGCTTCCTAAAAGCAACCGTGCCTCCTCTTGGGCTTAGTACAAGGACCCTACGGCTTCTTAGAAGTATTCACAGCCTCCTCTTAGGCTTCGTATAATGATCTCTTCCTCCGGGAATGATAGCCTCCTCTTGGGCTTCGTACAAGGACCGATTGGCTTCTTAAAAGTTTCCAGCCTCCTCTTGGGCTTCATACAAATTGTCCCGACGACCTCCTAGAGGTATAGGAACAGAAATTAATCATCTGCATAGAACAGTCCTTTCATAGAGTCTACTACTATTTCTCAAAGCATGGTACAAAAGATGACACTCTAGACTTGGACAGTCTAATATCCTTGAGTCTCAAAGACATTCTCAAGCACCCTTCAAGAATAGGAAGGAACCCGTAGACTCGGACAATCTCAATACCCTTCGGATTTCCCACTTCCTTAAAGAATAGGAATAACCCTGATCCTTAAATCAAATCCTTGAGTATAGTGTTGCTCATATAAGAACTGATTTTCTCTTTAACAATCAGTCTACTGGACCTGTCACTTAACTGAACAGTCACCACAGCCTCATCTTAGGCTTTGTATAAAGACCCTTCTCCCGTGAAGTTAGCCTCTCTCTTGGGCTTTGTACAATGATTCTCCCCAGCGGGTTCAAACAAATTTTAGCCTCCATCTCGGGCTTTGTATGAGATACAAAAACTCTCTTGTTGAGTCAAATAGCCTCCATCTCGGGCTTTATGCGAGATACCAAAAGATTCCCTCGTTGAGTCAAAACCTTTTAGCCTCTCTCTCGGGCTTTGTACGAGACACATATTGGCCTCCTCTTAGGCTTGGTATAAGAAAACCACTGGTTGATCCAATTAACCTTTTAGCATCAAAGTTGTGCCTCATTCACAGTACACAAACATCAATAACTCCTTCCCCATCATCTAATTGCTGTAAGCGGCAAGCCTCTGGATCATCTACATCCATGCCAATGTCCCTCTTTTAGTATGAGAAATTCCTAAGGAAAGATGGCATTACTCTACACTGAGTTAAAGTCTCCTCCTTCAGGTTGAAATCCCCTATAAAGGAAATTATGGCATTGCCGGATTCTCAAATCCTGGTTAAAGTAATCCTCCTTTATAAACAGTCGTAACAGACGAACCCCTATTTAGAGATGACAAATTATCTCTAAGGTCAACACTTTTAGCTTCACATCTTGGGCTTTGAACAAGATACAAACCACCTTTCGCTTCACGTCTTGGGCTTTGAACAAGACACCAAAACAACCATTTCCTCCCATAGAATAGGAGGAACTACGAACGCTCTGATTTCCCTATTTCGGTAAACGGGAATACGTAGTCATAAGATTGAAAAAAAAAATCTTAGCGAGCACACTAAACAAAAACCCAAAATCCTATACTTTCATATATATCCGTCCTAACATCCTAACCAATAGCCTAAAGCACCCCTCGTCAACAAAATAACCTGGGACAAACCCCGAATCTTTGTAGCATCTGTAAACCAACAGTTTCGACTGTTTAATCTCAGTATGCAAGCAGGGTTAATTGGAGACATCTATTTCCCTTCCTTCACCAGCTTTAATAGGATAAAAAATGAATCGAACTGTAGTATTAGAGCGATCATGCTTCGCAACCACATCCAAAAATCACTCGCTACAGACTCCATCAACCTCGACAGTCGCTTCCAGGAAGAAGACCAGCAGGAGGAACGAGCAGCTTCAGCCAACCCGTCCACATCGTCCAGCAACGGATCCCATCCGATGCGCCTAATACCGGATGGCAACTTCGAGATCGTCCTGTTCGGCGATAACCCTCAGCGGGGAGTGAAGATTGGAGCAGATCTGCCCGATATCACGAGGAAGCAGCTCAAGGCATGCCTCCGCGAGAATGCCGACCTCTTCGCATAGAGCGCCGCCGAAATGCCCGGCTTGGATCCATCCGTCGCATGCCACCAGCTGACAATTGACCCGACCGTCAAGGCCGTAGCACAACGTAGGAGAAAGCAGTCTCCAGAGAAGACGGAGGCTGCTGAAAAAGCTGTAAAGGACCTCCTCGAGGCCAAATTTATTTCGGAAGCCAAGTACACCACTTGGCTATCCAACGTTGTATTAGTTAAAAAATCTAATGGAAAATGGCGCATGTGCATTGATTACACCGATCTCAATAAGGCATGCCCGAAGGATGCCTACCCCTCCCCAATATTGATAAACTTGTTGATAATTCTGCTGGTTTTAAACTTTTATCGTTCATGGACGCCTACTCGGGCTATAATTAAATTCTGATGGCAATGTCCGACGAAAAAATATACGGCCTTCATGACCGAATCGGGCAACTATTACTACAACGTAATGCCCTTCGGCCTGAAGAACGCCGGAGCAACGTACCAACAAATGATGAACAAGGTATTCCGGGGAGAAATAGGAGACATGCTCGAAGTCTACATGGACGACATGATCGTAAAGTCCCACGAGGAAACCGATCATACTGCCCATTTGAGAAAGGTCTTCGAATAGGCTAGGAAATACAAAATGCATTTTAACCCGGAGAAGTGCACGTTCGGTGTCCGGGCAGGCAAATTCCTCGGCTTCTACTTAATGGAACGAGGAATCAAAGCCAATCCCGACAAATGCCGAGCATTCTCCGAGTTTCCTACACCCAAGTCCAAAAAATCCATTCAGTCGCTCAACGGGATGCTCGCGTCACTATCTCATTTCGTGGCCAAGTCCGCCCAGCACGCCCTACCATTCTTCAAACTCCTCCGCAAAGAGGCAGCATTCGAATGGACCAAGGAGTGTGACGAGGCCCTTCTCCATCTGAAATGAGCACTCTCAAAGCTACCGGTCCTCTTTCGCCCGGACAATGGCGAAACGTTGTACCTGTACCTCGCCGTAGCAACCGAAGCAGTGAGCGCCGCTCTCATCCGCGAGACACCTGACGGGAAGAAGCCCATATATTTCATGAGCAAAGCGCTCCAAGGACCAGAGTTAAGATACCAACAGATAGAGAAGGTGGCGCTGGCCCTCATCAACACAGCCAGAAGATTAAGACACTACTTCCTAGCTCACACGATCGTGATTCGAACAGATCAACCCATAAAGCAGCTGCTCGGACGACCAGACATGGCCGATCGAATGCTTAAATGGTCGTTGGAACTGTCCGAATTCGACATCCAATACGAAAGCAGTAAAGCCCTCAAGGCCCAAGCTCTGGCCGACTTCGTCGCAGAAATGACATTCGCAGACTCCCCCGCGAGCGAAGCGCACAGATGGACCATTTTCGTTGACTGTGCCTCGAGCTCGGCTGGGAGCAGCGCGGGCATCATAATGGAGAGCGACGAAGGAATCATTGTTGAAGTTTCACTCACCTTGTCCTTCCCAACCTCCAATAACCAGGCTTAATACGAGGCCTTCCTCGCGGGGCTATGCCTTGCCAAGGACCTGGGCGCAGAAGAAGTTGTCATTTGCACGGATTCACAACTCGTGGCCCTCCAGGTCCGGGGAGAATACCAAGCCAAAAACGATAACCTGACCGAATACTTGGCCCTGGTCAAGAAGGAGATGGCAAAGTTCACAACAGTGGAAGTGAAACATGTCCCCCGTGAACATATCGTGCGGGCAGACGTGCTATCCAAACTAGCCAGCACAAAGAAGAAAGGCGGAAACAAATCCATCATACAGGAAGTACTTCCTTGACCCAACATCGAGAAGGCCTCCCTGACACTCGACGTGCAGGTGATCGGTGACAACAACTGTTGGATGACCCCTGTCTACAACTATCTCGCCAAAGTCGAACTTCCGTTCGACCCAAAGGAGGCCAGCACAGTCAGGCGAAGAGCCTGCTCTTACGTCTTGGTCGAAGATAAACTCTACAGGCGGGGATTCTCCATTCCGCTGCTCAAGTGTGTCGAGGAAGAAATGGTCGCGCACATCCTACGCGAAATACATGAAGGAATCAATGCCCAACATCTCGGCGGAAGGTCGCTTGCCCGAAAGGCCCTCCGAGCAGGGTACTATTGGCCGACCATGCAGCACGACACAAAAGAACACGTGAAGAAATGCGATAATGCAAACGACACGGGGGACATGCAGCTAGCTCCGCCTAACGAACTCAAGGCTATGTCCTCCCCATGGCCATTCGCCTGGTGGGGCCTAGACATCCTAGGACCCTTTGTGGTAGGATCAAGCCAGAACAAGTACCTAATATTGGGCGTAGACTATTTCATAAAATGGATAGAAGCGGAAGCTCTAGCCAAAATAACTGCCCTCAGCATCCTGCGTTTCTACAAACGAAACATCCTTGCATGTTTCGGTATCCCCCAAGCGATAGTAACGGACAACGGGACACAATTCACGGACAGGAAGTTCCAAGACTTCATCGCCCAACTAGGCACGAAGCAGCACTTCGCATCCGTCAAGCACCCTCAAACAAACGGGCAGGCTGAAGCAGCCAACCGAGTCATCCTTAGAGGCCTCAAGCGAAGGCTGGATGAAACAAAGAAGGCATGGGTCAAGGAACTGCACAGCGTACTATGGGCATACCGCACAACTCCACACTGAACGACCGGGGAAACACCTTTCCGTCTACCATACGGGACAGAGGCTGTAATTCCCGTCGAATTTCACGTGTCCTCCAGGCGGACAGAGTCGTCCCTAGACGAGGAGATGAACGACGAGTCACTACGAGAAGAACTCGACCTCGTCGAGGAAATTCGAACCGGGGCAGCCCTCCGCGAAGCCTCACTAAAACAAAAAATTACCATCAGGCACAATGCCAAGGTGATACGACGAGAGTTCGACGTGGAAAGCCTTGTTCTAAGAAGAAACCACAAAGACTCTCGAGAAGGCAAACTAGCAGCCAACTGGGAGGGGCCCTATCGCGTCCGAGCAAAAACGGAAAATGGGGCCTACTACCTGGAACATCTCACCGGGGAAGAACTTGCTCGACCATGGAATGCTGAAAAGCTAAAACAATACTACAACTAACTTCTCGGTTCGACCAGTCACAACGATGGACGTCAGCTATCGACCACTATGCACGTCTAGGTACAAGCGTCGCATACGAATAAAGCAGAACCTCGCTCAGTAACGAGCCGGGTAACCGCTCGACAGCGGTCCTCGATCGAGCATCGCTGTCGTTAAAGTACTATGACTGGCAGAACCCCAGCTCGCGATGGGACGTTCAAGCCGCGAACTCAGGCCTCAAACGCGACCTGAGCTCCGCACCCCCGCCTGGATATTCCCCGACCGTTCGACTAGTTCCCCTCACTTTCGAACACATCTACAACGAGCAATCCCCCCAAACTATTCGCACAAGTCAAATACCCCCTATCACGGGTGGACATACATTCACAACGAGCATGAGTACAACACTTAGCGAAAAATAAAAGCAAGTAAATTCATGCAGATAACAGAATCGAACATATAATAACTTAACATGATAAGTGGCCACAAGGACCACGATTGTACTGGGTTACATCAAACGGGGGCCACGCCCCCCAAAAATTAAATTACAACGGTTACACGGCACGCAGGCCGGACAAATTACAACATTAAAAACAAAAACTCCTCACTCTTCCGCATGCTCGGCAGGCTCGGACTAGGGCCCCTGGTCTTCCGCAGGTTGATCCTCGGTAAGGAGAGCATCGGGAATGACGATTCGGCCATCCTCAATGTGCGCCAGATAGTGGGTGCCCTCGACAGAAAAGTCAAGCTCAGGGTTCACCACCCGCAGTTGAGCCACGGCGTTCCCGAAAGACTCCTCCGCGACGACAATACCATCATCCTCGGCCGTCAGCAAACATGCAACCAGCTCGGATCTCGTCTTCAATGCCTTCACATCTTCCGGCTCATCATCACCCGAGGCATTGGCCGCCCTCAGCTGCTGGACCAGCTCCTCGGCAACTTTCTTCTCCGCCGCCAGCGTGGAGTTCTCCTTCTTCAACCGAGCCACCTCCTCCTCAGCCTTCTTCCGAGCATCTTCGACAACCTTAGCTTCTTCTATGAGGGACGCCATGGAAGCCCGAGCAGCGGTATGTTCAGCCTCTGTTGCAGAGTCCCCTTCGGCATAAACGACCGCCATCTCCAGCATCCTGACCAAGGCGGAAGCATCTTTAGCCACCAACGCCCTCTTGCTCGGGCGGTCCATGCTTTCCAAACAAAGAGACTCCGCCCGAGGCACAATCAGAGAGTTCCCCTCGAAGAATTTCCTGTCATGGATGCAAGGAGGAAGCTCGAACTTCCCCTTCTCCGATGCCCGAGTGAGATCCGCAGCGTCAGTGATTCTTGGCCGCTTGGATCGACCGGTTAAAGGAAGAGGAGACCCCCGGGGAGCAGGAGTAGGAGAGGAAGAGGTCCCCGCAGCAGACTGCGCTGGAGGAGGAGCACGAGCACCGGCAAACCGAGACTTCGGAGGAGCCGCACCGGCCTTATTCCTCGCGAGAGCATTCCTCACAACCCGGTCATGAGCCTGAGGCATCTCACCTGCAAAAACAAAATACGAGCACGTTAGATACGAGGAAAAGAAATAAAGCAAACAAATTTAAACAACTAAGACTACCAAGTAGCTTCCCGGCATCCTCGGGGGTCTTGCACTCCAGCAGTGCCTTAATATTGATAAATCGACGCTCAACCCTCTGGCTCCCGTCCTCCTCGAAGATCGGACTACCCTTGCTCGTCCAGCACTCAGCAAGCCAGAAGGAGTTGACCCACTTCACCAGCACATCGTACGCCACGGCGTCCTACCCGCGTAGCTCGCTCGGTTGGAAGACATTGTCACTGGGCTTCTTGGCAAAGTGGTCAGGCGCCCAATGGATGGGAAACTTGTAGATTCTTCGCCCAATAAACTTCCCATCCTCGTCGTGCAGATCGTTCCCATCCTCGTCAACCTCGATCTCCCAGACGTATGTACTATCCTGGGCAGCTTCGGACAAGGGCTCAACGACGTAATACCGTTCCTTAAATGTCTGTATCGACTCCGAAAACGGTTTGAACAACTTGCGGGGCTGCTTCAGAGAAACCCATCCGTACTTCTTCCCCGACAGCTGCCGTTGGAGATTAAAGACAGTGAAGAAAAAAGAAAGAGTAGCCCCTATGGAGAGATGCTCGCATACCAGCTCGAACGCCCGGATGAAGGCCAACGAGTTAGGATGCAGTTGCGTGGGGGCCAATTTTAAATGCACGAACACTGACTATTGAAAATCAGTGAACGGCAACCTCAAACCCTGCTCCTTGAAAGCGGTTTCATACATGGTAAAACGGTCCCCGATGTGCGTACAGACACGATCGTCCAAGGAAGGGAAGTGCACCTTCCACTCTCCCTCCAGTCCAACCTCCATGAAAACGTCCACCAAGGACTTTGCGAAAGTGGACACATGCTCGGCAGGTTCGGCCACCTCCCACTCCTCCGCGGAGAACCCGTCGACATCCTCATCTATGTCGTCCAACTCTTCCTCCTCCCCGACATTGTGGAAAAACTCGAAGTCGTCGAACTCGAGGCCGTCGAGCTACTATTTTCCGAAGAGCCTGTTTCTTCCTCGGATGTATCTAGGATAACCTCTCTATCTGGCCCCGTCGCCATTACGATCACCTGAAAAGGCAGAGAAGAAAGTGAATTCGACAACAAATCAAATCCACCCTTCCACCGCTAAGTCAAGTGAAAGGGCGCGCAAAGGGCTGAGGACAACGTCCCCGGCCTAAGCCCTAACATCAAAGGAAAAGCTGACACCTCCCCGCGAGGAGACGCTCGAAGCTAATCATCCCCGAGCGAGGAGCTTCCCCGCACTCATACCCAGTTTCCGTTTGAAGCTTCGCTGGAAATTGCAAAGCGTCACCAGAATCTGGGAATGTCCTACCGGAAAACTCATCACCCACTCAGAAGATGAACAGACACGGCGGTCACACATACATAGTTGTCGCAACCTCGCCATGGACCATCCTGCTCGCTGAAACATACTACTAACTCCGGCGACATGTCAGAGGTAGAAAAATGGCACAACCACCGTCCACCACCAATAATCGCCGGAAACTCACTCATTTCGTCCTCTAAACCTAGCCCTAACCACATGCAACCTACCATTGACAACAATAATGAGTAAAACAATCAAAGGATCAGAAAACTTACTTGATTTAAGTAGATGAAAGTAGCTGCTCGAAGCTTGAAGCGGTGGTCGGAGTAGGCAGACGGCGGTTACGGGCAAGAATGCTAAAGGAAACTGAGAGAAATTAGAGCGAAAATTTCCAAATGGAACGATTTTCCCCTTTTTATACAAAGGGGCACGTGCGAACACGCGCTCGTAGGCCATAATGGCTATCCACTAGCCATCATTGCCTATTAATTGCTACACGGAGCTCTAGGCACACGTGGCGTCCCATCGTTTTCAATTCTGTCTGACCGTTACTCTCCCCGAACGCCGGGCAACAAGGTCATGGCCACGAATTTCACGAACACCAGGGGTCACGGGCGCATTAAGACAATCCTCCTCATCTTCAAACGACGACTCCATGCTAGCTCCCCGGAGCAACGAACTGTCCTTAAGTCATCACTCCCATGCTCGGGAGCAACGACTTGGGGGGCTCCTGTTCTGGACTGGACCAATGGCTAGACATGGCCCAATCCGCTTCTGCTCCAGAGCGGCCCAAAATGCCTAAGTCCAATCCACGGAGGGGAAAAGGTTACCTTTCTTCCCCTCCAACCGGGCAAGGAATGCAACGTTCCTCCCCGGAATTACTGCCTGTCACGCACGACTTCATTGCTCCCCGAACAGATATGGGCAGGTGCCCGGAACTATGCCTATGTCCGACATAACGGCTAGTTTTGGGCACCCTGCCCGACATAACGGCTAGTTTGGTTAGTTACCTATTCTTTGGGGAAAACGGTTAGTTCGCCCTGAAAATAGGATCGTTGGCCACGTGCTGGGGGCTCTATATAAACCCTCTCGCTTGAGAGGGCCAGGTATCCAATATTCACCATAAGAATTCATATTTTGTACTTGCCCCTTTTCTCTGACCCTTTCTTACTTGAGCGTCGGAGTACCTTGCAGGTACACCCCCTCCTCTCCATACGACCAGCATCCCTGACGCACTTGGCGGCCAAATTCTACAGGATCTGATCCAGCCTTCACGATCAGAACCCTTTCACTGATACTTCATGTTTGATTTGAATTAGAGAGAGAAAGGATCTTACAGTAACCGTGTGTTTCATTGTCTTTTCCTTTTTTTATAATTATATTAGATATTAAATGAGTGTTATTTAAAATTTGAATTGGTCAAACATATTTTAAGTGAACAAATGGATCTCACCATTTTTTTTATTAATAATCATTCATAGTCGTGCATTGTGAATTAATGAATTTAAAAATGAAATATTCCATTTTTTTATTTCTCCATTTGTTTCACCATTTTTTACCTAGTTTAATTAAATGTTAATTTTGGCATTGATTTTAAAAAAAAAATGATAGGTTTATTAGGAATGGGACGTAGCTTTTATCACTTATTTTTATTTTTATTTTTGTTTATTTTATTCTATTATTATTTATTTTATTTTAATTATTTCTAGTATTTTCATTTTTTTAGATATTCCTATTAATTGTTTATTTCTTAGTTTAATTAGTTTATTATTTATTTATTTAAATATATAAAACTCAAAACATTTTCTTAATTATTTTGGTGAATTAATCTTTTGTGATTTTTGTGTAGAATTTAATTGTTTAGGATTACTTCGACTTTGCTAATTAATTTTTATTAATTCCTCTGACGTCTAACTGTGTGAGTGTGTAACTTAGATTTCTTTTGTTTGATCTTACGACTTCGATTCTTGCCTTGACCATGCCATTGCCTATTATCTTGTGTTCATCATTCATGTAACTCATGTATATTTTGTCATATTATTTCTCCTTGCCTGATTTTTATTTTGCGTCTGGTACTCTTGATGCTTGTATGTATATCTCGATTACTTGTTTGCCTGTTGCTTCGCATGTTCCCTTAGGATCTCCTAGTTCGACTTAGTTTTCGATTAAGATCGAAGTAGGATAGATTTTAGGTTCTCAATCTTTCGCATGATAACATTAGGTTAGCATTTTCCCTTTAATCTGATTCCAAAGGAAATGATCCCCTCTGTTGACTGCCACGTCATGCTTAGGAAAACTTTAGGTCCTTCGCTTTCATCCTAGCCTCAGGATTAGAGTCGTTGTTCTCTATGTAAGTTTCTGCCATGGACACTTACTTCCTTACCCTTTATCCTAGCCTTAGGATTAGAGTCACCGTATTATATGTAAGTGTCTTGCCATGGACACTTCTCTCCCTTTTAACTTAGCCTTAAGTTTGGAGCCGCCGCACTCCATGTAAGCGTCTTACCATGGAGACTTACCTCTTCCCTTTGGAACCTTGACCACAGTCAAGAGTTCCTCACCCTTGTTGAGGGGAGCTACGAATGCTCAGATTCCATTCTCGTCAGGATACGTAGGCACGAGATGCGATGTCTTGGCGAACATACTTAGTACTAACACCTTAGGTCTTCTTTTACCTTTTCACCCTTTAGTAGAAAAAATAGCAAATAACACAATAAAGCAAGAGGTTCCTGTAGTGTACTACAGATACTTAGGATGCAAGCACCTTCCCTAGGTATAACTAATCCCCGAACCTTAGATCTCTTGCATTGTTTTTACATTGCAATTAGGGTTTTCGATCTTTACCCTTTTCTTTGGATAAATCAAAGTTCGGTGGTGAATTAAGATTTGTGATTCAAGTTAATTCAATAGCTTGATATCTAATTCTCACCGCGACAGAAGTTAACCAACATGACTATACTACTTGTGGACAAGTCTAGGACTCGTCCTTAAGGAGTTGTTGAAGACTTGTTATTGAAAGTCGATAAATTTTTATTTCCGGTTGATTTCGTAGTCATGAACATGGAAGAGGATGAGGATACTCCTATAATCCTAGGAAGACCCTTCATGAAGACCACTAGGATGTTAATTGATGTTGATGAAGGTATCATGAAGGTAAGGACAAATGATGAGGAAATGTGTTTCACACTTTTCAAAGGGGTGGTGTATTCGAACCAATTGGAGGAAAATTTTTAAGTGAAGATGATGACGCAAAGGTTGCATCAAAGTAAAAAAAAGGAAGAAAGAGCCAACAATGAAGAAGTGTTTAAAAAGAAGGATGAAGAGGCCAAGGAGGCTTTGATGAAGTTGTGTTGGGACTTTTCTTTCTTAAGGAAAAGTGGACCAAGAACAGGTCATGATAATGGTTGAAGTTTTTGTTGCTGAAGTGTTTTTCTCGGTAGCTAATCCTTGCGCTTTTAGTTTCGAGGTTTCAAACCTCCAGACCGTTGAGCTCAAACAACATTAAACAAAGCGCTAGTTGGGAGGCACCCCAACATTGTAAGTACTCTTTCAATTTTACTACTTTTCTAGTGTAAATTTGTTTAGGAAGTGTTGTGGTAGAATGAATTGAAAAGAAACAATTTTTCAAAAATCTGTCACATTCTCCATGTGTTTGCTAGGCGAACCTGGAGCGAATGTTCGCTAGGCAAATTGAGCGAGACAGAGAAAATAGAAGTTTTTCTGCCACATCACTTAAGTGGTATTTTGGGTGGGCCAGAGATTCGTAGGCCAATACCCATTTTTCAGATATGGTAGGGTAAACTTTCCCCATTCCCCTTTTTGTCTTCACTTTTCCCTCTTGTCTCTCTACTTCTCACAAAACACACCACACACAACTTTCTTTGCTCTCTCCATTGTACCCGTGCAAGTGAAGTAGTTTCAAATTTAATTGCAATTCTCATTCTCTCCTCTCAACACAATTCAGGTTTGAGTTTCTGTATTCATTCCCCTGTTCTTGTTAGCAAAAATGTTGTTAGGGTTGGTATGAGAAAATGATAGAACTTGCTTCTAGGCTTTGTGACTCTGTGCATGTTCTATATTGTTGATTTCCATTTCTTTACATGTTAGTTATTGTACTTTAAAAGTTTTAATGTTGATTTGTTTAGGTTATAGTTGAATTAAAATAGAATGAAAACCTTATGAACTCTTAACCTTTTGCTTGAACAATTGTAGTAGTTGGTGTTGTTACTTGATACTCATTGTGTACCAGGAATAGAAATGACTGAATGTAGAAAATTGGCTATGTAATTGATTTTCTTTCAATTAGGAAGAATTTGCAATTTTGAAAATTCGCAGGGTTTGCCTTGAGTTCACAAAGCGAACCTGGAGCGAAAGTTTTCTAGGTATCGCTAGGCGAACTTTTGGCAAACATGACAGAGAATTTAAATTTTTTTGTTGTGATGAGATTCTTATTCTGATTCTTTGTGCATTGCTTTCTCACTAATATACCTTGTGTTTGGCTTGCTGGTTTTGTTTGGTGAATGTGCATATGGTATCTCCTGAGGCAACTCCTTCCAAGAAATGAGAGGTTGGAAGCACATTCCATCCGCAACTAATCTAATGTGATTCTGACAGGTTCAAGGGAGCTAAGCAAGCTACTTGTTATGTTGCTCTCGAGAAAAGGAGCATTTTTCCAGAGAAGAGGTTTAACCTCAACCCTCAAGGTTCCTACCAGGCAGTAGCGGGAATCCTTTATTCCAAAAAGTGGGACAGATTGATCACACCTCGTGACAGCTTTAACGTAGAGCTCGTAAGAGAGTTCTACACTAATGCTCTTCCAAATGACGACGAGGTGTTTTCTTAAACCACTATGGTGTATGGGAGAGAGGTGAAATTTGATTGGGAGATCATTAATCATGTTTTAGGCAAACCTCTCACCTTGGGGGAAGATGAAATTGATGAGTATCACAAGACCTTAAGGCTGCATAGAGACGTAGAGGCCATTTCCAGTGCATTATTGTTGGAGAGCAAATCAGTGGAATTGAACCCGTCTGGGGTTCCTAGAAGATACCACAGGGAGGACAGGCGACCGTTAGCTCAACTAGTACTTCTCTTGGTGTTGACTAACATCAAGCCAAAGTCACATACCTCCACTATACCCATTCCGGTTGCACACTTAATTCACAGTATTTTGATTAACACTCAGATTGATGTGGCTAGGATTATAGCTAATGAGATGCGCGTTGTTGTTGGGAGTGGACTTAGATCAGGGTAGCGAAAAAATTGCCCCTTGGTTTTTCCATGTCTAATCATGGTTTTGTGCGTGCATGCGAGGGTGAAGGTACCCTCCCGCTGTCAAGTGACGATCTCGGCTGCTATTGATGATAATTATGTGGATAAGTTTTGCAGGCTGAAGGGAACGAGAGGAGGACAAACCTCTAGTGCTGGTGCTGATGCTGGTGCAGGTTCAGGAGCTGGTGATGCTTCCAGTTCTGGAGTTGCAGGCTCCTAGGGCTTTGACCCATTCCAAAGGGAGATCTGTAACTACAACTGGGAGTGTATGGCGGTAACTCAGTGCGCCATGATTGATATTCATGATTCTATACAGGTATTACAACTGCAGTGCAGGGAGCCCTCTGTGGAGTATTCGATGTTGACTAGGGAGAAATTCCTAGCTCATGCTGCTTGGCCTAAGGCCAGACCACATTTTGGAGAGGGAGCAGGTGTAGCTGATTCTAAGGACGCTGAGGAGGCCGGAGATGATGATGAGGCTGGTTCTGATGATGTTTCTGGTTCTGGAGAGGAGGTTGATTTAGAGGAGGAGACCGAGTCTGATGAGGAGTAGTTTTTGTTGTTGGATATTTTGAGCATGATCTTAGGCGACTTCCTTTGGTTCTGCAAAGTGAAGTTTCCTGTTAGCTTAGATCATGGCTATTTATGTTTATGTTTATTGTATTCTCTTTTGATGTATAATATCCACTTGGTGGATTATTTTGGATAATGTTGTTTGTATGTACCACTTTTGGCTACTAGTACTTTTGTTGGTGTTTTTACACCATTAACATTTTAATGTTATTTGCAGTTGAATTCTTCAGTTCACGAATGTTCAACTTTCGTTTTCTTTTATTATGTTGTATAAGAGTTGAATTCTTCAGTTTAGGAATGTTCAACTCTTGTAGTTTTTATTGTTGATATGCTTTCTTTGAATTTAATGTTTCCATTTTGTGGTGTTGAAATGTGAGAACTTCTAGATTGGTTGTTATTTGCTAAAAGTATCCAATGAAGATTCTCCCAAGTTTGGATGGTGATGATAGTATTTGATCATGTAAATGTTGGCAAGGTACATGGTTACCTCTTTCTAGGATGCTAGAATGTTTAAGAATTTCTTTTCTTTGTGCAAATGTAATTTTGTTTCATTTTTACAACTTTGTTTGAATGCTTGTATTACTTAGGTTCTAATAGCCACAAATTTGTGAGAAACCTCCGTTGTTTACTAAATGCATAATGACTGATAAATCTTGTTAAATACATTTGATTCATGCTTAATCTTGTGATTATTTTGATTTTGTGGAAGCATTAGATATGATCAAGGCATTTGTTGACAATGAGCACAACCATATCCAAAAGTAACTTACCCGTAATTAGTGAGAATTGGCTAACCCCTTTGAGCTTAGTATTTTAGATCCTAGTTTAGTGATGAACTTGGTATTTGTAAATAATTTGAAAGATAGTTCATCATTGAATTGTGTAGGATTCTAAAATTTGTTCTTGAACCTTTGAAATTCTGCTAAATTGTCTTCCTTGCCATAAAAAGCAAGGAACATTCACTTGAGGTTTGATTGAAACCAAGTTGGGGAGAGTGAAAAGAAAGCGGTAGGTTGCTCAAAATTTTGAAAAAAAATTTCAAACAAGCATTGAAAAGAAAACTGTGTATATGAATTGTGAAAAAGAAAAAGAAAAAGCATGCTTGTTTGAAGAAAAATAATATTTATAGAGAATGAATAATGTGCATAAAATGTGTTGGAAGGGTGAACAATAGAGAAAAGAAAGTGTTGGATGAAGTTGTAATGTGTACATAACCTTGTATAGTGAATGTTTCTTTTCATTGGCAACTTTAAATCCATGGCCTTATAAATGTCCCTTTGTTGTGAACCTAACCAAACTACAACCTTTAAAGAACTTAATGATCTTCTTGCTTCCATAATATCTTTGATGATTTTTTAGATGAATGTATGAATTGGTTTGTATTTGCATCATTTGTCAAGTGAGTGAAATTGCCCCGCAGTTGCAAACACGTTAATTTCTTCAATTCTTATTCAAAGAGGAGTGTTAGAGTGATTCAAGCATGATAATTTAGTTGGTACATAAAGTATTACATGATATTTGTTTAAAAACTAAATTCTTTTGCGTTGTTCGATTCTAGGAAGTCGTAACCATTGCATGTGTCATTTATTTGTTTATTTGAGCCATAAATCCATTCTTGGTTGAATTAAATGCTCGAGCAAATCCTCTTGTGTGCAATGAGAGGCATACTATGCTTGAGGCAAACAAAGATCTAATTCGGGAGAGTTTATTGAATGCCAAACTTGCTTTAAATTGATCATTAATTATTGGCATTTTTCAACTCTTTTGTGTTGTTTTGTTGGATTTACTCCATGATATCATGATATTCTTCAATATAGTTGAAAATACTTTTGGCTGCTTTGATTTGTGTGTTATTGTGCAGAAATTAGGCATAAAAACATCAAAGTATAAGACACAAGAAATTGGGCAAAGAAGCCAAAAGAAGAGAAGGATTTTAGCATGTTCGTTGTGCGAACAACCAACGAGGAGTGCCAGCGAATGTTTGCTGTGCGAACTCATGGCGAAGTCCTAGTGAACCATCTTAGAAAGATGGCAGTAAGAAAAGGGCAGTAAGTTCGCTGGGCGAACAAACAGCGAATGTTCGCTGTGGCAAATTCCCAACGAAGGGCCAGCAAACCATCCCAGACTGAAGTCAGTAGCTAAAGGATCCTAAGTTCATTGTGCGAACTTGTAGCGAGGTAGTTCGCAGTGCGAAGAACTGCTCGTACAATGAACTTCAGTTATTTCTCAAGGGCGGTTTAACTGTTCAGGGCACTTCAGGTGCCTATATAGGTGTTTGCTGGGCGAAGAAACGGTTCGCAGTGCAAACGTGACAGATTCTAAAAGTACTATATATGTACTTTTCACTATTTAAGGGGATCATAACCCATTTTTACACACAAGAACTTCATTTTCTCAGATTTCTTCACCAAAAGGTGATATTTTACAAATAGAAGTTGGATTCGCATCCGAGTTCGATTCTTTGACGTGGATGCTCATTCATCTTCTTCCAAAACTTGTAAAGCAAGCTACCATGGTTATGGGTAGCTGATTTCCTTTGTATCAAACGTAGAGGTAGTCTACCATTTACTTGTATGTATTTCTTTTGATTGGCCTTGTATGTGAACAAGTGATGATCAATATATGATGAATACTTTTGTTCTTAATGATCCATTCTTGTTTTGTAAAACTCTAGACATAGATTTTGTAAAACTTGACCTAAAGTATTCATCTATCAGTTTATAGATTGGAGAAATTGGTCTATGGTCGATAGTTGCTTTGTGTTGAACTTAAAGTTTACTATATTGGTTGTTATATTGAGAAATCGTGTAGCGATGAATACTGTATTTCTCACGACGCTGCTATAGACATAGACGATGTTGAGAGAATGTGTGACGATATTAATCGGATCCGACTTCACATGCAAGATTGAAAGAATACGTATAAGTTAGGGTAGATGAAAACTACTTTTGATATACCTTGTTAACAAAAATATTTAGAATTTATAAGCTTTGCTACTATAAACGTGACAATTTTATGAACAAAACTTTGAAAACCCTTATTCTTAAAACAATAAACTGTTGAAAGGAAAGCATCAAAATATCCTCAATCCCTGTGGAGACGATAACGAAACTCCCTTTAACTACGGTTCGAACACCCTCGAACCCTTATGGAAAAGCCTTGAAAGGGTTTAATCCTTCAACAGGAATAAGAACATTAAGACATAATTCCTTCGCTTGATCAACTGCCTCATCAAGGATCCCGTATACACCCTATACAACTTGTTGAAGAGACTCACATAACCTCTCCCTCAGAGCAGCCACTTCGTTTTCACGAGCTTTCAGGGCATCAACATTAGTCTCCTTTTCCCGTTGAAAATTTTTCTAAGGCTCCTTCGCATGTCGGTGTGCCTCAGCAACAACATTAGAAGTCTCTTAATGTTTTTTTTTCTCTAACTGAAGGGAGGACAACAACTCAATTATTTGGATGGCCTTGGTTGAATGAGGGTCATGGACCTTCGCCTCTTCTTGCAAAGCCTTGACAAACATGACCTTCCCCTGCAGATCAACTATCTCCTTCTATAAGGACGAGAACTTATGCTTCATATCTTCCCACTTTCCCTTCCAAGTGTCCCTATCCTTGGAGGGAATACCTACAACCAAGACATTCATTCTACCAGCAGTGGCAAGAGAGAACAAGGAAGCATCCTAGTAGGTTTGCAAGGTGACCTCAGAAAAGAGCTTCATCTTTTCTTCCTCAGAAATATTTTGAACAAAAGACATGTCCTTTATAGAGACAACAACAACAACTTCCTTGGGAGTGCGATGAATACAAGAAAGAAGAATGGCAGGCAAACAAAATAAGGGAGTGACCGAACCTAAAGCAATATCCCCAGATAGTTGGGTCCGTTCAGGAGAACACTCTTCCAAAGGGGAATATTTGTCTTCATCCCGACCTCTCTTTACTGAAGCAAAATATTTTTTTCACACTTGTAAGTTGATCAACCCTAGAGGAAACTGTTGTGGCCTCGGAGGCCGGGTAGGGGTAGAAGTCGTAATAGGGGGCGTAACAACCCAACCAGTAGAACCACTCTGGATATCTTAAGCATTTGTGAGATTATAGAACGTCTAAAATTTATCCATATTATGTGAAAGATACGATCATACATGTAATAATAATAATAATAATAATAATAATAATAACAATAATAATAATAAACTATGAGACTCCGTCCTCGCTAAAGATCTTTTTCCTCTCCGAGTAACTTACCACACTCACGATGGAGTATGTGTTAATTCACTTATTCCTTTATAGGGAAGATGACACTTCACCAGAGCCAAACCCCTCTTTGTAGCTAAGCTTCTGATACAAGGAACGTAAGTCCTCCTTCATCGTAACTTATTCAACAGAGAGGGGGCTAGTTTGAGGTTGTATAAATTAACAGCAGAACTGAACTAAGGCTAAGATCAATACTTCGGGAAGCTAATATTATAAAAGCGAGAAGACGCGACCAAGGCATAACAGAACGCAAGATGGGCCTCTGGAGTGAGGGGTTTCACAAGTAAGAAATTCCTCATAAAATCTCCCTAATAGCTGGTGAAAGGGCTAAACCAAAAACATAGGTTTCTTCACTTTGACCTCCATTTCTTCAAGCACATATCTGATCCAAATTGTTTGACATGCAACATAGGATCCTGCTATATATTCAGCCTCACACAATAACAATGCCACCACAGGTTGCTTTCTCGAGCACCATGATATTGGGGCACAAATACTTCAAATAAATAACCAATTGTGTTTCTTTGATCTTCCTTATCTCCACACCAATCAACATCTGAATAGCAAGTAATCACAACTTCTTTGCTTTCATAGCCTCCTCGAAATAGAATTCCATAGTTTATCGATCCTTTTAAGTACCTCAGGATTCTTCTTGCAGCCTTCATGCGTGACACCCTTAGTTCACTCATGTATCTGCTTACTAATCCAACTGAGAAACCTATATTAGGCCGACTGTTGCACACATATCTCAGAGATCCGACAATTTGTTTGAATAAAGTTGCATCGACGTTGTCTTCTTCTCCATGCTTTTCCAACTTAAAATTTGGTTCAACATGTGAATATGCAGGAGTCGAATCATCCATCTTGAATCTCTTGAGTATCTTTTCGAGATACTTTCTTTGATGTACCACCATACCTTGCTTCGACATTTGAAATTACATGCCTAGGAAATAAGACAAGTTACCCATATCTAACATTTCAAATTCCTTCTTCATCAGCTCTTTGAACTTCGACAAATTCTCCAAGATATTTTCAAGCTATTGTTAGCAACTACTTCGACTTTGACTGGAATATTGACATTATCTTCGACTACTACATCATTACTTGCTTCGTCAAAATCATAACTCATCAAAGGCTTGCTAATTGCATTACTAGAATTCCAATCCCAAGCTAAATTTTCATCAATCACAACATCTCGACTCATCAAGATCTTCTGATTAATTGGATTTGTTAT
Organism: Lathyrus tuberosus; assembly: GCA_022829125.1. Lineage (NCBI taxonomy): Eukaryota > Viridiplantae > Streptophyta > Magnoliopsida > Fabales > Fabaceae > Lathyrus > Lathyrus tuberosus. Next base: position 1,910,943 of record JALAZF010000587.1, on the reverse strand, counting down.
ATGCTACCAAAATCATAAGTCCACTCTTGTCATCAAGCTTCCTTCTTCTAGCATCAAGAACATGCTTGTAACACATAGAGCCAAACACCTTAAGATGACTCTTTGATGGTCGTTTGCCACTCCAAACTTCTTCTGGAACCATGTTCTTCAGCTTCTTGGTAGGGCACCTATTTAGAATATAAACAACAGTGGAAATAGCTTCACCCCATATGGATTTTGGCAAATTCTTTTGCGTCAACATGCATCTCACCATCTCCAATATGGTCATGTTTCTTTTTTCTGTTATTCAATTTTGTTGAGGCGTGTAAGGAGCAGTTACCTCATGACCGACACCATGTTCTGCAAAATAAATCTTCAAACATCTTGGATTTGTATTCTCTACCTCTATATGTTCACAGAAATTTGATTTTCTTCTCACTCTGGTTTTTGACTAGTATCTTGTATCTCTTAAAGATTTAAAATACTTCATCCTTTCTCTTGATCACATAGATCCACAGCTTTTGACTAAACTCATCAACAAACGAAACAAAATACTTGTTTCCACCAATGGTATGCTCCTCAAAAGGGCCACATACATCTAAGTGTACAACTTCGAGTATGCAGAAGGATCGCATTGGCATAGTCGAAACGAAAAACTTTCTGGATTACTTTCTGACTAGACAACCTTCATAGAGTTTGTTGGGCATCTCCAGACTTGGTATACCAATTACCATATCTTGAGTAATCGTTTAATTGAGTGATCAAAAATTCAAATGTCCAAACCTCAAATGCCACAACTAACTATTCTTCTGATCGACAACAGTTTTTAGACATTGTACTTCAGTCGAGCTGATCATGGTCTTGAATTTCCTATTATTCAACAAAGGATATTTCAAGACCAAATCATCCTAAGTGTCGAACAATTCCAAGGCTCCATCTTTCATAATCATTGAGAAACCTTTTTCGACCAGTTGTCTAACACTTAGCATATTGCACTTCATTCCAGGTACATAGAGTACATCTTTGATCATAGCTTTTCCTCCATTGTTCCTTTGAATAACTATGTCGCCAGTACCTTCTGCTTGCAACGAGCTATTATTAACAGGTTTGACCTTGCTCTTCTTCAACGAATCAAAATCTGCTAACTACATTTTTTGACCAGTCACGCGATTTGAACAACTCGAGTCTAGGAACCAGATCTTGGAGTCGACATGGTCATCTGCAACTGCATCCCTAACCACCATTTCTTTAAAATCATTTGAATTTTGGCGTTCAAGGTTTGCTCCTTCCACCTTTCCTTTTGTCGATCCCTTGTCTTTATTGTACTAATAATGCTCGGCCATGTGACCCATTTTTCACAATTATAGCACTGTATACCTTTTTTTCCCTGTCTTTTTTATAGGAGTTCCTTCTCCTCTTTCGAGGATTTAGAAACTCTATCATCGACCTTATGCTTTTGAGGGTTCTACCAAGACTTCTTGCTCTGAGTCTTGTCTCCTCTGCCTTTGAATTTGTTCGAACCACCATGCTTCTTCCAAGTCTGACCTTGCAGTGCTTATATCGAATCTTGAACCCCTTTCCTTTCGACAATCCTAATCTCATGCACTTCCGACGAACCAACCAAATACTCCTGTTTTAGGGTTTCAAGATTGTTGGATTCTTGAATAGTTATGATAACGTGATCAAAGTGAGAGGTCAATGTACACATTACTTTCTCAACTATCATCTTATCAGTTAGGGTTTCACAACAACCCTTAATGATGGAAGAGATTCTGCACCTTTGACACGTAGCCTGCAATCTTTTCATCTTCTCCCATCTGTAGTAATTCAAACTGTAGTTGCAAAGTCTGCAATTTAACGACTTTAACCTTCTCACCTCCTTCATAGTACTTGACAAGAATATCACATGCCTCCTTCGCCGATTCAGCCTGAGAGATCTTGTCGAAATTTGCCGAATCTACCATCGATTGAATGTAATATGCGGCCTTGCAATCTTTCTTCTTCGCTTCCTTGTTCGCAAATCTCTGAGTATCAGTTGCATTCTTAGCAAGCTCAGGGACGCCATTAGTAACCAATTCTAGGGTGTCATAAAAGGCAAACAGAGATTACATCTGTTTTCTCCATCGGATCCAATTCTTGCCATCAAGAATTGGTATAGAACTCGGAATGTCATTAGTACCATTCATCTTTGCAGCGATTGATTAACAAACCACGATCTCGAAAACACGATCACCAACGTGTGATTCTTAAAAACACGATCAAAAACCTAACCGGAAATCTAAATATCAATTTGTTAGTGCATAAGACACTTTTAGTAAGGAGAGAAAGAATGAGAAAAAGAATAACAATAAAAATTGAAAACACTTTTATAAAATATCTATTTATATATACCTAAATAACTTGACTACTAAATAATAAATATAACAAACTGTTCTGGACTGGGCCGACGGCCATGCGCGACTCAATCCATGATTGCTACAGTAACGGCCCAAACGCTTGGATCCAGTCCATTAAGGGGACAAAAGTACCCTTTTGCCCCTACAACCGGTCACGGACTGCTCAGTCCTGCCCAGAATTATTGCTCGTCACACACGGACTACAACTCCCCGACAGCTGATGAACAAATGCCCGCAACTATCTTCCTGCTCAGTATAACGGCTAGTTTGGGCATCTTGCCAATCATAATAGCTAGTTTGGGCAGTTACCTATTTTTCAGGAAAACGGTTATTTCGCCCTGAAAATAGGACCGTTGGCCACGCGCTGGGGAACATTATATAAACCCTCTCGAATGAGAGGGTCAGGTATCAAATATTCATCCTAAGAATACACTTTGTACTTGCCCCTTTTCTCTGACCCTTTCTTACTTGAGCGTCGGAGTGCCTTGCAGGTACACCCCCTCCTCTCCTCATCAACATTCCGAGCACCTTGCCCATCTGACGACCAGCATACGTGGACCTGTTCGAATACTCTGGATCAGTGGCGCCGTCTGTGGGAACTCCTTGTTCTCCCCTTCTTTCTTTCCTCCTTGGAAACTAAAAGATCAAAACATACTTTCTTTGATACGACCACATATGGCCGCTCAGAACTCCGCAAAAGGTGCTGACTTTACGGTTCTCGCTCCCGTCAATAAGATGGACGCTGACGGAAGATCTTTGTTACTTTCTGATCCACGTTCCCTTCGAGACGGGGCTACTACGTCTCCAACTCCTCCTCCCACAGAGCAAGGAGGCAAACAGCTACCGTTGGGTGAACGACCAATTCTTGGCCCTCCCAGCGCCTACCTGGCCGTTGCAGCTCTTTTGGAAGCTGTCAACCGCACAAACCTCCTTATCTTGCAGCAAGGAAAGAGAATAGGAGCTCTCGAGGAATTATCCCTTCCAAGATCCTCTCCTCCAAAGAGTAAGCACCGAAAATCAAGAAGCCCGCCAACTAGGCGTGGGGAAGACCATAGATCGAGGCATGAGCCTGAATCACAACACATTCGTAAGCGCGACCAGATCTCCCCGCGAGATCGATCATCACCAAGACACAAGAGAATGAGGTAGGATAGGCATTCTCCACCGGTCAGACCTCGTGACCGGCTACGTTCACCATCGCCTCACAGAGACCGCCGCCGTGAGCGCAGACAACGGTCACCGTCAACTCCAAATTCAGACAGCGACGACGAGCCTCGCGGCCCGTTGCCCCGCAGGATCTTGGCCACCCGTCTCCCTAAAGGACTAGAGAAGCCTCCGTCTCTAGGGACTTACGATGGAACCACTGACCCAGACGAGCACATAGAAAACATAGATGCTCTTTTGGACTACAGAGGGGTACGAGGAGCCATCAAATGCCGCCTGTTCCCGACCACGCTCCGGAAGGGAACAATGACATAATACAAGCAACTGCCAGAAGAATCCATTACATCCTGGAGGCGGCTGGGGAGGATTTTCTCCCGTCACTTTACTGCATCGCGACGCCATCCAAAGACCGAGGCGTCCCTCAGAGCTGTCGTACAGGGAAGAGATGAGCCTCTTCGGGCTTACATTGAACGGTTCAACAAGGAGGCCATCCAAGTGCTAACAACCGACGACATGAAGAAATTCCTGCTCGAGCAGGGATTACGTCCTGGCTCAGACTTCGCGAAATCCATCGGCCTCGATCCACCGAGGAACCTTAACGCCCTTCTCCTCCAAGCCCAGTCGCATATACAGTACGAGGAGAAGGTTGCTGCACACTCTGTCCGGGCCTCTCGACACCATGAAGGTGCCCGCTCGTCCAGAGCTGAAGAAACCTCGACATCCCGTCGAGGAGATAAAAGACGCGACGATCGACCTCGTGATGCATGCGAACAGAAGGGACCTTCTGGGCGGTTCCATGACTATACCCCCCTCACTGCCTCGAGGGAGAAAATCTTGTCCGAGTGTGCCAACTCAGAATTCAAGAAAGCAGGAGTCTGTTTCCCCAAACAGCTGCCGGCCAGACCGGGTGTAGACAAATCCAAGTATTGCCGCTTCCACAAGAGTCACGGTCATACGACGGAAGAATGCATCCACCTCAGAGATGCAATAGAGATCCTTATTCGCGACGGCCACCTGAAGCAATTCGCGAAAATGAAAGATGCTCCCCGACAGGAAACCCAGGAGAGCAAAAAGGTTGCAGAAGAGACTCCGCCCTCTGATGACACCAACGTACAGGTCGCTATGTCCATAACTCGGCCAGAGGACTTCCGCATCCCTGATAGTCTGTCCGTCTCCACGTACCTCGCTGCTCACAGCTCGTGGGAGGCCTTCCCGTCAGCCATGGTCATTTCTGGTGGTGGATTCAACAAAATCACGGTCGGCTCAGTCAAGAGGAGATTCGATCAATTGATCAGCAAAAGCTCCAATGAAGTCACTACGCTGGACACCACTCACAAAGGATTCGTTCCTATTTCCTTCTACAAGGAAGAGCTCCTCGGCGGAGCACCGAACTCAAGCATTCCGCTGCTCATCCGAGCAAAGATGGCGAACTTCGACGTTCGCAGAATACTCGTGGACCAGGGCAGCTCGGTTGATATAATGTACAACCACCTGTTCGAAACGCTGCAGCTGGATGACACTCACCTTACTCCATACGTTGGATCCGACCTGCAAGGATTCAACGGAGCGGTGACAAAGCCCCGTGGTTACGTAGAGCTCATCGTAACCTTTGGTTCGAGAGAGACAACCCGAGCAATTAAAGCACAGTTTCTGGTAATTGAATGCCCGTCACTATACCAGTGCATTTTTGGAAGGCCAACCCTGGCAGAGTTAATTGTTGTACCTTCCACCGTACATCTCAAGATGAAGTACTACACTTCTAAAGGAATGGTCGCCACCCTCCACGGCGACGTCGAAGCTGCCCGTCGGTGCTTTGAAGCAGCATCAAAAGGACTAAGCACCATCTCAGCAGGACCAAGGACTTCTGGTCGTTCCCCCTGCCCAACAGCTCCGAGCAGCCAAAACCGCTCCCCCAGGTCGAATCTATCGACTTGGACAGCCGTTTCAGCGAGGAAGATCACGCCAAGGACCCAACGACTTCGGGCAACCAATTCAACAACAGCGACCATCTTCTATGCCCCGTCCCAGATGGCAACTTCGAGATCGTTCCGTTCGGAGAAGACCCCCAACGGGGAGTAAAGATCGGAGCAGACCTCCCCGACCTGGCCAGGAGACAACTAAAAGCATGCCTCCGGGAGAACGCAGACTTGTTCGCATGGAGCGCTGCTGAAATGCTAGGATTGGACCCATTCATCGCTTGCCACCAGCTTACAATTGATCCGGCCGTCAAAGTCGTTGCCCAGCGCAGAAGGAAATAGTCCCCGGAAAAGATGGAAGCCGCGGAGAAAGTTTTCAAAGACCTTCTAGAAGCTAGGTTTATTTCTGAGGCCAAATACACTATATGGCTCTCAAACGTTGTACTTGTAAGAAAAATAATGGCAAATGGAGGATGTGTGTTGACTATACCAATGTTAATAGGGCCTGTCCGAAGGACGCCTACCCCCTCCCCAATATCTATAAGCTCGTAGATAACTCAGCGGGTTTTAAGCTTTTATCTTTCCTCGACGCCTACTCGGGTCTTCATGACCGAATCGGGAAACTATTACTACAACGTAATGCCCTTCGGGTTGAAGAACGTCGGCGCTACGTACCAACGAATGATGAACAGAGTCTTCCAAGGACAAATAGGCGACATGCTCGAAGTATACATGGACGATATGATCGTCAAGTCCCACAAGGAACTAGATCATGTCGCCCATCTTCGCAAAATCTTCGAGCAAGCAAGAAAGTATCGAATGCGTTTTAACCCAGAGAAGTGCACGTTTGGTGTACGGGCAGGTAAATTCCTTGGCTTCTACCTAACAAAACGAGGAATCGAAGCTAACCCCGACAAGTGTCGGGCATTCTCTGAGTTCCCAATGCCCACGTCTAAGAAGAACATCCAATCCCTCAATGGGGTGCTTACTTCGTTGTCCCGCTTCGTGGCAAAATCTGTCCAACACGCCCTTCCTTTCTTCAAGCTCTTACGGAAAGAAGCAGCGTTTGAATGGACCGAGGAACGTGAAACATCCCTCCTTCACTTGAAGCAAGCTCTGTCAAAACCGCCCGTATTATCATGACCAGACACTGGGGAAGTCTTGTTCCTATACCTCGTCTTCACTGCCGAGGCCGTTAGCGCCGTTCTCATTCGCGAGAATCCTGGCGGACAAAAGCCAATATACTTCACGAGCAAAGCATTGCAGGACCCAGAGTTGTGATATCAACAGATAGATAAGGTATCATTGGCCCTCGTCAACGCTGCCAGACGACTGAGACACTATTTCTTGGCTCACACGATCGTGGTAAGAACGGATCAGCCCATAAAGTAATAACTGGGACGACTAGACATGGCAGGCAGAATGCTTAAATGGTCATTGGAACTGTCTGAGTTTGACATCCAGTATAAAAGCAGGAAAGCTCTTAAGGCCCAAGCTCTGGCCGATTTCGTTGCGGAAATGACGTTCTCAGACTCCCCGGTCCACATAGCAAACAGATGGACCATCTATGTAGACGGAGCATCCATCTCGACCGGCAGCGGGGCAGGGGTAATTTTGGAGAACGACGAAGGGACCATAGTCGAGGCTTCTCTCACGTTGTCCTTTCCCACGTCGAACAACCAGGCCGAGTATGAAGCCTTCCTCGCCGGTTTGCGCATAGCCGAAGACCTAGGGGCTGAAGAAATCATCATCTGCACGGACTCTCAGCTCGTAGCCCTCCAGATATTAGGAGAATATCAGACCAAAAATGACAGTCTCTCTGAATACCTAACCCTGGTCAAGGGAAAAATGGCGAGGTTCAGAGCGGTAGAAGTGAGACATGTTCCACGCGAACATAACGTGCGAGCAGACATCTTGTCCAAACTAGCAAGCACTAAGAGAAAAGGCGGAAACAGGTCAGTCATCCAAGAGATACTTCCCCGGTCCAGCATCGATAAGGGATCCTCGACCCTACACGTACACGCGATTGGGGACAGCGATTGCTGGATGACACCCGTGTACAACTACCTCACCAGGGACGAGCTTCCGGATGACCCCAAGGAAGCCAGCACCATCAGACGAAGAGCTTGCTCGTACGTCATCCTTGAAAACAAACTCTATCGACGAGGCTTCTCCATCCCACTGCTCAAATGCATAGAGGAGGAAGTTGTCCCTCATGTATTACGAGAAATCCACGAAGGCATTAACGCCCAACACCTAGGAGGAAGGTCCCTTGCCCGCAAAGCCCTCCGACCAGGGTATTATTGGCCAACCATGCAGCACGATGCCAAGGAGCATGTGAAGAAATGTGACAAATGCCAACGACATGGGGATATGCACCTAGCTCCACCTAACGAACTGAAAAGCATGACCTCCCCATGGCCATTCGCCTGGTGGGGCCTAGACATCCTAGGACCCTACGTGACGGGGTCCAGCCAAAACAAATACCTGATAGTGGGCGTAGACTATTTCACAAAGTGGATAGAAGCAGAAGCCTTAGCAAAGATAACATCACTTAACATCCTGCGCTTCTACAAGCGGAATATCCTTGCCCGTTTTGGGATTTCCCAAGCAATTGTCACGGACAATGGAACGCAGTTCACGGACAAGAAGTTCCAAGACTTTGTCGCCCATCTCGGAACAAAGCAACATTTCGCTTCTGTAGAACATCCCCAGACCAATGGGCATGCAGAAGCGGCCAATCGTGTCATTCTTCGTGGCCTCAAGCGAAGACTGGATGAAACAAAGAAAGCCTGGGTCGAGGAGCTCCACAGCGTCTTATGGGCGTACCGCACCACTCCTCAGTCTACCACCGGGGATACCTTTCCACTTAGCATATGGCACAGAGGCTGTTATACCCATTAAAATTCACGTACCGTCCAGGAGGACCGAATCACCTCTAGACGAGGAAATGAATGAAGAAGCAATAAGAGAGGAGCTCGACCTTGTCGAGGAAATCCAAATAGGAGCAGCCCTCCGCGAAGCATCTCTTAAGCAAAAAATAGCAATCAGGCACAACGCTAAAGTCTTACGACGAGAGTTCGATGTGGGCAGCCTTGTCCTGCGGAGAAACCACAAGGACTCTCGCGAAGGCAAACTAGCAGCCAACTGGGAAGGGCCGTACAGAGTCCGTGCCAGAACGGAGAACGGTGCCTACTTCCTCGAGACCCTCAACGGGAATGAAATCCCTCGACCATGGAACGCTGAAAAACTTAAGCAGTACTACAGCTAAAGTCACAATAGGCTTCCTCGCGTCAAAGGACCACCCAACGGTCATCATGCTCGTTCAGGTACAAACGATGCATACGCACAAAGTGGAATCCCGCTCAAGTAAATGAGCCGGAGCTCTGCTCGTCGGCGGTCCTCAATCGAGCATCGCCTTCGCCCAGGTACCACGATTGGCAGAACCCCAACTCGTGATGGGACGTTCACGCCGCGACCTCAGGCCTCAATCGCGACCTGAGATCCGCAACCTCGCCAGGACCTTCCCCGGCTATTCCACCAGTTCTCCACACTAGAAAATTCACACACAACGAGCAATCTTTCAAAAGAAAGCTCTGTTAACAGACAAACCCTCTGACGGGCAGTCATACATGCACCGCTAATGTAAAGCACAACAATATAAACAAAAATCATATAAGTAACAAAACCGGACATAAAGTAAAAAAGGGCCACAAGGGCCAAAGATTGTACGAATTACATAAAAAGGTTGGGGGGCACGCCCCCCTAAATCAAATAAAATTACAACAAACTACACGGCACGCAGGCCGGCAAAACATCATCATCTACAAACACCATTCCTCGGTGTCTTCGACTCGTTCATCATTGGGCGGAGAAGTCTGGGTTCTAGCTTGGCCGGCAAGGAGAGACTCTGGCATCACAATTTGCCCGTCTTTAACGTACGCCAGGAAATTGGTGCCTTCGGTCACCAAATCAACACCAGGATTCACCACCTGAAGCTGAGACACTGCGTTCTTGAAGGATTCCTCGCCAAGCACTACGTTGTCATCCTCAGCCACCACCAGTCGGGCAACTAACTCTGACCTTGTCTTTAGCATCTTCACGTCCTCAGGCTCCTCCTCGCCAGGAGCATTGGCCGCCTGCAGTTGTGCGACCAAATCCTCAGCGGCTTTTTTCTCAGCCTCAAGTGTAACCTTCTCCCCCTTCAACCGGGCAACCTCCTCGCCCTCCTTTTCCTTCGCCTCCTTGGCAACCTTAGCTTCCTCCCTGGCCTTCCTCAAACTCTCCTCAAGAGCGGCCACCTTCCCTCGGGCAATAGTCAGCTCACTCTCAGTGGCCGTGTCCCCCTCGGCATAGGTGACCGCCATCTCCAGCAGTTTGACCACCGCAGAGGCATCCTGGGCCACCAGCGCCCTCTTGCTCGGATGGTCCAGGCTTTGCAGATGCAGAGAATCAGCATGAGGAATCACCAAAGAGGTTCCTTCAAAGAACCTCTTATCCAATACACAAGGAGGCAGCTCGAATTTCGCTTTCTCTAGCGCCTTGCCCATATCCACTGCCTCGTTCCTTGGACGCTTAGACCTGGTCGCCAGGGGCATTGGAGACCGCTGAACATTGGCCGGAGAAGCATTCCCCTGAGGAGGCTGGGAAGGACCAACCGCACGGGCAGGGGAAGGACGAACCTTAGTACTAGCAGCTGCAGCAGCTTGTTTCCGCACGGCCACGTTCCTCACCATCCTTTCGTGGGCTGAAGGCATAGTGGCTGCAAAAGACAAAAACAGGCGTCAGACAATAGAAAATAACGAGCAATGCAAAGCAATATGTTAAGGTTAAATACCGAGCAGATCCATGGCATCTCTGTAAGTTTCGCACCCCAGTAGTGCCCTAACATTAATAAAACGAGGCTCTACCCGAAAGCCACCATCGGCCTCGAGGATCGCCTCCTTCTTCTTCGTGATGCACTCGGCCATCCGGAACGAGTTCACGTACTGCAACAACTTTTCATATGAAGCAGCATCCCCCTCGTCCAAATTCGCAGGCTAAAAAACATAGTCTTTTGGGGGCTTCGTAAAATGCTCACCGGTCCAATGGAAGGGATATTTTAACAACCTCCGCCCGATGTATTTCCCCTCCTCGTTAATCCTATCCTCGCCGTTCTCGTCCACTTCAACCTCCCAGCAGAACGTGCTATCCTAGGAAGCCTCCGACACGGGCTCCACGATGAAGTACCTCGTCTTAAATGTCCGTATGGACTCAAAGAAAGGTTTGAACAGCTTGCGCGGCTGCTTCAGGGAGACCCAACCGTAACTCCTCCCAGAAGTCTGTCGTTGGAGGTGAAAGACGGTGAAGAAGAAGGGGATGGTCACCCCTATTTGCAGGTGCTCGCACACCAACTCGAATGCTCGCAGGAAGGCTAACGAGTTGGGATGGAGCTGAGTGGGGGCCAAGCGAAGATGTAAGAAGACAGACTGCTGAAAATCCGTGAATGGAAGCCTCAAGCCGAGCTCTTTGAAAACATATTGGTACGTCGTAAAGCGCTCCCCATAATTCGTGCAGATGCGCTCGTCAGCGGTGGGGAAATGGACTCTCCAGTCCCCGTCATCTCCCACCGTCTGGAAACAATCCCCTATGTAGGTCGCGAATTCAGACGCATGCTTAGAGGGTTCCACCACCTCCCATTCCTCTGCTTTATTCTCCGCTGCACCCTCCTCGGATACCTCCTCTTCGGGTACCTCTTCCTGATCATCGTCCAGCAGTTCATCCTCTTGCTCATAGTCCATGTCCTGCTCGGTGGACCCACTCAAGGACCGAGTGCTACTGCTCCCCGAGGAACCAGACTCCTCCTCGGACGAATCTAATACAATATCTCCACGGGGCCTTGTCGCCATCATCTGAAAAGCAGAGAAAGACAGTGAATTCGACAGCTAATCAAATCCACCCTTCCACCACTGAACAAGTGAAAGGGCGCGCTAAGGGTTGAGGACGACGTCCCCGGCCTAAGCCCTGACAACACTACGAAAAAGTCTCCCCGCGAGACAATGCCCGGAACTCTCCTATCACACGAGGAACTTCTCCAAAGCGAGATCACGAGGTTTTCATTCAACTCACAACTCCATGAAACGCAACGCTAGAACGGTCACGTGCACGTCACCATCGCGACGACGTCACAGATAGACTCTTCACACACAGCGTAACAACAGGCTAACGGCGGTGGAGACGGTGGAGCCATCATCCACCACCAGCGGCTACCACATATACAACCCTAAGTCTCCTAAAATCTAACCTAACCGCATGCAATATCTAAATAAACATCAATAAGAAGCAAAACAAGGAAAAGAGACAACTTACATATAAATAGAAGACTGAAAAAAGCTGCTCGGAGCTTCAAACGGCGAAGGATGCAACGGGCAGATTTTGCGAGCAGGAAATTTGGTGAAGATTGAAGGAAAAAGTTCAGAATGAAAATTTTGCCTCCTATTTATACAGGAGGTCACGTGCAGCCCCACACGCACATAGGTCATGATGACTACCCGCTAGCCATCATTGCCTAAGCGGCAGCGGCACAAGTTCCAACACACACGTGGCAGCCCCCGTATCGTTTCATATTTCACTAGACTGTTGGTATCCATCTGTAACGGGCAACGCTTAACGACCACGACCAACAACCACAGCGGGCAGTAGAAACCACGGGCATCCACAACCAACAAGCAAAACACTCCACTTCCCCGGGACTGTACGTTATCCTTAAGTCATCACCTCCACGCTCGGAAGTAACGACTTGGGGGGCTACTGTTCTGGACTGGGCCGACGGCCATGCGCGACCCAATCCATGATTGCTACACTAACGACCCAAGCGCTTGGATCCAGTCCATTAAGGGGACAAAAGTACCCTTTTGCCCCTACAACCGGTCACAGACTGCTCAGTCCTGCCCGGAATTATTGCCTGTCACACACGGACTACAACTCCCCGACAACTGACTAACAGATGCCCGCAACTACCTTCCTGCCCGGTATAACGGCTAGTTTGGGCATCCTTCCCGTCATAACGGCTAGTTTGGGCAGTTACCTATTCTTCGGGAAAACGGTTATTTCGCCCTGAAAATAGGGCCGTTGGCCACGCGCTGGGGAACATTATATAAACCCTCTGAATGAGAGGGTCAGGTATCAAATATTCATCCTAAGAATACACTTTGTACTTGCCCCTTTTCTCTGACCTTTCTTACTTGAGCGTCGGAGTGCCTTACAGGTACACCCCCCTCCTCTCCTCATCAACATTCCGAGCACCTTGCCCATCTGACGACCAGTATACGTGGACCTGTTCGAATACTCCGGATCACAAACTAAGTAACATATTCTAAATTCTAATTATACTATTATATTCAATAAATATTCCTGAAAGTTACAAAACAAATAAGAAGATAATGACATATGACCTACTACTTACGGTTCATTAAAATTCAGAAAAAGTAAGTCCTGTCCTCTAATATTCTTGATGGAAAATAGACACCCCCTTGCCCCTACCTAAACTCTAATAAAACATTCCAATTGTAATCTAGCATTCTTTCCTTTTCACTTTCAACACAACTATTCATGTCCCTAATTATAAATTATTTGATAATTTTATATAAATTATACTATTACATGAAAAAATTGCTTTACAAAATTAATCTTTATTTATAAATGAATAAAAAATTAATATCACATGAAAAATTTGGAATACAAAATAGTTTCTATTAATAAATAAAATAAATAATTTAAAATAACTAAAAAGATAATAAATTGTATAATAAGGAAATAAACGATAGTATTTAATTTTAAGAATCAAATACGTTGACAACATGTATAAAACTTAAGATATCTACACCTTAAATCAATAAAAAAAATCAATTCAACTATTAAATTTAAAGTTGATTTAATAAAACCTATAAAAGTTCATATAAATTGAAAAACGGTATGACACACTATCTAATCTTAAGTAACATATAAAAAATGATTTATAAATAATATGCTATTTAAAACATATATAAATATTTACTATAAAAAAACATGTTTAAGTTATTTCAAGTTTCGTATACTTAATTATTAATATGATATAAGATGATTTAATAATTGAATTGATTTAAATAATTTTCTACAATATTTATAAAAATGTACACATTAAACTTATACTTTAGATCAACTAATTACTTATTTACATTGTATTATATTTTTTATTTAATACCTTTTTGGTTTTGCATATTAAGATCAAGGTTCATTTTGATCTTTAACTTAAAAAAAATTCATATTGATTCATTAGCTATTTAAAACGTATCATATAGTCATTTTTGTTTAATTAATAATATTATAAGTAAGTGACTTGGGTATTGAGAGCGTGCTTCTCTCAAGGTCTCAGATTCGAATCCTACTAGGTACAATCAACTCTTGTGTGAAGCAGTTCATACGGAGCTTTGCTCCGGTTTTAAACGAGACCCTTGCTATTGGACGGTGAGATTGATCCCTCTTGGATTAATCGATCGCATGGCCGGATATTAAGATTTCAAAAAAAAAAAAATAATAATAATAATAAATTTGGTGATTGAATTTTTTCGTCGCTAATTAAACAAAAAAGAATAACATAATATGTTTTTACGAGTTACATAATTAATATAGTTTTTTTATTTAAAATAACTCAAAATTTATATTAGGTACAAAAAAATATATTAAGACAATTTTATTAATACTATAAATCAATTTATAATTTGAGACAGAAAAAAAAATTGTTTTGTCCTAATCCTCCACCTTCCGATCTCATAGAAAGGGACATTGATAACTTTATTATTTGGTAAGAAATAAATGAAATTTTTTATCAATGCTTGCCAAGTTATATCTTAAATTTAGATTCTTCGAAAAATCGGTATAAGAAGTTAATACTTTGATTTAACACATATATTCTTTGGTAACGCCTCTTATGCATTAATTCCTTAAACAAGGACATGCTTGTATCACTTGAAAGCAATTTTCTCCTACTTAATAAATGAACAAGATCTATCGGTGCATTTATTATACTATCCTAAGTTATTTAATTTTTTCCTCTAGTTTTTTTCTTCTAAATATTATCACAGATGCAAACATGACCTGAATTACCACTTTCCAAACAATATAATCACGGCTGTTCCTATTTTTTTGGTTTTTAGTAACACTTTGAATTCGTTACAGCAGTAAAGAAACACTTTTTCCAAAACTACAAGCCAACGGTTAGAACTATCAGTTATTGCCTAGGTTATGTACAAGATTTAAAAAAAAAGTCCGTTAGCCAGAAAACGACAGCGTCAAAACGGTATTAGAAAATGTCGATATTAATACTAATACTTATTATTTTTATTTATTATTTTTATGATAACTAATAAATTGTGATAAATTCACACTACGACGACCACAATCACTATCACAATATATGTGTATTGATTGAAATCGCAAAACCCTATACGCGGCTGCGGTTGCAATTTAAAACCTTGGTTATTGGTTATGCATGATGAACTATTGCAGATTAGGTACCTTCAATGTATTAAAAAAAGATTAGGTACCTCCTCGTCACATGAAGATAAACTATACGAAAGTATGTAAACTTGAGTACAGTTGTGGACACCAACTACTAATAACAGCTCTAACAAACTTTAGGACCCCTACAATTAATATGAATATGTCTCAAGCTATCAATATATATATCTTAGAACTACCAATCTTCTCTTCAAAGTTCTCGAACTTTCATATCTTTCACCTATATTGGTATTTCTTGCTTTCACATAGTTCAATATGAAGTTCTTTCATGTTATCACATCACTATTTTTTGCATTAACTCTTGCTAGAATCGACCCTTCTGCATGCCAAGTTGTAAAGGGCAAGGTCACTTGCATTGATTGCACTCAGAACTATGATTTCTCTGGTTTGTTTCAGATTAATTTAATTATGTATATTTATTTTAATCATTGAACTTTTTAGCTTATGATATACGACAATATTTTGACTCTACAACAATGCAAGAAAACCGTTGTAAATAACTATTTTCCTTGGTTTCAGGAATTCAGGTCTCTATGAAGTGTGAAGATATGAAAAACATGGCTATGGCAACTACAGAACATGATGGTTCCTTCATGGTTGATCTTTCCACATACCACACAAAACCTCTTTCTGATAATTGCCATGTAAAACTCCTTGGTGGACCAAGTAACCTTTATGCTTCAAGGAAAAACCAATTCTCACAAATTGTGAAGGACAAAGAGGAAAACATCTACACAACTTCCACTCCTCTAAGTTTCTTCACTTCTTGTCCCAAAAACACAGAATGCAAAGATGAGAATAATCAATTTGGCTCTTCCAAAACCTATAATTTTCCTATGCCTTCTCAGTGGGGTTTGGCACCAACTAGTTATTATCTTCCTTTCCTCCCTATCATTGGAATACCATGATTATATATATGTTGCATTAAGTACACTTTTAATATATGGTTTTGTTGTCACCGGGAAGAATGGAAGACATCGTTGTGATGGTTAAAATAAATTAATGTATGTTTAAGATGTTTGTGAAGAAAGTTCGTTTTTTATTTTATTTTATTGTTTTGTTGCTAAGCAAGTTATTTAATGTTTTAGGTTGGAAAAGCAGATAGTTGCAACGTACTGTTTTGTCCAATGTTTTCTTTTATGCCCTCTCTCTCATGTGCGATTTTTAAACTATTGATCTATTCCAACAATTAAAAACATGAAAGAGAAAACATAATATTTAAAGATGAGAGAGAAATATATATATATATATATATATATATATATATTTTTTTTTTTTTTTTTATCATTTTTATAGTATTTCTTTGTGTCATCATTTTTATGTTTTATTATTATATCAATCATTTGATTGAAATTGAAAATAATAATAATTTGATTAAGGAAAAATTATTATACACATTGCAAACCCACCCAACACATCTTGAGTTTTTAAAAAAGATAAAATTAAATCTTTCTAACATAATAATAACATTTTAGTAATATATATATATATATATATATATATATATATATATATATATATATATATATATATATATATATATATATATATATATTAAGTGTAATGAGTTTTTGAGATGGATAAAAATTATTTAAATTTTTAGAATTGATTTTCTGTTAAAATTTATTTTTCTTTGATAATAAAACCATCCTGTTTCAAAAATTATTTAAAGAAGTATTGTTAAAATTTCGAAAAATAAAAATAATTAATATGAAGTTTTTTGTATTGTATTAAGTCTTGAGCTTTTTATATCTTAAAGAGTTATTTTAAAACTAACTAACCCAAATTTTAAACAAATATTGTTATTTAATTATTATAAAAATAATTTAAAAATAATTGAATTTTTTCTATAGAAACAGTTAAGTTCTATTAAATAAATAAAAAGGTTGAGGTCCTAAATGATGGTCTTGGTTGTGTACTCCTAAGACCCGACCTGTACACACATGCATTTTTCATTAATGATAATTACATACGTTTGCAACAAGATGATCTTTGAATATGATACCATGTTTAATAATAACGGTTGACGGGTTTTTATAACGAAGACATGATTTTCTGTTGATTGAATTTGTTAAAGAAATCAAACAATTTTTTATTAATCATTTAACTATGGTGGTCGATCATGACGACAAGAACATAATACTAATATGAGATTCTACATTTTTTTTTATAATATTTTTTTAATTTTTATTTATTTTGGAGTATTCTTTTAATCTTCTTTAATTAATTTTAAACTGTATCTATAATTAATTTTAAAATATTTTTAATTAATTGATTTAACTGCTATATCAATATTATAAGCCAAAAATATCATAAAATTAAAGACAAAACTGACAATTTTCGATGTAATCTTTAAATATTTTAATTTTTATTTCTTAAAAGTTAGATTAAAAAAGGAAAATAAAAATATATATTTTTCTCTCTTCTTTACATGTTATGATTTCTCTTTCATATATTTTAATTGTTAGATTAATTCAATAATTTAGAATTGCAGATGAGAGAGGACATAAGAGAAAAAATGGAAAAGGATCAAAGTCCAATGTTTGTGATATGTAAAAGTACTGAGCATTATGGAATGACTTGAGTTAATAGTACTATATTAAAGATCATAGAAAACGAGTCATTTAACCACTTTTAAATATTTTTTTATCTTATCCATATAAAAATAATAATAATTTGTTATGGGTTGGCCCAATGATCTATAAGACCGGCACAATAAGATCGACCCAACAACGTTGTTGAATATAGATAAAACATTTTAATGGCTGACGAATATCTGTATATCCACTCTAGAGCATCACATTGAAACATGCCATTGCTTGCAACTCAACCGTTTATATGTGTCCGACAGTCTCCTACAATCTATACTAGATCCAGTGACACTTGTAACCGTTCACCTTATATAAATGTAACTCAGAGTCACATCTATAGATATAATTCTCATACTAGTACACATGATTTGCATAGTTTTATCTTTATCAAAAAATGATTTCAGCGTTGGAATAATAATGTTGAAATAATAATCTTACAAGTATCCCTTGTATGATCACTAGAAACTTCTACCATAATATCAGAAGTTATATACACATTGGTATCTTCAATCTATCATCAATTTGCTACGGTACATACTATATTATAATAAAATTTAAAATTTATCATAAATCAATCTGGCATTATTTCGGTTTTAAATTATTTTTTAAAAGTGGTCATTGAGTTATAATTCTTTATGTTGAAGCAGTGTAGCTCGACAGAAATAAAGAGTAATCGAATTATTATAATATGTATATGTCGAGTTGTAATAATCTGTCGAAGTGTCGAAGCAGTTTGCTTCACACAGGATTTCGACTTATGCCTATTTTTAATAATGTTAGCTATTTTGGGCTTTTATAGTTTTAGGCTTGTCTTGGAGTGCAAGCTAACCTAAATCTATAAATAGGGAGAAACCCTTATTTCTTTTAACAACTCTGATTTGAGCATTGTATTCACAGTTTGCAGTTGCAAGTGATTAAAAGGTTTCCACAGTTTGTGGGCAGAGAAAAACTCTGCAGATTTTCATCTTCTTCTCCAACGTCATTCTTTTCTCTTTCTCAACCCTTTTCTTTTCTTTTCATTGCCATTGTGTGATTGTTAACAATCTTGAGAGCAAGATTGAATAGGAATTTTTCATAGGTTGTGGTTGAATTTCAACATCTGGTATCTAGAGCTCCGGTTGCGATTTAATGAAGAAAACTGTGATGGCGATGAATCATCCAAATGGGCACTTTCCAGCGAGCCTTCTGATTCTCAAGAAAGACAATTATGAGAATTGGTGCAAGCAGATTAAGGTGATTTTCTGTTATCAAGATCTTTGTGATCTTGTGAAGGAAGGAGTAGCACCGCACGCGACGGATCAAGAAAAGGCTACACACAAAGAATTGAAGAAGAAAGATTATAAAGCTCTTTTTATAATCCATCAATGTATTGATCCGGATAATTTTGAAAAGGTTAATGATGTAGAATCAACAAAAGAAACTTGAGAGATTCTTGAAAAGTCGTTTGGAGGAGCATAGAAGGTGAAAGAGGTGAGGTTACAAACTCACAAAAGGACTTATAAATTGCTTCAGATGGAAGACAATGAAAGCATAACAGATTTCTTCACCAGAGTTACAAAGCTGGTGAATCAAATCAAGGTATGTAGAGAAGTGCTAACATCAAGATCAGTTGTATCAAAGTTCTTGAGGTCATTGGCTCCAAACTTCAACCACGTCGTAGTAGCCATAGAAGAGTCGAAAAACTTGTTAGTATTGACGAAGGAAAAGCTTCAAGGGACGCTTGAGTCTCATGAACAAAGGATGGCTGAAAGAGCTGCAAGAAAGTCGAAGAGTGATATGGCTTTGCAGGCGCAGTCAGAAAAAGAAAGGAAAGGTAAAGGAAGCAGGAATGGCAACAAAGGAAGATGAGGCTACACCAATTCGAATGGTAGAAATCAGCATGAAGGAAACTGGTCGAATCAGAGAAAACCCTGGAATCAAGGAAACCAAAGAGGTATGGTCGAAAGCCTAACAAAAGTCACATTCAGTGTTTCAATTGTCAGAAGTATGGTCCATATTTCAGGGATTGTCTAGAAAAGAAGAAGAATCAAGAAACTGATGCAAAGCTGGGGAAACATGAAGAAGAAGAGATGTTGTTGATGGTCAGAACAAGAGACGAAGAGAGATTCCAGGACCAGTGGTACTTGGACTCAGGATTCTCATCACACATGACTGGAAGGAAAAATTAGTTTGCCAACATGAAGCCCTCGTCGAAGAACACGGTGAAGTTTGCAAATGACAACATTCTAGCAGCTGAAGGTGTTAGTGATGTTCTGATTATGAGGAAAGATGGAAAGAGGTCAACAATTTCCAAAGTATTGTACATACCAGGCATGAAGAGTAATTTGCTCAGTATATGACAACTTATAAAAAAGAACTACAAGGTAGTTGTCGAAGACAAGATGATGAGATTTCTCGACGCAAGTGGTAGGTTAATCTTGAAGGCTCTAATGTCTCAGAATAAGACCTTCAAGATTGAACTCAATGTGATGGAGCACAAGTGCCTAGCAACTGCAGCCAGCAGAGATGAGTGGTTATGGAATTTTTGACTAGGCCATCTCAACTTCAATGATATCAGAGAGCTAAAGAGAAGAAATATGGTTTCAGGATTACCTGAAATCGATATTCCAAGTGAAGCTTCTGAAGAGTGTGTTCAGCCGAAACAACACAAGAATAACTTTAGCAAGGACGCAGGGAGGAAGTCGAAGGCAATTCTGGAAGTCATATACTCTGATGTATGTAGTCCAATCCAGGTGGATTCGATCGCAGGCAACATATACTTTGTCACGTTCATAGATGATTACAGTCGAAAGTTGTTGACTTACCTCATCAAGAAGAAAAGTGATGTGATCGAGGTATTTTCTAGATTCAAATGTATGGTCGAAAGACAAAGTGGTCAAAAGTTAAAGATTATGAGGACTGATGGCGGTGGAGAGTACGTGTCGAAAGAGTTCGATGCATTATGTGGAAAAGAAGGGATTGTGCATGAGGTGGTGCCACCCTACACTCCACAGCAAAATGGAATTGCAGAAAGAAAAAACAGAACCATCATGAACATGGTGAGAAGTATGTTGAATGGAAAACATCTACCCAAAGAATTATGGGGAGAAGCGGTTTCGACACCAACATACATATTAAACAGATGTCCGATGAAGAAGCTTGAAGGAATCACACTAGAAGAATGTTGGTCTGGTGTTAAGCCTAACCTCAATCACTTGAAGGTGTTTAGATATATGGCACATAGACATGTGCCAGATTAGTTGAGAAGGAAGCTTGATGACAAGTCGAATCAGATGTCTTGATAGGATATCATTCGACTGGAGGTTACAAGCTGTTCGACCCAGTGAATAAGCAGGTAGTGATCAGCAGGGACGTGATCATTGATGAGCTTAAGGAATGGGATTGGACTGAGAATGTCAAGAAGGATTCAGTGAGAATCTCTTGTGAAGAACCAACCACTGAATTCGAAAGAGAAGTTCGACAGGAACAAGTCAGAGATGAAGCAGGCCCAAGCAGACCTCGACGAACAAGACACATGCATGCAAGGTTGCAAGAATGTGTGATTACATCAGATAATGTGGTCGATAAAGAGGGTGATCTGGTACATTATGCTTTCTACGCATTTGTCGAACCATTCAACGCAGCTGAGGCATTGAAAGATTCGAAGTGGGTGAAAGCAATGAATGAGGAGTTAGACTCGATCGAAGTCAACAACACCTGGTCACTTGTCGAATTGCCTCAAGGCAAGAAGGAAATTGATGTGAAGTGGGTTTACAAGGTGAAGGTGAATTCTAAAGGAGAAGTAACTCGACACAAGGCGAGACTTGTGGGGAAAGGATTTATTCAGAAGGAAGGAATCGACTTCGACAAAGTGTTTGCACCTCTTGCTAGGATCAAAACAATCAGGTTGGTTATTGGTCTAGCAAACATGAACAATTGGCACACATGTCAGATGGATGTGAAGTGTGCATTCCTTAATGACGCCTTGGATGAAGAAGTTTATGTCACACAACCAGTTGGGTATGTGAAATGAGGCGAAGAAAGAAAGATGTACAGGCTGCATAAAGCCTTGTATGGACTTAAGCAAGCTCCAAGAGCTTGGAATAAGAAAATCAACAGCTTCTTAAGGGAGAAGGAATCTGTGAATTGTACGACTGATCATGGAGTGTATGTAAGAAGAAGAAGTAGTGAATTGCTTATACTATGCCTCTATGTCGATGACCTGTTGATAACACGAAGTTGCAAGAAGGAGATTGAAGATTTTAAACATGACCTAAGTGAGGAGTTTGAAATGTCAGCCTTGGGAAATATCAAATATTTCCTTGGCATTGAATTCTACAAGACTAATAGAGGTTTGATGATGCACCAAAGAAGATATGCAGGTGAAATACTCAAGAGATTTGAGATGCAAGATTGCAACCCAACTTCGACTCCAGCTGAGACCAGATTACAACTGTCGAAGCAGTCAAATGAAGATGATGTCGACCCAACCCAATACAGAAGAATTATTGGGTCACTTAGATACCTTTGTCACACAAGGCCTGACTTAGCATACAATGTGGGTATGGTAAGTAGATTCATGCAGAAGCCAAAGGTATCACACCTAGCAGCAACGAAGAGGATACTGAGGTATCTGAAAAGGACTTCGAGTATGACATTTTGTTTCCTGCAGCTGATGAAGGAAAAGAATGCAAGTTAGTGGGATACACCAACTCTAGTTGGTGTAGTAATGCTGAGGATAGAAAATCCACAGCTGGCTATGTGTTTATGTTAGGTGGTGCACCAGTTGCTTGGAGTTCGAGAAAAGAGCCAGTAGTGGCATTGTCATCATGCAAAGAAAAATATATAGCTTCTTCTCTTTGTGCATGTCAAGCAATCTGGATGGTGAACCCGGTCGAAGAGATTATAGGGAAGAGTCATGGAGAAATTACCATGAAGATCGACAGCATGTCAGCTATCAACTTGGCAAAGAATCCGATAGCACATGGTCGAAGCAAGCATATCGAAATGAGGTTCCATTATCTTTGAGAGCAGGTAGCAAAAGGGAAGATGAACTTGGAACACTGCAAAACTGAGAATCAGATTGCAGATATCATGACGAAGGGAGTGCAGATTGAAGTTTTCAGAAGACTAAGAGCCATGATGAATATAGTCAGCTTAGACACAATGAATTAGGTGGTGTATTGAGTTGTAATTCCTTATGTCGAAGTAGTGTAGATCGACAGAAACAAGGAGTAGTCGAATTATTATAATATGTGTGTGTCGAGTTGTAATAGTGTGTCGAAGTGTCGAAGAAGGTTGCTTCACACAGGATTTCAACTTAGGCCTATTTTAGTAATGTTAGCTATATTGGGCTTTTATAGTTTTAGGTCTTACCTTGGGGTGCAAGCTAACCTAAATCTATAAATAGGGAGAAACCCTTTTTTTTGTAACAACTCTGATTTGAGCATTGTATTCACAGTTTGCAGTTGCAAGTGATTAAAAGGTTTCCATAGCTTGTGGGCAAAGAGAAACTCTGCAAATTTTCATCTTCTTCTCCAACGTTATTCTTTTCTCTTTCTCAACCACCTTTTCTTTTCTTTTCATTGCCATTGTATGATTGTTAACAATCTTGAGAGCAAGATTGAATAGGAATTCTTCATAGGTTGTGGTAAAAAATATAGTACTACAACAAAATTATAACAAACTACTACTGTGTGTATCTGACAACATCTCATCTACCTCCTCTTCCTACTCTGCCTCCTTGGCCATCAATCTCCGCTGTCCTCTGGCGACGTCTCAGGTACAACCGTGCCCCCTATGCCTCCAGCATGATGGCATCTAGGACTCGCTTTACACCAGACCCATCAAAGAAGAGTCCCTCGTCATTGCCTTCCCACGCAATCTCCATTATGCGACAACATCATCAGTATGATCTAGCAGAGCCTGCTCCTCTGTAATACCCCAAATTTTGACCACTTAGATTTCCCATCATTGTGAAAATCATCATCACAATATGGATGAACCATTATGCTTCATCAGTTTCCCCAAAGATGGGTGAGCATCCAATACAATCAAAATTAGGGTTTCAAGCCCTCTCTGAGTGCTTAGACAAAGGATCAATCAAGAAATGACATGATCTTCAACTTGTCTAATCTCTTAAACATCCACAATGGATCAAAAAGGACTCCCACTTCAAGGATTAAGCACAAGGCTGCTCCCTTCTAGGTGGATCAAGTCTCAAGATCGACAGTGTCACCAAATTAGGGTTTTGGTCGACCAGGGCCTCCAGATGGAAATTTTCATCTGGGCACAAGGCAATGATCCAAAACATGACCTAATATGCTTCATGGAACCTCATGAACCCATGCATCAAGTCAATTTTGCCTCAGGGGATGCATTCATCAAAAATCAGGAATTAGGGTTTCTTGACCTAATTCACCCCTAAGTTGACTTTCGGGACAAACCATGAGCCAAGACCTCAAGAGATGATTTGAGGGTCTCTAATACACCATATTGATCCATTTGGAACAATGGATTGAGCCTAGAAGCTTGAGCAACAAGTTTCATTTTCATCTGCACCACAATCAGGGTTTTAAGGGAAAAGTCAACTGTAACTTTGACTTTTGACCAAGACATGCTCCCAAACCCTAAATACATGATTGAATATACCCTATGACACCCATGGAACATGCCCATTAAGTTTGATTTAGGTCAAGGACATGATTTCCTGAAGAATTGCACAGTTTGGAATTCATCTGATAAAAAGTCAACTGTGCACAAAAGTCAACTTTGACTTTTTGAGATTTTTCACCAAAATGGATTTTTAACCCTAAAATGATGTTAATGTATGATTTGAATCATCATTCATCAAGAAAAATCAAGAAAAGTGAGATAACTTGTAAAAGGGGTAACCATAAAACTTAGAAATTTTTCTAAGTTAAAAATAAAGTGGCAAAGGTACCAACTTTGGAGGACCATAACTCCTAAACCACAAGGCCATTTTTTCTCATCCAAAGATGGATTTGTAGCCCTCATTATCACCTACAAAAACTTCAACTACAAGTCATTCCAATTCATTAAGGATTTTGAGTTATGGAGTGATCAAAGTGGCTGAAAAGTGAAAATGTCACTTTTTCCAACACTTAGTGAAATTTCCACTAAGTCAGAATTTGCCTTCACTTTTTGCCAAATGTAGGGGGATTTTTCACTTGGAATCAAAAGAGATCAAAACCAAACTTGTTCAAACAGTTGTTGTATCATGTAAGAGCTTTCCAAAATGGCCAAGAACATTGCCAAATTCAACCTACACCATGAGATACAACATTGCCAAGTTGCCTTACTGAAATCTGTCAAGGCAAGGCAGAATTTGCATTTTGGCTCGATTTGCCAAAATCAGCCAATTGCAATTGCTCCAATCCACTTGGACACCTCAGAGGATTGAATCCAAAGGGGACAATCACTGAGCCAAGCCTCCAAGGTCCAAGGAACAAAGAATAGCATGTTGAACCTAGAATGGCCAAAATAGAGACAAAACTTCAAATTTGGAATGAGGCATTCAATGGAACCATCAAGGTGGCATGGACTGAGCCATTCTCATTTGAAATCAATCAAGACTTATCCAAGACCAAGGGGACCAAAGCTCTGTGCCCTAACCTCTAGTCAATGGCTAGAGGAGACTTTCATTTCCATTGGCCAACATTGAGGGAACCTACTTATCAGCTGCCATGCACTATTCCTTGCAAAACAAACTTGTTCTACTATAAATAGAGCTCAATTGTGGTCAGTTTAAGTACACCAAAACCATCTAACAGATGCTTTCCTCAAAATCTCTTTCTCTTGGCAAAAATGCCTTTCTTAGCAAGGTAGCTATCGGGTTTTGAGTTTGAGAGCAATTCTGCACAAACCAATCACTCACACACCTCACATACATCACATATGAGCTGATCAAACACTCACATAACTTCTGAAACATCAATTTCACAAAATCACTTGCCATCCACACAAGTTTGAAGTGAAGTTGCAGCTGAGGTGCCATAAACTGATCCAGTCCATTTCAATTCAATCCAAGTGTTCAAACACACTCCATATGGTGTAGGGAAGCTGTCCAGATCATCACAACTTATCTGTAACACCTCCAACTCAAAATCACATCTGTTCTTGCTGTCACGACTTGGAGGTAAGCACATACTTGGTCATCCCTCAACCTATGCATATTTCCTCGCACAATAATTTGGCCATATGTTCATAATCATGCATGGAATGTTTTCGCTCAATTAATTGCATTGTTTGAATCGTGTATCAAAAATCCTAGCCTTCATGCAGAAATTAGGGTTCTTGAGGTTTCTTCGTGATTTCTTGTTGTATGTTTAATTTAAATGAAATTAAAGTACATAGACATGATCGTGATGTTGAGACGAGCATAATGATATGTGGATTGCATGATATGATTACGTATTCAGTGAGATTGGATGGAAAATGCAAATCTGGGCAAACTGAAAAACGCGCGTGTTCTTGGTGTTGTTCTTGGCGCCATTTTTCATATATTTGAATATTTGAATTTTGTGATTTTGTTTAATTGATTCAAAAATTAATTTCTCTCTGAGTTTTAATGATTTTGAGTTGATTCTTTTTTTTTAATAATTCACAAAAATGTTAAAATATTTTATTTTATCAAAAAATCCCAAAAATATTATTTATTTCATATAATTGATATTTTTGTAAAGAATTAATATTTTGATTGTTTTTGGCATTTTAAATATTTTTTCTACATTGATTTTGCAACTTTTAATGCTTTCTAATTATTTTGTAGGTCAATACTTAATTTTTGAAGCATTAATCCAAGATCACAATTTGTTTTTCACATGTTAAACAATTTTTGATCATTTTAATTGAATTTTTATTCAATTAAATACATTTTGAAAACAAATTAGGGTTTTGGATTAATTCAACCCTCATAAATCATTTTCAAAACTCTTTGGGCCTCTATTAGAGTGTAAGACCCAATCCTTTTTGACCAAAACTTTTTGGGCCTCACTTATTGTATAAGTCCCGATACCGTCAAAAAACAAACGGCGCGATCGTCGCCTTTTCAAAAATCACCTAGGCCTACCCTCGAGTAGTAAGACCCATTTATTCATCTCAAAACTCTTTGGGCCTCTTGAGAGAGTGTAAGACCCATCCCCCCTTGTACAAAAACTTTTTGGGCCTCACTCATTGTATAAGTCCCTCTGTACAAGTAAACGGCGCGATCGTCGCCCGTTTAAAAATAAAAACCATTTGGGCCTACCCTCGAGTAGTAAGACCCATTTCTTTTTCTTTAAAACACTTTGGGCCTCTTGAGAGAGTGTAAGACCCATCCCTTTGTACAGAAAACCTTTTTGGGCCCCAGTCACTTGTATAAGTCCCTCTGTACAAATTCAAACAGTGCGCTCTCTGATAAAACCCTGGGCCTCTCCTTGAGCTGTAAGCCCCAAAACTTTCTTTTTCAAAGCACTTTCTCCTTTGATTTTGAATATATTGTTGTTTTCAATCTTTCTTTGTTGAACAACTAACCAAACAGCATGGAAGCACTACAACCGAGTAAGTGGTTATGCTTTCGTTTACTGCTTTCATATTATAAACTGTATTGTGGGGCTGCTCACTGTAAGTCTCCTTTCATAAACTCATATCTACTGTGTAATAATAGTATAGATATTTCGAGTTTCCCCGGCAACTACGTCTAGAACTAGGTGACGCCGTTTCACTTATTCATAGAAATAGACGCCTAGATCCCCAATAGGAGCACCAGATACAGTCTTCTCTTCGGCTGTCCTCCTTAGGAATTGTCAAGGAACTCTATTCCCAAAGATGAATGTATTCTCCGTGAATGGCATCTTTGAGTTTCTTCCAAATTCTTGAACTTTCCTGACTTGATCTATTCCTTGTGGATAGCTTGCCTTGAATGTCTCGGAGTTTGGGTACCCACTACGGTCATAATCTTGGACCTTAACTAAGGAACCCTCTTTAAAAGCTAAAAGTCGCTGGATAGTAAACCTCGCACGTTTACCAGTGGTTTTCATCTTTAAAAGAGTTATCTCTCCTAATGGAAAGGAGATGATAGACCCACGGGCTTCTTAAAAGCATCGGCCTCCTCTTGGGCATTATTCAAGGACCCTACGACTTCTTAGAAGTATTCACAGCCTCCTCTTAGGCTTCGTATAATGATCTCTTCCTCCGGGAATGATAGCCTCCTCTTGGGCTTCGTACAAGGACCCGTCGACTTCTTAAAAGATTCCAGCCTCCACTTGGGCTTCGTACAAATTGTCCCGACGACCTCCTAGAGGTATAGGAACAGAACCTAGTCATCCTCATAGAACAATCCTTTCATAGAGTCTACTACTGTTTCTCGAAGCATAGTACAAAAGATAAAACTCTAGACTTAGACAGTCTAACTTCCTTGAGTCTCAAAGACATTCTCAAGCACCCTTCGTTAAATAGGAAGGAAACCCGCAGACTCGGATAGTCTCAATAACCTTTGGATTTCCCGTTTCCTCAAAGAAAAGGAAATATCCCTGATCCTCAAATTAAATCCCTGCGTACAGTGTTACTCATATAAGAACCGATTTTCTCTTTTAAATCAGTATATTGGATCTGTCACTCAACTAAAATAGTTACAATAGCCTCCATCTCGGGCTTCGTACGAGATACCAAAATTCTCCCCAGTAGAGTCAAAACAACCTTTTAGCCTCTCTCTCAGGCTTTGTATGAGACACAAAAGATTCCCTCGTTGAGTCAATCACCCCTTTTTTTGCCTCCATCTCGGGCCTCGTACGAGATATAAATCCCTTAAGCAAGAGTCGAACTCTTTGCTAGCCTTCTCTTAGGCTTTGTATAACGATATGCCCCGCTGGGTCAAAAACCTTTAGCCTCTCTCTCGGGCTTTGTACGAGACACAAAATAGCCTCCTCTTAGGCTTTGTATAATGATTTTCCTAGCGGAAATTAGCCTCCTCTTAGGCTTTGTATAAGAAAACCACTGGTTGATCCAATCAACCTTTTAGCATCAAAGCTGTGCCTCGTTCACAGTACACAAACATCAACAACTCCTTTCCCTTCATCTAATCGCTGTAAGCGGCAAGCCTCTGGATCATCTATATCCATGCCACTGTCCCTCTTTTAGCATGAGAAATTCCTAAGGAAAGATGGCATTGCTCTATACTGAGTTAAAGTCTTCTCCTTCAGGTTAAAACCCTTTCTTCGGAAATTATTGCATTGCTCGGATCCGCGTATCCCAGTTAAAGTAATTCTCCTTCTCCCCTCTTTAGAGATGACAAATTCTCTCTAAAGTCGAGGTCTTTTAGCTTCACATCTTGGGCTTTGAACAAGATACAAATCACCTTTCGCTTCACGTCTTGGGCTTTGAACAAGACACCAAAAACCAATTTCCTCCCATAGAATAGGAGGAACTACGAACGCTCTGATTTCCCTGTTTCGGTAAACGGGAATACGTAGGCATAAGATCGAAAGAAAAGATCTTAGCGAGCGCAATAAAAAAAAAACCCAAATCCCATATCTCCATCAATTAAAAGCAGTAATTCAAAAGCATCAGTCCTAACATCCTAATCCTTATTCCCCGCCAGAAACCCTTTCCCTAGAAAAAAAGAAAAAAAGAACTGTATTGGCGAAATACGAATAACCAGTACAAAGGCCCCCCCACATTGATAGCATCCGTAACCTAACAGACCGCTGTTTAAACTCAGTATGCAAGCAAGGTTAATTGGAGACATCTATTTCCCTTCCTTATTCAGCTCACAATAGGATAAAAAATGAATCGACCTGTAGTTTTAAGCTCAAACTGCAGAGAGCGACCAACGCTTAAGAACCGCGTCCAAAATCGCTCGCTACAGAAAAGTGGCGCCCACCGTGGGGCCGATTCTTTCTTTCTTACAATTTAAACCTTGGGTAAGTCATTTTCATGGCGGTGGCCGCCAACAGAAAAGTGGCGCCCACCGTGGGGCCGTTCCTTTCTTTCTACTTCTCTTGTGTGTAAAATTACACAAATGGCGACTCTGCTGGGGAGTCTCCTTTTCTGCCTTAGGGCATCATCCCCGTTTTCTACGAAAAATGGGAACTCTACCGAAGAGAAAGATTGACCTATGCTGGTCCATCTCTTAGGCAGGGAACCACAGATTGGGGCTTCCGCCGGGGAACCCATTTCTGTCAGGAACTTAAGATTCATAGCTTTATAAGTCTAGGATGATTAGGACAAATATATATACTGCTTTTCCTAATTGTTATACGTGTTTATTTTTCTGCTAATGGGAATGCGTGTGATGCCGCATGTGGTGAGATTGAGTATACACTTAAGAAAAGCCAACCTTTTTCGTAGTGCGGAAGCTATCGGAAATAGCTGTTACGCGATACTACCCTCATTTGAGGCTGGTGATCTATTCTCGGTGAATAACACTTACTCTAAGATTGCACACAACTCGCTGGCGATCCGCTTGTTGTTTTGCTTTCCTGGGAGGAGCTGATGATAATGAGTACAGGTACAAAAATCACCCTAGTATAAACCGCTGGGGATGGGCAGAGCCTTGACTTCATGACAACGACCCTCTGACCCCATGTTTTTTCTATGTTTTTGTGTGCTGCATTCATGCATTCATTTAATAAAACATTAAAACATTCAAAAAAAATTCTCTTCTAGTCTCTCTGTTTTTTAAATTAAACTAAGACTGTGATTGCAAATATCAGAGAAAAAGATTGCTAATGGATTTCGGTATAAGGAGAACTCACCAGTATACCTTCAAGGTTCCAAAACTAGGGGATTTGAGAAGGTTAGCGAGGATGATCGTTAACCCAGAGGCTTTCAGAGCCAAGCACGGTGGTTTTCTACCACTGTTAAGAGTCCATGTGATTAAGGGGATCATGGACACGCTCATTCAGTTCTACGATCCGGTTTATCATTGTTTCACATTCCCGGATTACCAGCTGGCACCAACGATGGAGGAGTATTCTCATCTGACTGATTTACATATCACAGATCGATTTTCTGGACTGGAAGAAATTCCAAAGAATCAGACTATTGCAAGCGCAATTCATTTGGACGAGTCTGAGGTCAGGACTCACATGATTACTATGGGTGGCATCCAAGGTTTGCCAGCCCAGTTCCTAACCAAGAAAGCTCTGTACTTCGCTAGTATAGGGAACGAGACTGCTTTTGAAAGCATCTTTGTCTTGCTCACCTACGGGTTATTTTTGTTTCCCAACATCAATAACTTCGTCGATATCAACGCTATTAAGGTTTTTCTCATTGGAAACCCTGTGCCGACTTTGCTCGCAGATGCGTATCATTCTGTACACTTAGGAAATTTGTACAGCGGAGGGGAGATCACATGCTGTGTACCTTTGCTTTACAAGTGGTTTATCTCTCACTTGCCCAAGTCTGCCGCTTTTTGGGATTGCAAGAGTGTCTTACGTTGGTCGCAGAAGATCATGTCCCTCAGCAACTCTGATATAGATTGGTGTAATAGGATTTATGAGGGAATCAGAATCATTGACCGTTGTGGAAACTTCCCTAGCATACCCCTCATAGGAACTAAAGGAGGAATCAACTATCATCCGATATTAGTTCTTCGTCAATTTGGATACCCGATGAGACACATCCCACTGGGTGTTCATCTGGAAGGTCTTTTCTTCAAAGAAGGAGAAAACGACAGAGCACTAAAGATGGAAATAGTGCAAGCTTGGAAACATGTTCATAAGAAAGGACGAGAGTCTCTGGGAAAACCGGACTGTGTCTCGGTGGAGCCTTATCTCCATTGGGTACAAACCAAAGCTCTCAAGCTAAAGATGCCTTATCCTCGTTACGAAATTCTTCCGCCGAGGGAAATTGTCATGTACTTCATGACGGAAACTGAAAGGCTTCAGGTTACTCTCAACAAAGTTCAAAAGGAAAGAAGGTCTTGGAAGAACAAGTACCGCACCCTCGACGTAGAGTGTATCCAAATACAGCAATTACTAAAAGAGAAAGATGCTCTGATTGAAATTTTGGAGCAACATGCTGTAGAGAATCAAGATGACCAAAGGAATTTGCTCACTCTTTTCACTTGGCAAAGGAATGACAACCCGACAACGGCCCAAGCGCCCCGGTCAAAGAAAAGGAAAGTACCAGAATCAGCACCCGGTTTCTCCTCAGAGAGGACTCGGGACCCATTAGTTTAGGTTTCTATTTCTGCACTTTGTAATCTACTGTATTTCCATTTCTGTAATCCTTTAAAATTCAATAAAAAGGGGTTTCCCCACTGTTTGATATTTTCAATCTAATTGTCGAATTTTATTTTGATTAAACCAAAAAACAATTAATATAATCATTGCATTCATCATTCTCACATCGCGTATTCTCCTTACCTACGAATCTCACGTTTGTGTCTCGATTCTAGATTCAAACTGTCTCATTCGTATAATACTCGGGCCAATCGTCAGAAAAAGATGGATGATCTTGAGGAAGAAAACAGAGAGTTGAAAGAAGAGATCGACACTCTGAGAGAGGATATGAGAAAGCTTCGTAACGACATGCAAGCCATGGCAGAAGCTCAGCTACAAAGAACTGTGATCTCAGAGATCACCTCAACGCCCATCATAGAAAAGTATGATCCTAGGTATCAGATACCGAAAGATCGTCCTTGGGGTATGCCTGTTAACTATATCCCGGAAGGATATGTTCTGCCGATCACTGAAGATCAGGGAATCGCAACAGAAGCCGCTGGGCCTGAAGGTTACAAACTTCGGGAAAGCGAAGATGCCAGGGGCATACTCAAGACTCCTGAAGGTTACAAACTTCGGGAGGCGCCAAGACTTACTGCCGTAGTCACGGTACCACCCCCTGTTGTGCACACTGTCCCGGAAGGACAGATTCCACCAACACCTTCTGGTAAGAAGGAAACTATGTTTGACAGAATGGAGGAATTCCAGGAATAGTTCTTGGAAATGCAGAAAGAGCTGCAAGCCATTCGCGGTCAGGATCTATTTGGAAAGGACGCCGCAGACCTCTGCTTGGTCCCAAATGTAAAAGTCCCGCACAAGTTCCAAGTGCCCGACTTTGAAAAATACAAGGGTAACTCTTGCCCTCAGAGCCATCTG
Source organism: Lathyrus tuberosus (assembly GCA_022829125.1). Classification (NCBI taxonomy): domain Eukaryota; kingdom Viridiplantae; phylum Streptophyta; class Magnoliopsida; order Fabales; family Fabaceae; genus Lathyrus; species Lathyrus tuberosus. The sequence goes on along the minus strand of JALAZF010000587.1, from coordinate 1,878,280 downwards.
GTGATGTACGCTCGGCGGATGTCAGCTCAGACGGAGAATCAGGACCTGCTGATTCACTACTTCCAGGATAGTTTAACCGGTGCCGCACTCAAATGGTACATGGGTTTAAACCGTACTACGATCAGTACATTCAGAGATCTTGGTACTGCCTTTGTCCAACAATACAAATACAATTTGGACATGGCACCCGACAGAGATCAACTCAGATCAATGTCACAAAAGGAAAAGGAAACCTTTAAGGAGTATGCTCAAAGGTGGCGTGAAATTGCCGCTCAAATTTGTCCACCTCTTGAGGAAAAAGAGATGACAAAAATCTTCTTAAAGACCTTAAGCTCATTTTACTATGACCGAATGGTTGCCAGTGCGCCCAGTGATTTCACCGAAATGGTCGGCATGGGTGTACGTCTTGAGGAAGCCGTCCGAGAAGGACGTTTGGTAAAAGACACTGGATCAACGAGCGGTACTAAAAAATACGGTAGTGCTCTCCCTAAGAAAAAAGAGCAAGATATTGGGAATATCTCTCTCGGAAAGCAAAGGCGACGTTATCAGCCAGTAGCAGTTGTGACTCCTGCTACCAGCCCTGCGCCTATTCCTACGTATCAACCTCAGGTTGCGCAGAGCCAACCTGATCAGCAAAGGACACAACAACCTCTTCAACAGGCTCGTCCTCCATACAACAACAACCGTACAACACGGCCACCGGGATTTGATCCTATACCCGTGTCGTACGCAAAGTTGTTTCCATTACTACTGGCTAAGGGGTACATCCAAACTAAGTCTCCTCTTACAGTACCGGAAAATCCACCTTTCTGGTTTAAGGTGGATCAGACATGCCCTTATCATCAAGGAGGTCCAGGGCATAACATAGAGACTTGTCTCAATTTCAAGTCCAACCTGCAAAAGCTTGTTAGGAGCGGGGTCTTATCCTTCAAGGATACAAATCCTAATGTTCTCACGAATCTGCTGCCTCAACACGAGAAGGCTGCAGTCAATTTGATAGAAGGAGAGACTAACGATGTCTATCAAATTCACGATGTACTCTTGTTGAAAACCAATTTGGTCAAGATGCATTATAGACAGAGTGGATATGGCCATGTGCCACCTCATAATTATTACCAGTGTGATATCTGCTCTAAAGACAATCAAGGATGTTCTGTGGTGCAAGCAGCTCTACAAGAACAGATGGATCTCGGATGGATCCAAGAGCACCGAGTTCGTGGAGTTAACATGGTTTACACGAATTCTAACGTCATTCAGAACCACGATATCTGTGCAATAAATGTCAACTTGGTAGCGATGCACTCAAGGCAAAACCAGTATCATAATCTGCCGCAGCACGATTACAGTTCCTGTCTGACTTGCTCGGTAAACAAACAGGGATGCTCTTTCATACAGGAGGCCCTCCAGCGTCAGATGGATCTTGGATGGATCCAAGACTACCATGATAGGAACTCCTATCAAATCAATATGGTTCAAATCTTCGATATCCGCGTGATGAATACCAACCTGGTAGAGTTACATGCTGAGCAGGTCCGACTCGGATTCTTAATATCACATGATTACCAAAACTGTAAAGCAGGTTGCGAAAACAATCGAGGTTGTACCCTTGTCCAGAAGGCACTTCGGCACTTGTTAAATCACTGGTGGATGCCAATCTATATGGACGGAGATACTTAACGGATTAGTATCAATAACAGGAATCCTACTCGTCGTCAAAGTCAGGATGTCCGATCAATGGAAGATAACCTAGTGAGGTTACATTGTATTCAAAGTGGGCGTGGCCAGGTGCCACCACACAACTATGACAGTTGTAGCGTCTGTTCGGAAAGTAACCAAGGGTGTTACCTTGTGAGACAGCTCTTCAGGGTCAGATCGATCATGGATAAATTCATCCATATCCAGGTTCAGGACCCATCATTTGGTCGCCGAACTACCTTGCCGATCAAGTTGAGGATGTTGTCACGATCTCTGGTCATCACCAGATCAGGGATGTTTTTGCCATCGTCCCTCTACTTGACGAATCTAAAGTTCCCAACCAGGAACAGATCGAGGTTACTTATGATGGTCAGAAAAATCAGAAGGTTCCCATAGTCATCTATCTACCGGGGCCACTACCGTATGAATCAGCTAAGGCGATCCCTTACAAATTCGGTGCAACAATAATCGAGAATGGAAAGGAAATTCCATTACCCTCCGTCGTGAATATTGCAGACATCAGTCGTGTAACACGGAGCGGTCGAATCTTCAACCGAGGGGTTGGAGAATCCAACAAAGAAAAGGAACTTCAGGCAGAAATTCCTGATCCACCAGTCGGTCAATCTGGTAATCCCGACTGTTCAAAAGACAAAGATGAGATGCTAAAGCTCATCCAAAGGAGTGAATATAACATTGTTGATCAACTGTTACAGACTCCTTCAAAGATCTCAGTATTATCGCTGTTACTCAGTTCAGAAGCCCACAGGGAGGCTCTACAGAAAGTCTTGGAGCAAGCCTTTGTGGAACAGGATGTAACAATTAGACAGTTTGATAGTATTGTCTCTAACATCACTTCCTGCAATAATTTGGGATTTAGTGATGAGGAATTACCTGAAGAAGGTCGTCGTCATAACATGGCGCTCAACATTACGGTTAACTGCCAGGGCGATGCTTTAGCCAACGTACTGGTAGACACAGGGTCAGCCCTGAATGTTATGCCGAAGTCCACTTTGATGCAATTATCATTTAAGGGCCCTCCAATGAGAGTCAGCGAGGTCATCGTCAAAGCATTCGACGGATCCAGGAAAACAATTATCGGCGAAGTGGATCTTCCCATAACTATTGGTCCTCACACTTTCCAAATCACTTTTCAGGTCATGGACATCCGGGCAACATACAGTTGTTTATTAGGAAGACCTTGGATACATCAGGCTGGAGCGGTCACTTCGACCCTCCACCAAAAGCTAAAGTTCGTCAAGAACGATCAACTTGTCACAGTCTGTGAAGAACAAGCCTTGCTCGTGAGTAACTTATCATCATCTACTTGTGTGGAACCCGAGGAGGTTATTGGAACTCAGTTCCAGGCACTATCGGTGAGCAAGAATGATTAATTCAAAGAAGGAACTTCAATTTCTTCATACAAAGATGCTATCAAAGCGGTCGAGAGTACCGATACGACAGGATGGGGACGGCTTGTCATTCCTATTGACAATAAAACAAAGAAGGGTCTTGGTTTTTCTGCAACCTGTACCCAGACAGCCGCCAACGATGAAAGTCTTCATCCCCTTCAAAACTTCTTCCACAGTGGAGGTTTTCTCCACCCAGTGTCTCAGACAATTCATGCTATCAATGAAGAAGATCCCTCTGACACAGATGAAGAATGGAAGTCATACCTTAACAAGGACGGCTATATGTCTCAGGAGGAGGTGCCTATGCTTTTTTGCTTTCCTACAGAAAGTACGAGATTTATACCAAGATCAGATGTCAAAATGATCTACGGAGATTGTGATCCGGAAGGATGCCGTGCTCCGCCAAATTCATTAGAGGAGGACACTCTGATGAAAGAAAACTTTGATCACAAATACTATGGCCCGATGGATGGCCTGCCAATGTGGCAGCCTTACCCAGGAAACTTGGGGCAAGAAAGTTAGCCGAGTAACGAAACTCAGCTGAGCATCATTGAACAGAATACCTGTGTCCCCACCATGTCATGGGATCAACACTCAGGTCATTCGGAAACTACTCAACATGAAGATGAATTCGCAACGTTTGCAGGACTAGAATTCATCAACTATGCTTTTCCTGAGGTCAACGTCATCGAGAGGGATGACTTCTCCAGTTCCAAAGAAGTTTGGGACACTCTGGGACAACCGAGGGGAAAATACGACTATATGGTCAAGTACACCGCTCCCGAAAGCTCTCGTATCAGGCTCGAAGATATCCAGTAAACTGGATGGGGAGATACAGCTGAGAGCACAAATGCTATGCAAAATGCAACAGAGGAATCCTCCTACGACAATTTTGCTTGGGAGACAGATTCCAATGATCCTACTCCACCAGAAATCAGCGTCATTTCTGAAGACAAATAAAGAAAGGTGCCAGACTTTGTGATTCACCGAGGAGTTCGCCGCCAATGGGTTGCTGTCGAGGTTCCGAAGGTCGTTCATCAGTCAAAGTAATTGCCATCTTTAACCTTTCACCCTGCCCAGGTGAAACGGATGTTTTGATAGGGCTCGTTTTCTTTAAATTTCCCTCTTCACTTTGCCCGAAGCGAGTGAGTTTTGTTTTATAGGGCTGTAGTTTCAAGATTCGACTTGTTCATTAATAAAATAACGTCGTTCTGTAATTTCCGCATTAATTGCTGTTTTCTCTTTTTGCTTTTTCAGAAAATGGTAATCCTAAAAAAAGAATATTCAATAATAAAAACAAGCAGTAAAATCAAAACACTGCACACACTTGCATTTTCTCTATCTCTTCTAAACACGAATCATCACGTCATGCAGATTGCTTGTTTTATACCCCGTTGAAACATACGATCCGATGCCTTCTTCCAACTTTGAGTTCCCGGTATTCGAGGCTGAAGAAGAAAATGACAACGAAATTCCAGAAGAGATCTCCCGACTACTCAGACAAGAGGAAAGGTCCATTGAACCTCACAAAGAACCGTTGGAAACGGTAAACTTGGGTTCAGAAAAAGAGAGAAAAGAAATCAGGATCGGAGCATTGCTCAGTCCAACTGCCAGAGAGGGTTTGATAAAGCTTCTCAAAGAATTTCCCGATGTATTCGCTTGGTCCTATCAGGATATGCCAGGGTTGGATACCAGCATCGTGGAACATCACTTACCGTTGAGATCAGAATGTCCGCCAGTAAAGCAAAGGTTGAGACGCACTCACCCAGACATGGCCATCAAAATCAAGGAGGAGGTACAGAAACAGATCGACGCGGGTTTCCTCGCTACATCTGAATATCCTCAATGGTTAGCCAACATCGTACCCGTTCCCAAAAAGGACGGAAGGGTCAGAATATGTGTTGATTACAGAGATCTGAACAAGGCAAGTCCAAAGGACGACTTTCCTTTACCACACATTGACATGCTGGTTGACAGCACAGCAAAGTTCAAAGTATTCTCCTTCATGGATGGATTCTCGGGCTATAACCAGATCAAAATGGCGCCGAAAGACATGGAGAAAACTTCGTTCATTACCCCATGGGGTACCTTTTGTTACAAGGTAATGTCGTTCGGTTTGAAGAACGCCGGGGCAACCTATCAAAGGGCCATGACTACTCTGTTTCATGACATGATACACAAAGAAATCGAGGTATATGTCGATGATTTGATTGCAAAATCAAGAACAGAGGATGAGCACGTTGAACATCTGTCAAAATTGTTCGAACGTCTAAGAAAATTCAAGCTCCGCTTGAATCCCAACAAGTGCACCTTCGGTGTCCGTTCAGGGAAACTGCTAGGGTTCATCGTCAGCCAGAAAGGAATTGAGGTTGATCCTGACAAGATCAAAGCCATTCAAGAAATGCCTTCTCCGAAAACTGAAAAACAAGTTAGAGGATTCCTGGGACGTTTGAACTACATCTCCAGATTCATATTCCTTATGACCGCCACTTGTGCGCCGATTTTCAAGTTATTGAAAAAGAACCAGGATTGCGTTTGGTCAGAAGACTGCCAAACTGCCTTCGACAGTATTAAGGAATATCTGTTGAATCCTCCGATTCTATCACCTCTAGTGGAAGGAAGACCACTGATCATTTACCTCACAGTCCTAGAGGACTCAATGGGATGTGTACTTGGCCAACAAGACGAAACTAAAAGGAAAGAGTCTGCCATTTACTATCTAAGCAAGAAATTTACCGACTGCGAGATTCGGTACACAAGGCTTGAGAAAACTTGTTGCGCTTTGGCTTGGGCAGCCAAACGTCTTCGCCAGTACATGATTCGTCATACTACTTGGTTGGTCTCCGAAATGGATCCAATCAAGTACGTTTTCGAAAAACCTGCTCTCATGGGAAGGATTGCCCGTTGGCAGATGTTACTATCAGAATATGACATAGAGTACCATGCTCAGAAAGCCGTTAAAGGAAGTATTTTAGCCGATCATTTGGCTCATCAACCGATTGACGATCAAGAATCAATCGGATTTGACTTCCCAGACGAAGATGTCATGTATCTAAAGATGAAAAACTGCGATGAACCGCTACCCAGTGAAGGGCCAGAACCAGGTTCCCAGTGGGGACTTATCTTTGACGGAGCAGTCAATCATTATGGAAACGGAATTGGGGCAATCATTGTTACCCCTCAGGGTTCCCACATTCCTTTCACTGCCAGACTTACGTTCAAATGTACGAACAACGAGGCCGAATACGAAGCATGTATCATGGGTCTCGAAGAAGCGATTGATTTAAGAATAAAAAACTTGGACGTATACGGCGATTCAGCCCTGGTTATTAACCAGATAAAAGGAGATTGGAACAGTTACCAATCAGGATTGATTCCTTACAAAGACTATGCAAGAAGGTTGTTACCCTTCTTCAACAGAGTCGACTTTCATCACATCCCTCGTGATGAGAATCACATGGCTGATGCATTAGCCACTCTCTCTTCCATGATTAGTGTAGGTCGATGGAATGACATACCTAAGATCGACATCATGCGCCTTGAATGGCCCGCTTACATCTTCGCGATTGAAGCAGTCATAGACGACAGACCTTGGTATCACGATATCAAATGCTTCCTTCAGAAACAAGAGTACCCATCTGGGGCACTCAGAAAAGACAGGAAAACCCTCAGAAGATTGGCTAGAAACTTCTTCCTGAGCGGTGACACTCTTTATAAGAGAAATTTTGACATGGTCTTGCTCCGATGTGTCGATAGACCAGAAGCAGACATGCTCATGAAAGAAATTCATGAAGGATCCTTTGGCACTCATGCCAACAGACACACAATGGCGAGAAAAATTCTCAGGGCCGGGTATTATTGGTTGACCATGGAATCCGACTGCTACAAGTACATGAGGAGGTGTCACAAGTGTCAGATATACTCCGACAAAATTCATGTACCGCCATCATATCTCAAAGTTCTTTCTTCCCCGTGGCCTTTTTCCATATGGGGAATCGACATGATTGACATGATTGAGCCCAAGGCTTCAAACAGACATCGGTTCATCCTGGTAGCCATTGACTATTTCACCAAGTGGGTCGAAGCAGCGTCATTCGCCAATGTAACCCGACAAGTGGTGGTCCGATTTATCAAAAACAATATCATCTGCCGTTATGGTGTTCCAAGCGAGATCATTACTGATAATGGATCCAACTTGAACAATAAGATGATGGAAGAGTTGTGCGCAGAGTTTAAGATCGAACACCATAACTCATCTCCCTACCGACCCAAGATGAATGGAGCGGTAGAGGCGGTTAACAAGAACATCAAGAAGATCGTTCAAAAGATGGTTGTAACCTATAAAGATTGGAACGAAATGCTACCCTTTGCTCTTCACGGTTATCGAACATCTATCCGTACTTCAACAGGGGCAACCCCTTTCTCTCTAGTATATGGCATGGAAGCAGTGCTCCCCATAGAAGTAGAGATCCCATCAATCCGGGTATTGATGGAAGCTCAGCTCACCGAAGCTGAATGGTGTCAAAGTCGACACGACGAACTGAACCTGATCGAAGAAAAGAGAATCACGGCACTATGCCACGGTCAGTTATATCAACAGAGAATGAAAAGGGCGTTCGACAAAAAGGTCCGACCTCGTATTTTCAAAAAAGGAGACCTCGTGCTCAAGAAGATACAATCATTTATCACTGACTCTCGGGGCAAATGGACCCCAAATTATGATGGCCCCTATGTGGTCGCGAAAGCTTCCTCAGGCGGCGCCTTGAGACTTGCAACCATGGACGGAGAGGAATTTGCCTACCCCACGAATGTTGATGTAGTCAAGAAATACTTCGCCTAAAAATAAAAAAAACGTCTTGGTGGATTGAAAACCCGAAAGGGCGGTCCAGGCAAAAGTTAGAGACATGAAAAAAAAATCATCCCGATGGATTGGAAATCTCATAGTACAATCCAGGCAAAAATTAGGGATAATGGCAAGTAACTATGTTCAACAGAGGCAAATCCCTCAGCAGCAGCAGTTACAGCATCATCTATCGGAGGAAATCTCCAGTCAAAGGTCATCTTCGACGGAAGCTCAGGATGCCCCGAATTCAAAGTTGATAGAAGGATAGTGGTCGTTATGTTTCAATGTAGCCCTTTTCCCTGTAAATTACCATTTTCTAACTTTGTATATACTCTTTGGAATCACGCGTTTGGCTGATCTCCATCTTATCAATAAAATTTGAGCCTTTGTGCTTTTGTTTGTAATTCTTTACTTGTTTTAGCTTTACAGAACGACGTTGTTTAAACTTAATCAGCGATTCTTGAAATAAAACAAAAATGAATTTACTTGTTAAAACTTTTTCTGCTTTTAAATTAAAGATGGCATTTCTTTTGACTGTTGAACATCAGAAGAACATCGATCGCTTCTCCCGAAGTATGCGAACTTCAAAGTGCAGAATCAAAGTACTCCTTCTAAGCCAGTATGCCTGAATGAAGGGATCAACTGTGTCAGAGACCTTGTTTCGTCTGACACGCCTCGGCCGAGTTCTCATCTCCTAAGCCCGATCAACATAGCTCCCAACGGGACTATCTCTCCTAAGCAAGGTGGAATTGCTATTTTGAACCAACGGTACTTCGTCGCCCCGCTATGGCCGAGTATCCGATTGTGTTCATCCATTAGTCTGTATGTCGCGTCTGTTTTGTCAGCATATACATACATACATCATGCATTTTTTACTTGCATTCACATTTCATATTGCATCACTATCACTCTAGTCGGTCTTGTCCCCTAGTGGTAGCAGTTTTCTCAATCGAGTTTATCAGTTCTTTCCTCGTCAGGAAGTGTTGCGTCTGCACAATCTCACCACCAGTGAATCTTTAGATCAGAGTCGGCACTTTGCCACTTTGATAACTTGAACCTCTGAAAGATCAGAGAACCTTCAACAGATGTCACTCTTCGCCATTGAAGATGATATCCTTGCTTTCCCGGATTAAGGAAAATCCACAGAGAAAGCCTCGTGATCAGAGATTCGGCAACACGCCAGTTTTTCTCCGAAAAGTAATTGATGAAAAGGTCATCGGCACCTCAAAATTGGACCCCATCATATGGCGTTTCTCCGGGAAGATCCCGAGAAAAGTATGATGAAAGATCCCAAACGAAAACAGTCTCTCAAGAGACTCGCTTTCCCCAGTAGAAACAAATGGCGTCTCCAACAGAAAATTTTGTACAACTCTACAACTCAGACGACTGGGTTCCCCAGCAAGTCTGACATCAAAATTTTTTCCACTCAAATGGCATCTCCCCAGGAAAATTCGGCGAGAAGTTTGAGGAAAGCCGCTATGAATAGCGTCCCTTGTCAAGAAAGTTTATTGACAAAAGAAACTAAGACAAGTTCTTGGTAGGAAACCAGGATAGAGGGGAAGTTTAAATCAGAAACTAAGACCAGTTCCTTGGTAGGAAACTAAGAACGAGGGGAGTTTTATTTCAAAAGAAAACTGAGACCAGTTCCTTGGCTGAAGACCAGGATCGAGGGGAAGTTTACATTTTCTAAGCATCATTGCTTAGCTAAAGAAGATGAATGCGTAAGCTACCATTCATAACCACCATCAAAATTTCGGATATTCCTATATTTAATCCTCTTGCACCCCGAATGCTCGAATACCTTCGTCATTCATACCTTCGGGTCCAAGAAGATTAAATAGGGGCATCTGTAATACCCCAAATTTTGACCACTTAGATTTCCCATCATTGTGAAAATCATCATCACAATATGGATGAACCATCATGCTTCATCAGTTTCCCCAAAGATGGGTTAGCATCCAATCAATCAAAATTAGGGTTTCAAGCCCTCTCTGAGTGCTTAGACAAAGGATCAATCAAGAAATGACACGATCTTCAACTTGTCTAATCTCTTAAATATCCACAATGGATCAAAAAGGACTCCCACTTCAAGGATTAAGCACAAGGCTGCTCCCTTCTAGGTGGATCAAGTCTCAAGATCGACAGTGTCACCAAATTAGGGTTTTGGTCGACCAGGGCCTCCAGATGGAAATTTTCATCTGGGCACAAGGCAATGATCCAAAATATGACCTAATATGCTTCATGGAACCTCATGAACCCATGCATCAAGTCAATTTTGCCTCAGGGGATGCATTCATAAAAAATCAGGAATTAGGGTTTCTTGACCTAATTCACCCCTAAGTTAACTTTTGGGACAAACCATGAGCCAAGACCTCAAGAGATGATTTGAGGGTCTCTAATACACCATATTGATCCATTTGGAACAATGGATTGATCCAAGAAGCTTGAGCAACAAGTTTCATTTTCATCTGCACCACAATCAGGGTTTTAAGGGAAAAGTCAACTGTAACTTTGACTTTTGACCAAGACATGCTCCCAAACCCTAAATACATGATTGAATATACCCTATGACACCCATGGAACATGTCCATCAAGTTTGATTTAGGTCAAGGACATGATTTCCTGAAGAATTGCACAGTTTGGAATTCATCTGATAAAAAGTCAACTGTGCACAAAAGTCAACTTTGACTTTTTGAGATTTTTCACCAAAATGGATTTTTAACCCTAAAATGATGTTAATGTATGATTTGAATCATCATTCATCAAGAAAAATCAAGAAAAGTGAGATAACTTGTACAAGGGGTAACCATAAAACTTAGAAATTTTTCTAAGTTAAAAATAAAGTGGCAAAGGTACCAACTTTGGAGGACCATAACTCCTAAACCACAAGGCCATTTTTTCTCATCCAAAGATGGATTTGTAGCCCTAATTATCACCTACAAAAACTTCAACTACAAGTCATTCCAATTCATTAAGGATTTTGAGTTATGGAGTGATCAAAGTGGCTGAAAAGTGAAAATGCCACTTTTTCCAACACTTAGTGAAATTTTCACTAAGTCAGAATTTGCCTTCACTTTTTGCCAAATGTAGGGGGATTTTTCACTTGGAATCAAAAGAGATCAAAACCAAACTTGTTCAAACAGTTGTTGTATCATGTAAGAGCTTTCCAAAATGGCCAAGAACATTGCCAAATTCAACCTACACCATGAGATACAACATTGCCAAATTGCCTTACTGAAATCTGTCAAGGCAAGGCAGAATTTGCATTTTGGCTCGATTTGCCAAAATCAGCCAATTGCAATTGCTCCAATCCACTTGGACACCTCAGAGGATTGAATCCAAAGGGGACAATCACTGAGCCAAGCCTCCAAGGTCCAAGGAACAAAGAATAGCATGTTGAACCTAGAATGGCCAAAATAGGGACAAGACTTCAAATTTGGAATGAGGCATTCAATGGAACCATCAAGGTGGCATGGACTGAGCCATTCTCATCTGAAATCAGTCAAGACTTATCCAAGACCAAGGGGACCAAAGCTCTGTGCCCTAACCTCTAGTCAATGGCTAGAGGAGACTTTCATTTCCATTGGCTAACATTGAGGGAACCTACTTACCAGCTGCCATGCACTATTCCTTGCAAAACAAACTTACTCTACTATAAATAGAGCTTAATTATGGCCAGTTTAAGTACACCAAAGCCATCTAACAGATGCTTTCCTCAAAATCTCTTTCTCTTGGCAAAAATTCCTTTCTTAGCAAGGTAGCTATCGGGTTTTGAGTTTGAGAGCAATTCTGCACAAACCAATCACTCACACACCTCACATACATCACATATGAGTTGATCAAACACTCACATAACTTCTGAAACATCAATTTCACAAAATCACTTGCCATCCACACAAGTTTGAAGTGAAGTTGCAGCTGAGGTGCCATAAACTGATCCAGTCTATTTCAATTCAATCCAAGTGTTCAAACACACTCCATATGGTGTAGGGAAGCTGTCCAGATCATCACAACTTGTCTGTAACACCTCCAACTCAAAATCACATCTGCTCTTGCTGTCACGACTTGGAGGTAAACACATACTTGGTCATCTCTCAATCTATGCATATTTCCTCGCACAATAATTTGGCCATATGTTCATAATCATGCATGGAATGTTTTCCCTCAATTAATTGCATTGTTTGAATCGTGTATCAAAAATCCTAGCCTTCATGCAGAAATTAGGGTTCTTGAGGTTTCTTCGTGATTTCTTGTTGTATGTTTAATTTAAATGAAATTAAAGTACATAGACATGATCGTGATGTTGAGACGAGCATAATGATATGTGGACTGCATGATATGATTACGTATTCAGTGAGATTGGATGGAAAATGCAAATCTGGGCAAACTGAAAAACGCGCGTGTTCTTGGCGCCATTTTTCATATATTTGAATATTTGAATTTTGTGATTTTGTTTAATTGATTCAAAAATTAATTTCTCTCTGAGTTTTAATGATTTTGAGTTGATTCTTTTTTTTAATAATTCACAAAAATGTTAAAATATTTTATTTTATCAAAAAATCCCAAAAATATTATTTATTTCATATAATTGATATTTTTGTAAAGAATTAATATTTTGATTGTTTTTGGCATTTTAAATATTTTTTCTACATTGATTTTGCAACTTTTAATGCTTTCTAATTATTTTGTAGGTCAATACTTAATTTTTGAAGCATTAATCCAAGATCACAATTTGTTTTTCACATGTTAAACAATTTTTTATCATTTTAATTGAATTTTTATTCAATTAAATACACTTTGAAAACAAATTAGGGTTTTGGATTAATTCAACCCTCATAAATCATTTTCAAAACTCTTTGGGCCTCTATTAGAGTGTAAGACCCAATCCTTTTTGACCAAAACTTTTTGGGCCTCACTTATTGTATAAGTCCCGATACCGTCAAAAAACAAACGGCGCGATCGTCGCCTTTTCAAAAATCACCTGGGCCTACCCTCGAGTAGTAAGACCCATTTATTCATCTCAAAACTCTTTGGGCCTCTTGAGAGAGTGTAAGACCCATCCCCCCTTGTACAAAAACTTTTTGGGCCTCACTCATTGTATAAGTCCCTCTGTACAAGTAAACGGCGCGATCGTCGCCCGTTTAAAAATAAAAACCATTTGGGCCTACCCTCGAGTAGTAAGACCCATTTCTTTTTCTTTAAAACACTTTGGGCCTCTTGAGAGAGTGTAAGACCCATCCCTTTGTACAGAAAACCTTTTTGGGCCCCAGTCACTTGTATAAGTCCCTCTGTACAAATTCAAACAGTGCGCTCACTGATAAAACCCTGGGCCTCTCCTTGAGCTGTAAGCCCCAAATCTTTCTTTTTCAAAGCACTTTATCCTTTGATTTTGAATATATTGTTCTTTTCAATCTTTCTTTGTTGAACAACTAACCAAACAGCATGGAAGCACTACAACCGAGTAAGTGGTTATCGCTTTCATTTACTGCTTTCATATTATAAACTGTATTGTGGGGCTGCTCACTGTAAGTCTCCTTTCATAAACTCATATCTACTGTGTAATAATAGTATAGATATTTCGAGTTTCCCCGGCAACTACGTCTAGAACTAGGTGATGCCGTTTCACTTATTCGTAGAAATAGATGCCTAGATCCCCAATAGGAGCACCAGATACAGTCTTCTCTTCGGCTGTCCTCCTTAGGAATTGTCAAGGAACTCTATTCCCAAAGATGAATGTATTCTCCGTGAATGGCATCTTTGAGTTTCTTCCAAATTCTCGAACTTTCCTGACTTGATCTATTCCTTGTGGATAGCTTGCCTTGAATGTCTCGGAGTTTGGGTACCCACTACGGTCATAATCTTGGACCTTAACTAAGGAACCCTCTTTAAAAGCTAAAAGTCGCTGGATATTAAACCTCGCACGTTTACCAGTGGTTTTCATCTTTAAAAGAGTTATCTCTCCTAATGGAAAGGAGATGATAGACCCATGGGCTTCTTAAAAGCATCGACCTCCTCTTGGGCATTATTCAAGGACCCTACGGCTTCTTAGAAGTATTCACAGCCTCCTCTTAGGCTTCGTATAATGATCTCTTCCTCCGGGAATGATAGCCTTCTCTTGGGCTTCGTACAAGGACCCGTCGGCTTCTTAAAAGATTCCAGCCTCCTCTTGGGCTTCGTACAAATTGTCCCGACGACCTCCTAGTGGTATAGGAACAGAACCTAGTCATCCTCATAGAACAGTCCTTTCATAGAGTCTACTACTGTTTCTCAAAGCATAGTACAAAAGATAAAACTCTAGACTTGGACAGTCTAACTTCCTTGAGTCTCAAAGACATTCTCAAGCACCCTTCGTTAAATAGGAAGGAAACCCGCAGACTCGGATAGTCTCAATACCCTTTGGATTTCCCGTTTCCCCAAAGAAAAGGAAATATCCCTGATCCTCAAATTAAATCCCTGCGTACAGTGTTACTCATATAAGAACTGGTTTTCTCTTTTAAATCAGTATATTGGATCTGTCACTCAACTGAAACAGTTACAATAGCCTCCATCTCGGGCTTCGTACGAGATACCAAAATTCTCCCCAGTGAAGTCAAAACAACCTTTTAGCTTCTCTCTCAGGCTTTGTATGAGACACAAAAGATTCCCTCGTTGAGTCAATCACCCCTTTTTTTGCCTCCATCTCGGGCCTCGTACGAGATATAAATCCCTTAAGCAAGAGTCGAACTCTTTGCTAACCTCCTCTTAGGCTTTGTATAACGATATGCCCCACTAGGTCAAAAACCTTTAGCCTCTCTCTCGGGCTTTGTACGAGACACAAAATAGCCTCCTCTTAGGCTTTGTATAATGATTTTCCTAGCGGAAATTAGCCTCCTCTTAGGCTTTGTATAAGAAAACCACTGGTTGATCCAATCAACCTTTTAGCATCAAAGTTGTGCCTCGTTCACAGTACACAAACATCAACAACTCCTTTCCCTTCATCTAATCGCTGTAAGCGGCAAGCCTCTGGATCATCTATATCCATGCCACTGTCCCTCTTTTAGCATGAGAAATTCCTAAGGAAAGATGGCATTGCTCTATACTGAGTTAAAGTCTTCTCCTTCAGGTTAAAACCCTTTCTTCGGAAATTATGGCATTGCTCGGATCCGCGTATCCCAGTTAAAGTAATTCTCCTTCTCCCCTCTTTAGAGATGACAAATTCTCTCTAAAGTCGAGGTCTTTTAGCTTCACATCTTGGGCTTTGAACAAGATACAAATCACCTTTCGCTTCACGTCTTGGGCTTTGAACAAGACACCAAAAACCAATTTCCTCCCATAGAATAGGAGGAACTACGAACGCTCTGATTTCCCTGTTTCGGTAAACGGGAATACGTAGGCATAAGATCGAAAGAAAAGATCTTAGCGAGCGCAATCAACAAAAAACCCAAATCCCATATCTCCATCAATTAAAAGCAGTAATTCAAAAGCATCAGCCCTAACATCCTAATCCTTATTCCCCGCCAGAAACCCTTTGCCTAGAAAAAAAGAAAGAAAGAACCGTATTGGCGAAATACGAATAACCAGTACAAAGGCCCCCCACATTGATAGCATCCGTAACCTAACAGACCGCTGTTTAAACTTAGTATGCAAGCAGGGTTAATTGGAGACATCTATTTCCCTTCCTTATTCAGCTCACAATAGGATAAAAAATGAATCGACCTGTAGTTTTAAGCTCAAACCACAGAGAGTGACCAACGCTTAAGAACCGCGTCCAAAATCGTTCGCTACATCCTCCTCTAGTATCTCTTGATGAGCTAGTCTCAGCGGATCTCCTTGAGCAGCCTGCACCATATACGGATGTGACACCCTGAAGAACCATCTGATGTACCCCCCGACGTGGCTCCATTCATTCGGGGCTATAGTAGCCCATGCCTCCTCTGGTACCAGATGACTCTCATAATCATCTAACATCTCCTCTATCTGTGTACGAGTCAAGGCAGGAGGAACATAGATAACAAGGTGTCTAGGGATGGTCTAGGTGTATCCGAACTGCTGCATGGCATGCTCAGGCCGATGAGGAGCAGTAAGACGCGATCCGCAGGCCAACCACTCAGAGTAGCATTATCTCGTCAAATGGTCGCGTCTGACAGTGATCCATGCAGCTGTTGAAATGCATGTCCTCAACAACCAAACAATCAATATAGAATATGAAAGGCTCGACTGCCCAGTTCCTCTCTGAGAGGGATAAAAGCACAGGCACACAACAAATCCTCAGTGTAAGTCGACACACTCGCCCAACCGGTGATGTGCGGGAAGTGCTGGAGGATCCAAGGCTGAAATAAAAAATTTTGGAAGACATGAATCATCAGCTATGGTTTTGTAAATAAATAATGAAAATGACAAAAAAAATTCAAAGATCAAGAATTATTCTCACCAGTAGTCTCACGCTGTCTGTGACCTGCTTCGTCCTCCACAGACAACCCTCTATCAACTTCGAATAAAGATAGATCAGGCAAGCCACCTCCCAGTTGTATTCATGGATCCGATGTAGATCAAAGAAGTACCGTAGGTAGGCAACGTCAGTATAAGTTGCACTCGTTTGCACAAAAATGCAAGGGCCAACCAAAAAAAGAAAATATGCTCTCAAAACATGTGTCTTGTGTACCATCACCTGCTCAGCATCACCATGTGCTTGTTGTGCCTTCTCGATCTCGACCACATAGAGCTTCCTCAAGAAATCAAATCTAGCATAAGCACCCCTGATCTTATCAACCTAATCCATCGCCTCCCCTGGATCAGCCTCCACATGTTGTACCATCATCTCGACTACCTTGTATATAGTCATCCTTTTATGATCGAGGAATCTCCCCCTGATCGGAAGATGCAACAAACACGAGACATCGTACAGTGTGATAGACATCCCACCATGCAGGAGATGAAATGAAGAGATATCTAAGTGCCATCTCTCCACGAATGCATTAGGCATCCCGTGGTTGACCAGAGTGTAACCGATCATCCATAGGTCCTTCATACTAAATAAGGTCAGAATCGACTGAAACCAATATGCCTCTTGCTGAGGCAATGTAGCAACCTTCCTCCCGTGGTTAAGAAACTTCTGGGGATCACGCTTCTAAAATTTGTCAGAAATAATCAATGTCAGGAATAATCAGTATCAGAATTATAAATGCTAGTAATTACAATTAACGCATAAAAAATAAAGAATCCAACTAACGCTATCTATCCATCCTAAATATTTATGGCAGTGTGGTCTCGATAGAGAGGAAGCAAGGATAAATCATATGGACCTCCTCCAAAACACTCTGGCTCGGCATCTGCAATAGCCTCACCCTCCGGAGGTGGCACTGGATCAACAGTATGAGGTGGGTTTGGAACAACAACATCATCCGTAGGAAGTGGCACTGGTGAATCCTGACTCATGCGGGAGGATGGGAGAAATTACGCGTCAGATGGTGAATGTCGCCTCCTACGAGAAGAAGAAGAAGAAGGTGGAGTGGCCTGAGGTGAAGCACGAGCTTCAGGAGTAGACGGTGCCCTAGAAGTTGACGCCTCTGCTTGACAGCCTCCGAAACCTACTGGCTCCGCTCCCGCCGAACAGATGTGTGTTAAGAAACCTTGCCATGTCTCAGTCTGTCAACTCTGTCAGCCATTATGCTTGTAAGGTAAAGTAAGGCATATCATTAGTGCACACAAACAAAACACACAAGCAAAAAAATTAAAAAATAAAACTTATTAAAGGAAATTCCAGAGATACATCTCCAGAAGCACCATTAAATTAAAACGTTGAAACATTCCAGAGATGCATCTCCAGAAGCACCATTAAACTAAAACGTTGAACAATTTCGGAGATTCATCTCCTGAATTCCCTAAAGTATATGAAACGCTGAACGAATCCGGAGATGCATCTCTGGAATATTCTATAACTCAGAAGTTGTGTCAATGGCGAATGTGCCACATACAACTTGACAAAAATATGATTTGATCACGAATTTCAGCCAACAAATAAGTTATACACTAAGTCTAAACTATATTACATGTGATTCCTACACATTTCTACCCTTAATCATTGATTTCTACACATTTACACTAAAACTCTAAATTTACCGAAAACTCAAAAAACTTACTTGAAATTTATGGTTTTGTTGCAGTTAAATGATGTTGTAGATGATGTTTGATGTTCCTTTGAGTTTCTTTGAGCATTGTTTGATGAATTTTGATTTTATGAAGTTTTAGTGTATTGAGAGGTTGAGTTGAGTTTGAAGAAAAGTGTGAAATGGGGAAGGAGAAGAGTCTGGCGCGACTTATGCTCCAAAATTTTCTGGAGATATATCTCCAAAATATTTCAACGTTCACTAATATTTGGGTGCATCCGGAGATATATCTCCGAGTCAGGGGGAATTTGTGGAATTTTACACAGTGCAGTAGAATTATTAAGAATGCAATAAGAAATAATCAACAATTAAATCCTCTAAAGTCAGCCCACTGAAGCAATTATCTCCAAACAAAGTATAGTACCCCCCCTAAATCTTGAGATGATCCTGTCCTAAAACTACACCTGATCAGAAATATCAGTCTCCAAGAAATAATTACACAATACTCCCTCCGTTCCTTTTTAAGTGTCATCTTTTAGAGAAAAGAAACATTGTTCCTTATTAAGTTTCGTCTCAAAGTTCAATGTAGTATTGACTATAGTATTGTCAAAATTATCCCTATTCATTTATTACGGAGAGAGAAAAAATTTAAACAAATTACTAAAAAGTTAAGGGTAATGTAGGAAAAAAATCATTGTTTAAAAAGTAACAACAATTATTAGTTGTCTTGATATGTGCAAAAAATAAAAAAATAACACTTAAAAAAACTGAGGGAATACATTGCAAGATCTTGTGACATCTATCTCATATGAGTGTTATCATGAGCAACTAATTCTAGGATCTCAAAAATCCTAAACCACTGCACATCACCCTAGTAAATTGTTAAAATGTATTAAAATATCTATATTTTACACAAACCTATTTTAAGAGTCTGTCTTTGATACTTTATAGAAAAATAATATATTCAAATATAATTTTATATTAAATGTTAGCATAGTCTCAAAGGGAGTTTTTTTTAGCTTGATCATTTGTGATTTTTTGTACTCTTTTAAATAGGTAAAATTGTTCATCAAAATATTTATATTTATCAACTTCAAAATAAGAGATTGTTGAGTCAAAGCTAGTTTGAAGAATAATACTCTTTAATTTGAGTTTGATAATAACAATGAGTATCATAAAAAGTTTATTATTTAACATGTGTGTCGCGGCGGGAAATTTTTTTGCGATTAAGTTATTGATTACCTTAACTCAAAAAAGTAAGAGTCACCATCGAACTTTATTGTTTCTAAAGGAAAAAGGGAAAAGGTTGAACAAAGCTCACAAAAAGGTAAGAACCAAAAAAGAGAGACCTGGATATGGGGGTTGTTTATGCAAGGGGAAGGTATTAGCACCCCCACATATGTGGTACTTCAAAAGAACTATTTGGTTATCTGTGTTTAAAAAGGTTAAGTTGTTTGTTGATTGATTTTAAATGAAAATACATTTTGTCATATTCGAGTGAAAAACTCAACTTACTACCCACAAGCAGGGCCGTCTTTGAGGGTGTGCAAGGCGGCCTATAGCACAGGGCCTCACACTTTTTCATGCTTACGATATGGTTAAAAAGGCCTCCAAAAACATATTCAACTGTTAATTTAGGGTTAAATAGGGCCCCATAAAAAATATTTCATGACTAAACTGAACCTAACTTAAATTTCTTGCACATGGCCTCTCACAAGTTTGAGACGACTCTACCCACAAGTATGAGGAAATGAGCATTTGCATCAATCTTGATATGGAGAAATTTACTTGAACTTTCTCACAAGTACATGTCAACATTCAAGTGGAAAATGTCAATCATTTCTCAACATCTTGTAGAAGTATAGTGGTTTGCATCACTATAAGAATAGACAAACATCTAATCTTTCTGAAAAAAGGCTCTTAAAGAAAAAGGGTGCACCAAGGCACAAAGAGAAGTTTGATGAGGTTTGTATTTTTTAGAGGTTTTTAAAAGAGTTTGAATATGCTTGAGTATTTTAGCATTTATTAGGAAAAAAGATTTTCTAGATAACTTGACAAAGTCAAGGTTTATTGAGAAAAATGTGAAGCTTAAAACAAGAAGTTTTTTAAAAAGGGAGAAGTTTTGAAAATTTAAGAAGGGGGGGGGGGGAGATGAAGAGACTATCCTAGAACATAAAGTAAATAGTCTCATTGTCAGGTGGCCCAAGAGAAATCCTTTGTGTGTGCAAGTGAACTAACCACAAGAAGAGCAAGCATTTGACATTGGTCAAAATAAGCAGTCATTTCCCTTTGGATTGAGCCACAAGATGAACAAACGCATAAGCAGATGAATACCACAAGGTCCAGACAAAGATCACAAGGTCTCTGATCAAAGCCAAGTCTCAGATGAATCAAATGCCCAGATGAATCATTCCAAGCAAAGGAAAAGAAACCCTAGATCTAGGTCCAATAGTCCAAAGTCTCCAAGCATAGGATAGTAACACAAAGTCCAAATGAGAGCCACATTAAGTTTTTAGGGTTTCGATTATTTATTAATGTTTTTGTTCTTTTGAAGATAAAGAAAAGCAAAAAGCGAAAGATAAATCATAAAATAAAAACACATATAACGATGCTTGAATGTAAATGCTCAAATGTAAATGACATAAAATAAATTGCATAAAAGTAAAGAACAATAAAGTAAATGCTTGAAACTAAAGTTAGGAGTTAGTAAAATTATGAGGAGTTAATGTTAGTGTTAATGAGAATTAAATCGATATGGGACAAATTTAGTGCTATGTTAAGAAAGCGTAATTGGACTTATGTAGAAGTAAAAACTATTTGAGGCCGGTCAATAACAATTTATGTGTTATACATATTAGAGAAATGACACAAAGTCATTCTCCTAAAACAATGTAACACAAGTCTAAACTAAACAAGAAGAAGAAAGAGAAGGAGAGAGAGATGATCAACCACAAAGGCAAATGGGATTATCTATCTTCAACTTCAATCAATCCTCTTCATGATACCTTGAGATAAACTTATCATCAATCCAAAATACCAAAAATGATAAAATGATCATTTAATGATAAGTTTGAAATGAAGAAAGTTCAATCTATCAAGACATCAATTCAAAGTCCAATTGAACAAGATAAAGCCTCAATCATCCACAAATGATCAAACTCAACAAGATCCAAAGCATAAAATGGACCAAAATAAAAAATTAAAAAATTAAAAACAAATTTAAAGGATTTAAAATGAAAAATAAAGAGAAAATACCAAAGAGGCATCAAAACATCAAATAAATGTCCCAAAAAATTTGAGAAAATCACAAATACTATAAGTAATGAGATCTCAAAAGTTGGGATTAAAAATATTTCAAAATAATTAAAAATAAATTGTTAAAAATAAATTAAAAGTAAAAATAAAGAGAAAATAACAATAAATACTAAAAATCACTTTAAAAATCTGAAGAAAATAAACATATGTGATAAATATTTTTAGAAATTTATGAAAAAAATTTGAGTGAAAAAGATTTTAGGAGGTATTTTTAATGATATTTGAAAGAAAAAGAAATAAAATTAAATTTAAAACCAAAAGAAATAAAAACCAACTACTATGTTAGGTGTCACACGCTGGTTGGCTGAGAAATTCAAATTTGCCACCATTGCTTGCGAAGACCTTCGTCGTCTTCAACCTCTAGCCGAATCTGCAGATCCTTGAACTTTGAGCTTCAAGCTCAAACACCTCATGCTTAAGCTTTTACTCATGTCATCTGTAACACCCTAAACCCCCGCGAAAATTAATAACAAAATATCAGAGTAAAAATAACACACATAGATTTAGGATGCTACTTTCAACTATTCAACTTCTCATGCATACTAAAAGTAATACATCAACATCGAAATTAAAAGAGTAATAACACATAACAAAGTAAATCTAAAACATGTTCAACCACACATAACATCATCAAATAAAAGAGTAATAACACATAACAAAGTAAAGGACTCTAAGCGTTCCGACAACCCGGTGTTACAATCAGAGCAGACGTGACTCGATGATATAAAAGAGAAGACCTCGTCCTTGCTAACTCCAACTCCGAACTACTCCTGCGTATCTGCACGTTACCCACGTGGAGGTAAAATTCAAACAGAAGGGGTGAGATTCTCAAAATCACATAAGAAAAGCATAATATACGTATGAAAGAACATAATTCTTATACGACTCACCCTAACAACACAACATCCACACAAATACGACAACATCAACACAACACGAATATCCATACAGGCATACAATTTTATGCATCACAACACGACACAATGCAATGCAATGAGACCTACGACTTGACTCAATGCATGTGGTACCAATTCGACCCCTGTTTCATGGTCATAATCCCCGTCAGGATTTCATAATAGTCGCTCACACCCCACATGGGCACACGACATCCGTGATCGCTCACACCCCACATGGGCACACGATCACCAGTAATCACCCACACCCCACATGGGCACACGATTACCTCAACAACAACAACAACACCAACACGATTCTATTTCAAAGAATCCGGATAAGACGCTCACACCCCACATGGACACACAGCTTATCACACAACTTATGCAACATGTTATGCACTTAACCACAACATCATACCACATCATAAGCAACCATTATTGCATTTACAAGTTATGCCACAACACAACATGCCATAACTAATCAACAACATCATCATACAACATCATAAGCAACAACCATTATATTTACACGGTATGCCACAATAACTCAACAACAACATCATGCAATATCATAAGCAACAACTATTTCACTCAACAACAACATACAACAACGACGTAAGGTATATGACTAGTATATCACCAATACATTACCTCATGACTGCCTAACATACAACATATACCTGCTCAAACATGCAAACATTTCAATCCACAACAACGACACGCATTCGCACAACCGAATTCCACATTTCACGGTTCAACACGTCGAAACATACACGGAAACACATACAACGTGTCGAATAGTTGGAATTCTGTCATTGAAAATAATTTTAACAGAAAGTACATAAAACCAGCTTTCCAACGATTTGAACGTCGCCTTAAACGGACTTACGGATCAAAAGTTATGATTGAAACCGTATTTGGACCCAAAGCTGCCTAGCTGCGATGGGGCATCACGGCGTTCGCCGTAAGGCTAAAGGCGCTCGCCATTGCCCTGCAGAATGCAGACTTCTACATTTTTCAGCGTTGGAGGCCTTCCGGACCTCCGATTTCGATTCCGTAAAAACCCCCAAACTCAGAATTCAAAATCCTACCTCATACCACAATTATAAGAAACCTAAAATACATATTTGTAGATCCTCCCATCATTCATACATCATAAAATCATCAATCCTTCATGTTTATGTGCCAACCCTCAAAACACAACAATGGAGGAAAGCATATCAACAATCAAAACAGAATTATCATACTCATGGTAAACGAAATTCAACATATCACATCATCAATTCTCATCAATTAGAACACATTCTAACACCACAAACATAACTCAAGCATACACATACAACCACAACAATTCATATAAACACAACTTAACACACATCAACCGATCAATTGTACAATTTCCTTTTTTCAAACCTCTGACATACAAAAAACCCCCAATCTCCTAAATCAATACAACCACCTAGGAATGATCGTACAAGTTTATCTACCCTCATACAAAGATTATGCAACCCTTAGATATTAAAGAATTCTCACCCTTACCTTAGATGAAGATTCTTCCGATGTCTCAAAGCTTGCTAATGAAGACAAAATGATGCTCAATTTATAGGAAAGGTAGTGAGGCCGTGGTACGTGCTAAATTTGATCTCAAACGTATGAACCAAGCTGAAAAAATTCTAGATCCAAACCGTGTGAAAAGTTCGCACGAATGATCGGGTGTATAAGATCTAACTGCAAGTGCACAACCTATCATGTAGTTTTAAAATATATCGATCCCACAGAGACCAATAGTCAAAGATCTATTATTTCTAGTTGTTACGGTGTTTATCTAAGGCGAATGAAATAGTTAAAAGGAAGGAAACGAAATAAAAGGATTTAATAAAAATAGATGAATAACAATTCTGGAATGTAATTCACATCAATCGACAATGCTCTGATTGTCTCTATTAAGATAACTTACGGGGAAATGTTTCCTATTTAGAAAAGAACTAATTTAACAGGAACTGTGGCTTTCGCGTATTCAGAACCGAGTTTCACTCTCTAATCTATACCCTCCATTTGTCACATATGGAAGGCGCTTACCGCGTTAAAGTAGTAAACTCACTTTTAAGAAATTAGACTCTTAACTTAATAGAAAAGTTATTTTGATTGGAAAGTTTAACTAAAAAGGGTTCCTGGCTCTCACTCAGGGAACCGGATCCTAAACCAATAAACGCGTCCGTAAATAGTTTTAAAACCTCCTTCTAGAAAGGTTAAAGCTTCCTAATTAATTAACAAAGTGCTTTCGCGGTATTTGTTAACCAATGACAAACCAATTTTAGTCTTTAATGTTGGACGAATTTCGATCTTACCCGACGTTTTCACTGCATCACTTTCGTGAAGGCAGATTAAAATAAGTTCAGAAAAATTGTGTTTAAATCAAAACAGCCCACAAAGGTAATCTTAAGGAGACAACATGTAGAACATCTTCTATTGACGATCCTCACATGTCAGCATCCAATAATTTAGCCAGACATGTTTAGGGAAAACAAAACATAGATGGTTTTAAGTGCAGAGGTAAACATAATGACGGGTAAAAACGTTATGAAATTAATTAAGACGAAGAGGACAAATGCGATTAAATAAGACAAGGAAAATAAAGGCAAGACAAAGTAAATGTAAATGCTGAATGAAATAAAAACCTGCTCCAAACAGAGTCTTAAATCTGATACAAATTGCGATAACTTGAAATAAATATTGACGTAATGTAAATGACAGAAATGAAGTGTTTTGGAAATAAACAAGGTGCTCCAAACTGGATACAGACTCGATCGACAGTGCAATAATCCTCCGGTGTGAAGAGATTATTGCTTTACAATTCGAAAATATTTTGACTTAAGTTTGCATAAGCTTGGATACCCTGGAAAATGTCATGAAAGGGGTATTTATAGGAGTCTAAAACCCTAGAAATCACCAAGGAATCACTTACAGGTCGTGGAGAAAATGTAGGGACGATTTGTGGAGGCTTGGAGACCAAGCATGGTCTGTTCCCAACCGTTTGGGCTTTTCAAGGGTGGCGACTGCCACAGCCTCGTGGAGACTGCCATGCTCACAAGAACACCCATGGCACCCCTAGGATGAACGCCATGGTGGTCGCCATAGGTGTAAGTCCGCTCCAATTCTTCGTTTTTCGTCCATTTCGCTTCGTTTCTTTTGCCCACAACTCCTGATTAGTAAATCCCCTGAAACAAAGGAAACACACTAGCATAATTGTGGAAACGTAATTAAACAATAGGAAAATATGCATAAGCCAAGTCAAATAAACGATAGTTTTAGGTGTCATCAAACGCTCCCACACTTTAACCATTGCTTGTCCTCAAGCAAAATGTAAGTAAAATAGGTGAACTCAATAGTTACCGTGGGCTTTAAAAAGACTACACTTTAAATATATTACATTAATAGGTACTAAGTTACTGAAAACAAAAGCATCGTAATAACACATTCCTTATCTTACGGTCATAAGTCTCTCCCTTATACAGACCAATCCGAATCATATTATTATTCTTTGGCCTACCTTACCCCTCCCTTTCTAATCCTTTTTCATTCAGGCGCAATCACATTAAGCCCGTTATATTGTACTCGCATGGTGAACAAACCTGTTGGTGATCCTGATCCATATTTGTGTCAAAATTCAACACTTTATGCTATTTTTCAACACTGACACATAACCATAATTTTTAAAGGTTCCTCTACCATTAGGCTAAGTACTCGGGTGAGGTTTACCTAACTTAGAAGGCGAATTTTCTTTTCAAATCATTTTCTTTTTATTCTCTTTTTTTTCTTCCTTTTGACGGGATCATTCACTTATTTGCATCGGTTTATTCACTTAGCGGTAACTTAGATGGTGCTGACTGCTAGAATAAACTACTTAAGGATTAATTTAGAGGTGAGAACTTAAGGCTAGAGCATAACAATTATCCAAATCAATCTCTATATTTGAGAGATTTACGGTGTTAAAACGATACTGATGTTTCAGGACTTCTCCCAAAACTTTATAACATGTCTTAATAGCCTACACAATGTTTCTTTTTGAAAAATATTTCGGTATGGCTAAAGAAAAGGAAGAAAATTAATAGATAACAAAAACTACGCCTAAAGACCTGACAATACATATAATGACTAAATAAAAGCAAAAAAAGTAGAATAAAGCAATAAATCTAACTAGAAAGTAGTAAAATTCCTCTCCCACACTTAAACCAAACATTGTCCTCAATGTTTTAATCCAAGGTGAAGGAGAAATGATAGAACCTGGTGTGTGATCAGATCAGGGGCCTTGACGACCATGAGTTCTCCTTAATGAATGAATCTCCTGGAAGAGGTGGTCCATTTGTTCTGCTAACCTGTCAGTTTGATCCCTTTGATTACAACGACGAGCCATGATTTCCTTTCTTAACGTGAAAAGCTCATAGTCAATATAATGTGCATGTTGATCTTCAGGTTCGGTAGGAGTCTCAGGGGGTGATGGGTTTTTATCTAGGTTTTCTAATTGGTACCGCCAGTTGTTTTTGTTATGGACACTAGTGAACTCGTGGTTTGGTAGGGTGAAAAGATGGACTACTTCATAATTGATAAGAATTTTGAATTGGTCATGTCCTTCGCGCCTCACTAAACTACGGTTTAGGCAGTGGTCAATATCTAAGAGATTGTACCCACATGTCGGGGTTAGATTAGCCACTTGATTTCGCATGCCCAACGTAATTGCAATATGGGTGACTAATCCACCTACATAAATGTTTTCGACTCTTTGTTTGACAACCTTTTTAAGATTGGTTAGTAGGAAGGTTGCAGAGTTTATAGGGCGATTCTGAAAAATGCTTAAGATTAAAAACATCTCTTTTTTGCTTACACAAATTTGGTTATTGGCTTTTTCAAAGAATGTTTGGGCGGCTACCATGTGAAAGTACCTAATGGTAGGATTATGGATTATGGTGTTATTCATAGCCTCATGATCAGGGGGAAAATCTTCAGTGATCCCTCCCTAGAAGTAATCTAATTCACCTTGCATATTATCATGTACTTCGGAATAGGCACTGGGGTCATGCTGAAAGGCAAGGCATCTGGCTAGCTCTCTATTGGTGATCCTATAATCCAGGCCAAATAATCTAAAGGTAGCTAAGCCTCTGTCTTGTCCTAATCCAATATGAGGCTGAAAACGGAATGAACTTAGAAATTTTAGTGTTAGGCTTCTGTAGGTTGGGTGCTTCGAGACGGAAAACCTATCCCAACTCATTTGGCTAAACATAAAACGGACACTGTCAATAAGTCCCAGCTGGACCAAGGAAGGAAAATCCGGACACCGAATAGGTGAGATGGTTTTCTCAGCTAGGGCAGCAAAGCTCCTTCTCTGGTTATCATTTTTGAAACTGATTTGTGTCTCGTCAGCTGGCTGCATCCTGAAATATAGTTAGTTGATATAATCTGCCTAAGTAGAAGGTTGTTGCCCTGAAATTAAAACACACATAAGTTAGAGATTATTTAAAAAAAGTAAAAGAAATAACCGGAGAGGATAAAGTGAAAAGAAAAACCATGGGTTGCCTTCCATACAATGCTGTGTTTAACGTCGGTAGCTCGACGAATGTTAAAATCAAGTTGCACCAGTAACAGGGGGTGGTTTGGAAAAAGTAAGACGATCATGGGTGATGTTAGCCTCACTGCTGTTGTAAAGTTTCAATCTTTTCCCATTCACAATGAAAGGACTCGTAGATGGACTTTTAATTTCAACCGCCCCAGATTGTAGGACTCTTGTGACTTCGAAGGGTCCAGTCCATCTGGAGCGTAGTTTACCAGAAAAAAGTTGCAATATAGAGTTGAACAAAAGTACTGGGTCGCCTATATTGAACTCTCTCCTCGCGGTTCGCTTATCATGCCATGCTTTAGTCTGTTCTTTGTAAATTATAGCATTCTCACAAGCATCTCTTCTAATTTCTTCTAATTCGAGGATGTCCAACAAGCATTTATTACCCGCCTTTAAGTAATCCATATTTAAGATTTTTATAGCCTAATAGGCTTTGTGTTCTAGCTCGAAAGATAGGTGGCATGATTTTCCATAAACCAGATTAAAGGGTGTTGTCCCTATAGGAGTTTTATAGGCAGTCTTATAGGCCCATAGTGCATCTTGAAGTTTAGAGGACCAGTCCTTTCTAGAAATAGTGACAGTTTTCTCTAAGATCTGTTTTATTTCTCTATTTGAGACTTCGACCTGTCCACTAGTTTGTGGATGATAGGGCATTGCTACCCTGTGTTTTACCCCATATTTTGCTAAAAAGTTATCGAAGATTCGTGAGATGAAATGGGATCCGCCATCGCTTATGACTAGGCGAGGGACTCCAAACCTTGGGAATATGTAGTTCTTAAACATTCTAATCACAACTCGTGCATCGTTAGTAGGTGAGGCAATAGCCTGGATCCATTTAGATACGTAATCGACTACAACTAATATATACTTATTTCCCATGGATGATGGAAACGGTCCAATGAAATCTATTCCCCAAACATCGAAAATTTATACTTCTTGAATGTTCCTAAGGGGCATCTCATCACGTCTGGAAATGTTTTCAATGCACTGGCAGTTGTCGCATTAGACTATGTAGGCATGCACATCGCGCCATAAGATGGGCCAATAGAGGCCTACTTGAAGGATTTTTGTGCAGGTTTTTGATGTGCTAGCATGGCCGCCATAAGGTGCAGAGTGGCAATGAGTTATTATGTTTTCAACTTGCTCTTCAGGGACGCAGCGACGAAATATGCCATCTGCTCCTCTCTTGAAAAGTAGTGGTTCATCCCAGTAGAAATGTTTTATGTCATGTAAGAACTTTTTCTTTTGTTGATAGGTCAGATCAGGGGGTAGAATATTATATTCTAGATAGTTAACAAAATCAGTGTACCAAGGCACGCTTGTTATTATCAAGGCAGATTCTATTTTGGGCTCGGATTCATCATTATCTGGATCTGCCCATTTCTAGACTGATGCTACTAATCTATCATAGGTGAAGTCATTATTGATGGGAATATGATATGGTTTTAAATATTCTAATATTGAAAGGTGGTCAGCTACTACATTTTCAGTCCCTTTTTGTCTCAAGTTTCAAGATCAAATTCTTGTAGTAGGAGAATCCTAAGGAGTAGTCTGGGCTTTGCATCCTTTTTCTTTAGAAGGTATCTTATGGCAACATGGTCGGTGTATACTATAATCTTGGCTCCAACTAAATAAGAACACAATTTGTCTATTGCAAATACTACGGCTAGGAGTTCTTTTTCTGTTGTGGCATAATTTAGTTGAGCGGCGTCCAGTGTTCTACTTGCATAATATATCACATGCATTTTATTTTCGGTTCTTTTCCCTAGCACAACACCGGCGACAAAATCACTTGCATCTCACATGATTTCGAATGACTTATTCCAATCTGGGGGTTGCTGTAGCGAGCAATTTTTGGACATGGTTCTTAAGCACTGCCACTCTGGGGTACTACAGGTTGATTCATTTTTTATATTATTGAAGCTCATGAAGGAAGAGAAATAGATGTCTCCAATTAACCCTGCTTGCATACTGAGTTTAAACAGATGACTGTTGGTTTACAGATGTAGTTAAGATTGTGGGCCTCTCTCTGCTTATTTTGTTAAGAATGAAATGATGGGACTATTGGTGGGAGGTTTAAGACTGATGCTTTTTGATTGATTGGTGGAGATACTGGATTTTGGGTTTTTTTTATTAGTATGCTCGCTAAGATTTTTCAATCTTATGCCTACGTATTCCCGTTTAACGAAACAGGGAAATCAGAGCGATCGTAGTTCCTCGAATTCTATGGGAGGAAAAAGGTTGTTTTGGTGTCTTGTTCAAAGCCCAAGACGTGAAGCTAAAGGGAGTATATGTATCTTGTTCAAAGCCCAAGACGTGAAGCTGAAGGGTCTATTTGTATCTTGTTCAAAGCCCAAGATGTGAAGCTAAATGGTTTTTTAGAGAAAATTTGTCATCTCTAAAGAGGAGTTGTTGATGTTTGTATACTGTGGCGAGGCACAACTTTGATGCTAAAAGGTCGATTGACTCAACCGGGGTTTTCTTTATACAAAGCCTAAGAGGAGGCTATTGACCCAACAAGAGGGTGTTTTTTATATGTCTCGTACGAAGCCCGAGATAGAGGCTAAAGGGTTTTGACTCAACAAGAGAGTCTTGAACAAATGATTGACTCAACAAGAGAGTCTGGAGGTTGTTTGACTCAATGAGAGAGTCTTTTATACTTAACAAGAGAGTGTTTTCTATCTCTTACGAAGCCCGAGATGGAGGCTGAAAGTGGTTTGACTCAACAAGATAGCCTTTTATACTCAACAAGAGAGTGATTTATATCTCGTACGAATGCCGGGATGGAGGCTAAAAGGAGATTGACTCAACAAGAGAGTCTTTTATACTCAACAAGAGAGTGTTTTATATGTCTTGTACAAAGCCCAAGACGGAGGCTAAAAGTGGTTGACTCAACAAGAGAGTCTGAAAAGGTTAGCTCTGCTAGGGGGAATTATTTGTACAAAGCCCAAGAGGAGGCTGACTTATCGCTGTGGATTATTGAGATCCTGAAGTGTGTCCAAGTGTGGGGAACTCTCATGAGAGAGACCGGGTTTATGCTGGAGATTGATCCAGGGTGATCGGTGTTTTTTCCTATGTTTGAAAGGAACTTGAGAATGTCTTTGAGACTCAAGAGGTTTAGACTATCCAAGTCTAGAGTTTTATCTTTTGTACAATGCCCAAGAGGAGGCACGGACATTAAGGGATGAGTATCAACCCTAAAATGGCCGGAGTTTTGACGCTGGAAAGACTGCTCTAGCAAAGGATGACTAAGTTCTGTCTTATACCTTTATGAGGTCGTCAGGGTCCTTGTATTAAGCCCAAGAGGAGGCGGGGATGCTTTTAAGAAGCCTGTGAGTCCCCAAACCCCGAGAAGTTCAAGACATGCTATTCACTGAGAATAGATCAAGCCAGGAAAGTCCGAGAATTTGGAAGAAACTCAAGAGATGCCATTCATGGAGAAAAGATCATCTCTGGGGAGTTAGAGTTTCTTTGGAAATTTCTAAGGGTGACAGTCTGAGAAAGAGTTCACCGATAATGCTGCCTTTCACGTCTCCATATTGTTTAACCCTAAGAGGAGGGAAGACTGTATTACATAGTTGATATTTGACGAGTATATAAAAGTTTGTGAAAGAAGACTTACAGCGAGCAACCCCACAATACAGTTATGTATATATGAAAGCGGATAAAGAAAGCGGGTAAACACTTACTCGGTTGTAGAGCTTCCATGATGTTTTGTTAGTTTGTTCAACAAAGAAACCTTTGATAACAATATTATATTCAAAATCAAAGGAGAAAGTGCTTTGAAAAGATTGTTGGGGCTTATAGCTCAAGGAGAGGCCCAAGTTTTATCAGTGATCGCACTGTTGTTTTGAATTTGTACAGAGGGACTTATACAAGTGACTGGGGCCCAAAAAGGTTTTCTGTACAAAGGGATGGGTCTTACACTCTCTCAAGAGGCCCAAAAGGTTTGTTTTTATACAAGTGGTGGGGCTTACAACTCAAGGAGAGGCCCAAGGTTTAATTTTTGAACTGGCGATCGCACCGAGATTTCCTTTTAACGCAGAGGGACTTATACAATATCTGAGGCCAAAAATTGTTTTGGTTAAGAGGGGACTGGGTCTTACACTCTATGAGAGGCCCAAAGAGTGTTTAAAGAAAGGGAATGAGGCTTATAACACGAGGGTAGGCCCAAATGATTTTTAAAAGAGGCGACGATCGTGCCGTTGTTTTTGAAAATACAGTGGGACTTATACAATGACTGAGGCCCAAAAAGTGGTGTATTTACAAAGAGATTGTGTCTTACACTCTAATAGAGGCCTAAGAGTTGGAAAATAAGTAAAGATGGGTCTTATAGCTCAAGGAGAAGCCCAATTGGTTTCGTTACAAAGGCGACGACCGCGCTATACTTTTGAAAATATACAGAGGGACTTATACAATGTGTGAGGCCCTAAAAGGTTTATTTACAAAAGGATTGGGTCTTACACTCTACCAAGAGGCCCAAAGAGTTTAAAAAAGTTTGGTGAGGGTTGAATTAATCAAAAACCGTAATTTGTTTTCAAAATGTATTTTAAATGAATAAAAAATTCAATTAAAATGACCAAAATTGCTTAACATGTGGAAAACAAATTGTGATCTTGGATTAATGTTTCAAAAATCAGGTTTTGATTCACAAAATGATTGGAAATCACTAAAATTTGAAAAATCATGGAGGAAAAAATATTTTAAATGTTAAAAACAAATAAAACATTAATTCTTTGCAAAAATATCAAATATATGAAATAAATAATATTTTTTGGGAAAATAAAATATTTTAACATTTTTGTGAATTATTAAAAAAAGATTCAACTCAAAATTATTAAAATTCAGAGAGAAATTAATTTTGAATCAATTAAATAAAATCACAAAATTCAAATATTTGAATTTTCCAAAAAGGGCGCCAAGAACAAGGGCAAGAACACGCACCACCCTCTGTTTCTGCAGATTTGCATTTTCTATCCAATCTCACTGTATACTTGATTATATCATGCAATCTACATATCAATCTACTCGTTTCAACCTCACGATCATGTCTATGGTCTTTAATTTCATTTATTTTAAACATGGGATAAGAAATCAAAGAGAAACCTCAAGAACCCTAAAATTTGAATGAAGGCTCAGAAATTCCATACACGATTCAAACAAAGCAATTGGTTGAGGGAAAACACTCCATGCATGATTATGAACATATGGCCAAATTATTGTGCAGCAAAAAATGCATGGATCATAGAGTTAGAAGAGCTCATGCTTACCTCTAGCAGCTGGTGATCGTGTTTTGTGTTAGAGGTGTTACAGCTTGGTTCCAAGGATATGGACATCTTCCCTAGGTGCTATGGAGTGTGTCTGGATGCTTGGAGTGGATTGAATTGAGTTGGAACTTGATTTGGCACCTCAACTGCAAATCTGTCAAAGGCTTGTGCAGATGGCTGGTGATTTTAAGAATCTGGTGTTTCAGATGTTGTGTGAGTGTTTGGATCACTTCTATATGATGTTTATGAGGTGTGTGTGTGATTGGTTTGATTGGAATTGCTCTCAAACTCAAAACCCGATAATGACTTGCTTTGGAAGGCAATTTTGGAAGTGAGAAGGAGATTTTGAGGAAAGCATCTATTTGATGGCTTTGGTGTACTCAAACTGATCACAAATGAGCTCTATTTATAGTAGAGCAAGTTTGTTTTGCAAGGAATAGTGAATGGCAACTGCTGCATAGGTTTGGCCAATGTTGAGCAATGAGAATCCAAGTCTCCTCTAGCCATTGACTAGAGGTTAGGGCACAGGTTTCTGGTTCCCTTGGTCTTGGATAAGTCTTGACTGAATTCAGTTGGAAATGGCTCAGTCCATGCCACCTTGGTGCATCCATTAAATGCTCCAATCCAAAATTGGAGTCTTGTCCCTCTTTTAGGCATTTCTAGGTTTGGCATGCTATTTTTGGTTCCAAAGACTTGGGAGGCTTGGGATCAGAGTTGGTTCCTCCTTGGTCCCCCCCTTGAGGTGTTCAGATGGATATAGTTGCTTGCCCTTTGGAAAATTTAAGCAAATCGAGCAAAATGCACAAATCTGCCTTGCCATGACAGTTTTCAGTAAGGCATATTGTCATTGTCATATCTCATGGCTCAAGTGGAATTTGATGGAGTTCTAGGCCATTTTGGAAAGCCCTCATATGATACAACAACTGTTTGATCATAGTTGGTTTTGATACTTTTTGGATCCAAGTGAAAAATTCCCCTACATTTGGAAAAAAGTGAAGGCAGATTCTGACATAGTGAAAATTTCACTAAGTGTTGGAAAAAAGTGACATTTTCACTTTTTGTGATTTTGATCATTCCATAACTTAAAATCCATGAGGAATTGGAATGAGTTCTGTTTGAAGCTTTTGTAGAGGGTAACGAGAGCTACAAATCCAGCTTTGAATGGGGAAAAATGGCCTTGTGGTTTAGGAGTTATGATCCTCCAAAGTTGGTACCATAGCCACTTTATTCCATAACTTAGAAAAATTTCTAAGTTTTTATGGTTACCCCTTTTACAAGTTATCCAACTTTTCTTGATTTTTCTTGATGAATGATGATTATAATCATACATTAACATCATTTTGGGGTCAAAGAACTATAATTGTGAAAAATCTCAAAATTTCAAAGTTGACTTTTGTGCACAATTGACTTTTTGTCAGATGAATTCCAAACTGTGCGATCCTTTATGAAATCAAGTCCTTGACCTAAATCAAATTTGATGGATTGATTTCATAGGTTTTATAGGGTGTATTGAACCATGTCCCAAGGTTTGGGAACATGTCTTGGTCAAAAGTCAAACGTACAGTTGACTTTTTCCTCAAAACCCTAATTGTGGTTCTGATGAACTTGAAACTTGTTGCTCAAGCTTCTTGGATCAATCCATTGTTATAAATGGATCAAGGTAGTGTATTGGAGACCCTCAAATCTTCTCTTGAGGTCTTTGTAATACCCCAAATTTTGACCACTTAGATTTCCCATCATTGTGAAAATCATCATCACAATATGGATGAACCATCATGCTTCATCAGTTTCCCCAAAGATGGGTGAGCATCCAATACAATCAAAATTAGGGTTTCAAGCCCTCTCTGAGTGCTTAGACAAAGGATCAATCAAGAAATGACATGATCTTTAACTTGTCTAATCTCTTAAACATCCACAATGGATCAAAAAGGACTCCCACTTCAAGGATTAAGCACAAGGCTGCTCCCTTCTAGGTGGATCAAGTCTCAAGATCGACAGTGTCACCAAATTAGGGTTTTGGTCGACCAGGGCCTCCAGATGGAAATTTTCATCTGGGCACAAGGCAATGATCCAAAACATGACCTAATATGTTTCATGAAACCTCATGAACGTATGCATCAAGTCAATTTTGCCTCAGGGGATGCATTCATCAAAAATCAGGAATTAGGGTTTCTTGACCTAATTCACCCCTAAGTTGACTTTTGGGACAAACCATGAGCCAAGACCTCAAGAGATGATTTGAGGGTCTCTAATACACCATATTGATCCATTTGGAACAATGGATTGATCCAAGAAGCTTGAGCAACAAGTTTCATTTTCATCTGCACCACAATCAGGGTTTTAAGGGAAAAGTCAACTGTAACTTTGACTTTTGACCAAGACATGCTCCCAAACCCTAAATACATGATTGAATATACCCTATGACACCCATGGAACATGTCCATCAAGTTTGATTTAGGTCAAGGACATGATTTCCTGAAGAATTGCACAGTTTGGAATTCATCTGATAAAAAGTCAACTGTGCACAAAAGTCAATTTGACTTTTTGAGATTTTTCACCAAAATGGATTTTTAACCCTAAAATGATGTTAATGTATGATTTGAATCATCATTCATCAAGAAAAATCAAGAAAAGTGAGATAACTTGTAAAAGGGGTAACCATAAAACTTAGAAATTTTTCTAAGTTAAAAATAAAGTGGCAAAGGTACCAACTTTGGAGGACCATAACTCCTAAACCAAAAGGCCATTTTTTCTCATCCAAAGATGGATTTGTAGCCCTCATTATCACCTACAAAAATTTCAACTACAAGTCATTCCAATTCATTAAGGATTTTGAGTTATGGAGTGATCAAAATGGCTGAAAAGTGAAAATGTCACTTTTTCCAACACTTAGTGAAATTTTCACTAAGTCAGAATTTGCCTTCACTTTTTGCCAAATGTAGGGGGATTTTTCACTTGGAATCAAAAGAGATCAAAACCAAACTTGTTCAAACAGTTGTTGTATCATGTAAGAGCTTTCCAAAATGGCCAAGAACATTGCCAAATTCAACCTACACCATGAGATACAACATTGCCAAGTTGCCTTACTGAAATCTGTCAAGGCAAGGCAGAATTTGCATTTTGGCTCGATTTGCCAAAATCAGCCAATTGCAATTACTCCAATCTACTTGAACACCTCAGAGGATTGAATCCAAAGGGGACAATCACTGAGCCAAGCCTCCAAGGTCCAAGGAACAAAGAATAGCATGTTGAACCTAGAATGGCCAAAATAGGGACAAGACTTCAAATTTGGAATGAGGCATTCAATGGAACCATCAAGGTGGCATGGACTGAGCCATTCTCATCTGAAATCAGTCAAGACTTATCCAAGACCAAGGGGACCAAAGCTCTGTGCCCTAACCTCTAGTCAATGGCTAGAGGAGACTTTCATTTCCATTGGCCAACATTGAGGGAACCTACTTACCAGCTGCCATGCACTATTCCTTGCAAAACAAACTTGCTCTACTATAAATAGAGCTCAATTGTAGTCAGTTTAAGTACACCAAAGCCATCTAACAGATGCTTTCCTCAAAATCTCTTTCTCTTGGCAAAAATGTCTTTCTTAGCAAGGTAGCTATCGGGTTTTGAGTTTGAGAGCAATTATGCACAAACCAATCACTCACACACCTCACATACATCACATATGAGCTGATCAAACACTCACATAACTTCTGAAACATCAATTTCACAAAATCACTTGCCATCCACATAAGTTTGAAGTGAAGTTGCAGCTGAGGTGCCATAAACTGATCCTGTCCATTTTAATTCAATCCAAGTGTTCAAACACACTCCATATGGTGTAGGGAAGCTGTCCAGATCATCACAACTTGTCTGTAACACCTCCAACTCAAAATCACATCTGCTCTTGCTGTCACGACATGGAGGTAAGCACATACTTGGTCATCTCTCAATCTATGCATATTTCCTCGCACAATAATTTGGCCATATGTTCATAATCATGCATGGAATGTTTTCCCTCAATTAATTGCATTGTTTGAATCGTGTATCAAAAATCCTAGCCTTCATGCAGAAATTAGGGTTCTTGAGGTTTCTTCGTGATTTCTTGTTGTATGTTTAATTTAAATGAAATTAAAGTACATAGACATGATCGTGATGTTGAGACGAGCATAATGATATGTGGATTGCATGATATGATTACGTATTCAGTGAGATTGGATGGAAAATGCAAATCTGGGCAAACTGAAAAACGCGCGTGTTCTTGGTATTGTTCTTGGCGCCATTTTTCATATATTTGAATATTTGAATTTTGTGATTTTGTTTAATTGATTCAAAAATTAATTTCTCTCTGAGTTTTAATGATTTTGAGTTGATTCTTTTTTTTAATAATTCACAAAAATGTTAAAATATTTTATTTTATCAAAAAATCCCAAAAATATTATTTATTTCATATAATTGATATTTTTGTAAAGAATTAATATTTTGATTGTTTTTGGCATTTTAAATATTTTTTCTACATTGATTTTGCAACTTTTAATGCTTTCTAATTATTTTGTAGGTCAATACTTAATTTTTGAAGCATTAATCCAAGATCACAATTTGTTTTTCACATGTTAAACAATTTTTGATCATTTTAATTGAATTTTTATTCAATTAAATACATTTTGAAAACAAATTAGGGTTTTGGATTAATTCAACCCTCATAAATCATTTTCAAAACTCTTTGGGCCTCTATTAGAGAGTAAGACCCAATCCTTTTTGACCAAAACTTTTTGGGCCTCACTTATTGTATAAGTCCCGATACCGTCAAAAAACAAACGGCGCGATCGTCGCCTTTTCAAAAATCACCTGGGCCTACCCTCGAGTAGTAAGACCCATTTATTCATCTCAAAACATTTTTGGGCCTCTTGAGAGAGTGTAAGACCCATCCCCCCTTGTACAAAAACTTTTTGGGCCTCACTCATTGTATAAGTCCCTCTGTACAAGTAAACGGCGCGATCGTCGCCCGTTTAAAAATAAAAACCATTTGGGCCTCTCCTTGAGCTATAAGACCCATTCAAAAGACTTTGGGCCTCTATTAGAGTGTAAGACCCAATCTCCCTTTTAACCAAAACATTTTTGGGCCTCACTTATTGTATAAGTCCCTCTGCGTTAAAAGAAAACCTCGGCGCGATCGCCATTTTTAAACGAAAAATCATTTGGGCCTACCCTCGTGTTATAAGCCCCGCTCTTTTTCTTTAAACCTTTTTGGGCCTCTTGAGAGAGTGTAAGACCCATCCCTTTGTACAGAAAACCTTTTTGGGCCCCAGTCACTTGTATAAGTCCCTCTGTACAAATTCAAACAGTGCGCTTACTGATAAAACCCTGGGCCTCTCCTTGAGCTGTAATCCCCAAATCTTTCTTTTTCAAAGCACTTTCTCCTTTGATTTTGAATATACTGTTGTTTTTTCTTTGTTGAACAACTAACCAAATAGCATGGAAGCACTACAACCGAGTAAGTGGTTATCGCTTTCATTTACTGCTTTCATATTATAAACTGTATTGTGGGGCTGCTCACTGTAAGTCTCCTTTCATAAACTCATATCTATTGTGTAATAATAGTATAGATATTTCGAGTTTCCCTGGCAACTACGTCTAGAACTAGGTGACGCCATTTCATTTATTCGTAGAAATAGACGCCTAGATCCCCAATAGGAGCACCAGATACAGTCTTCTCTTCGGCTGTCCTCCTTAGGAATTGTCAAGGAACTCTATTCCCAAAGATGAATGTATTCTCTGTGAATGGCATCTTTGAGTTTCTTCCAAATTCTCGAACTTTCCTGACTTGATCTATTCCTTGTGGATAGCTTGCCTTGAATGTCTCGGGGTTTGGGTACCCACTACGGTCATAATCTTGGACCTTAACTAAGGAACCCTCTTTAAAAGCTAAAAGTCGCTGGATAGTAAACCTCGCACGTTTACCAGTGGTTTTTACCTTTAAAAGAGTTATCTCTCCTAATGGAAAGGAGATGATAGACCCACGGGCTTCTTAAAAGCATCGGCCTCCTCTTGGGCATTATTCAAGGACCCTACGGCTTCTTAGAAGTATTCACAGCCTCCTCTTAGGCTTCGTATAATGATCTCTTCCTCCGAGAATGATAGCCTCCTCTTGGGCTTCGTACAAGGACCCGTCGGCTTCTTAAAAGATTCCAGCCTCCTCTTGGGCTTCGTACAAATTGTCCCGACGACCTCCTAGAGGTATAGGAATAGAACCTAGTCATCCTCATAGAACAGTCCTTTCATAGAGTCTACTACTGTTTCTCGAAGCATAGTACAAAAGATAAAACTCTAGACTTGGACAGTCTAACTTCCTTGAGTCTCAAAGACATTCTCAAGCACCCTTCGTTAAATAGGAAGGAAACCCGCAGACTCGGATAGTCTCAATACCCTTTGGATTTCCCGTTTC
Source organism: Lathyrus tuberosus (assembly GCA_022829125.1). NCBI lineage: Eukaryota > Viridiplantae > Streptophyta > Magnoliopsida > Fabales > Fabaceae > Lathyrus > Lathyrus tuberosus. Next base: position 1,838,717 of record JALAZF010000587.1, on the reverse strand, counting down.
CTCAAAGAAAAGGAAATATCCCTGATCCTCAAATTAAATCCCTGTGTATAGTGTTACTCATATAAGAACTAATTTTCTCTTTTAAATTAGTATATTGGATCTGTCACTCAACTGAAACAGTTACAATAGCCTCCATCTCGGGCTTCGTACGAGATACCAAAATTCTCCCCAGTGGAGTCAAAACAACCTTTTAGCCTCTCTCTCAGGCTTTGTATGAGACACAAAAGATTCCCTCGTTGAGTCAATCACCCCTTTTTTTGCCTCCATCTCGGGCCTCGTACGAGATATAAATCCCTTAAGCAAGAGTCGAACTCTTTGCTAGCCTCCTCTTAGGCTTTGTATAACGATATGCCCCGCTGGTTCAAAAACCTTTAGCCTCTCTCTCGGCCTTTGTACGAGACACAAAATAGCCTCCTCTTAGGCTTTGTATAAGAAAACCATTGGTTGATCCAATCAACCTTTTAGCATCAAAGTTGTGCCTCGTTCACAGTACACAAACACCAACAACTCCTTTCCCTTCATCTAATCGCTGTAAGCGGCAAGCCTCTGGATCATCTATATACATGCCACTGTCTCTCTTTTAGCATGAGAAATTCCTAAGGAAAGATGGCATTGCTCTATACTGAGTTAAAGTCTTCTCCTTCAGGTTAAAACCCTTTCTTCGGAAATTATGGCATTGTTCGGATCCGCGTATCCCAGTTAAAGTAATTCTCCTTCTCCCCTCTTTAGAGATGACAAATTCTCTCTAAAGTCGAGGTCTTTTAGCTTCACATCTTGGGCTTTGAACAAGATACAAATCACCTTTCGCTTCACGTCTTGGGCTTTGAACAAGACACCAAAAACCAATTTCCTCCCATAGAATAGGAGGAACTACGAACGCTCTGATTTCCCTGTTTCGGTAAACGGGAATACGTAGGCATAAGATCGAAAGAAAAGATCTTAGCGAGCGCAATCAACAAAAAACCCAAATCCCATATCTCCATCAATTAAAAGCAGTAATTCAAAAGCATCATTCCTAACATCCTAATCCTTATTCCCCGCCAGAAACCCTTTGCCTAGAAAAAAAGAAAGAAAGAACCGTATTGGCGAAATACGAATAACTAGTACAAAGGCCCCCCCATATTGATAGCATCCGTAACCTAACAGACCGCTGTTTAAACTCAGTATGCAAGCAGGGTTAATTGGAGACATCTATTTCCCTTCCTTATTCAGCTCACAATAGGATAAAAAATGAATCGACCTGTAGTTTTAATCTCAAACCGCAGAGAGCGACCAGCGCTTAAGAACCGCGTCCAAAATCGCTCGCTACAGAAAAGTGGCGCCCACCGTGGGGCCCGTTCCTTTCTTTCTACTTCTCTTGTGTGAAAAATTACACAAATGGCGACTCTGCTGGGGAGTCTCCTTTTCTGCCTTAGGGCATCATCCCCGTTTTCTACGGAAAATGGGAACTCTACCGAAGAGAAAGATTGACCTATGCTGGTCCATCTCTTAGGCAGGGAACCACAGATTGGGGCTTCCGCCGGGGAACCCATTTCTGTCAGGAATTTAAGATTCATAGCTTTATAAGTCTAGGATGATTAGGACAAATATATATACTGCTTTTCCTAATTGCTATACGTGTTTATTTTTCTGCTAATGGGAATACGTGTGATGGCGCATGTGGTGAGATTGAGTATACACTTAAGAAAAGCCAACCTTTTTCGTAGTGCGGAAGCTATCGGAAATAGCTGTTACGCGATACTATCCTCATTTGAGGCTGGTGATCTATTCTCGGTGAATAGCACTTACTCTAAGATTGCACACAACTCGCTGGCGATCCGCTTGTTGTTTTGCTTTCCTGGGAGGAGCTGATGATAATGAGTACAAGCACGGTGGTTTGCTACCACTGTTAAGAGTCCATGTGATTAAGGGGATCATGGATGCCCTCATTCAATTCTACGATCCGGTTTATCACTGTTTCACATTCCCGGATTACCAGCTATCACCAACGCTGGAGGAGTATTCTCATCTGACTGATTTACATATCACTGATCGAGCTCCATTTTCTGGACTTGAAGAAATTCCAAAGAATCAGACTATTGCAATTGCAATTCATTTGGACGAGTCTGAGGTCAGGACTCACATGACCACTAAGGGTGGCATCCAAGGTTTGCCAGCCCAGTTCTTGACAAAAAAGGCTCTATACTTCGCTAGTATAGGGAACGGGGCTGCTTTTGAAAGCATCTTTGTCTTGCTCACCTACAGGTTATTTTTGTTTCCTAACATCAATAACTTCGTCGATATCAACGCTATTAAGGTTTTTCTCATTGGAAACCCTGTGCCGACTTTTCTCGCAGATGCGTATCATTCTGTACACTTAGGAAATTTGTACAGCGGAGGGGAGATCACATGCTGTGTACCTTTGCTCTACAAATGGTTTATCTTTCACTTGCCCAAGTCTGCCGCTTTTTAGGATTGCAAGAATGTCTTACGTTGGTCGCAGAAGATCATGTCTCTCACCAACTCTGATATAGATTGGTGTAATAGGATTTATGAGGGAATCAGAATCATTGACCGTTGTGGAAACTTCCCCAGCGTACCCCTCATAGGAACTAAAGGAGGAATCAACTATCATCCGATATTAGTTCTTCGTCAATTTGGATACCCGATGAGACACGTCCCACGGGGTGTTCATCTGGAAGGTCTTTTCTTCAAGGAAGGAGAAAACGACAGAGCACTAAAGATGGAAATAGTGCAAGCTTGGAAACATGTTCATAATAAAGGACGAGAGTCTCTGGGAAAACCAGACTGTGTCTCGGTGGAGCCTTATCTCCATTGGGTACAAACTAGAGCTCTCAAGCTAAAGATGCCTTATCCTCGTTACGGAATTCTTCCACCGAGGGAAATTGTCATGTACTTCATGACGGAAACTGAAAGGCTTCAGGTTACTCTCAATAAAGTTCAAAAGGAAAGAAGGTCTTGGAAGAACAAGTACTGCACCCTCGACGTAGAGTGTATCCAAATACAGCAATTACTAAAAGAGAAAGATGCTCTGATTGAAATTTTGGAGCAGCATGCTGTAGAGAATCAAGATGACCAAAGGAATTTGCTCGCTCCTTTCACCTGGCAAAGGAATGACAACCCAACAACGGCCCAAGCGCCCCTGTCAAAGAAGAGGACTCGGGACCCATTAGTTTAGGTTTCTGTTTCTGCACTTTGTAATCTACTGTATTTCCATTTCTGTAATCCTTTGGAATTCAATAAAAAGGGGTTTCCCCAGTGTTTGATATTTGCAATCTAATTGTCGAAGTTTATTTTGATTAAACAAAAAAAAACAACAATTAATATAATCATTGCATTCATCATTCTCACATCGCGTATTCTCCTTACCTATGAATCTCACGTTTATGTCTCGATTCTAGAGTCAAACTGTCTCATTCGTACAATACTCGGGCCAATCGTCAGAAAAAGATGGATGATCTTGAGGAAGAAAACAGAGAGTTGAAAGAAGAGATCGACGCTCTGAGAGAGGATATGAGAAAGCTTCGTAACGACATGCAGGCCATGGCAGAAGCTCAGCTACAAAGAACTGTGATCTCAAAGATCACCTCAACGCCCATCATAGAAAAGTATGATCCTAGGTATCAGATACCGAAAGATCGTCCTTGGGGCATGCCTGTTAACTATATCCCGGACGGATATGTTCCGCCGATCACTGAAGATCAGGGAATCGCAACAGAAGCCGCTGGGCCTGAAGGTTACAAACTTCGGGAGGCGCCAAGACTTACTGCCGTCACGGTACCACCCCCTGTGGTGCACACTGTCCCGGAAGGACAGATTCCACAGACACCTTCTGGTAAGAAGGAAACTATGTTTGACAGAATGTATGAATTCCAGGAACAGTTCTTGGAAATGGAGAAAGAGCTGCAAGCCATTCGCGGTCAGGATCTATTTGGAAAGGACGCCGCAGACCTCTGCTTGGTCCCAAATGTGAAAGTCCCGCACAAGTTCCAAGTGCCCGACTTTGAAAAATACAAGGGTAACTCTTGCCCTCAGAGCCATCTGGTGATGTACGCTCGGCGGATGTCAGCCCAGACGGAGAATCAGGACCTGCTGATTCACTACTTCCAGGATAGTTTAACCGGTGCCGCACTCAAATGGTACATGGGTTTAAACCGTACTACGATCAGTACATTCAGAGATCTTGGTACTGCCTTCGTCCAACAATACAAATACAATTTGGACATGGCACCCGACAGAGATCAACTCAGATCAATGTCACAAAAGGAAAAGGAAACCTTTAAGGAGTATGCTCAAAGGTGGCGTGAAATTGCCGCTCAAATTTGTCCACCTCTTGAGGAAAAAGAGATGACAAAAATCTTCTTAAAGACCTTAAGCTCATTTTACTATGACCGAATGGTTGCCAGTGCGCCCAGTGGTTTCACCGAAATGGTTGGCATGGGTGTACGTCTTGAGGAAGCCGTCCGAGAAGGACGTTTGGTAAAAGACACTGGATCAACGAGCGGTACTAAAAAATACGGTAGTGCTCTCCCTAAGAAAAAAGAGCAAGATATTGGGAATATCTCTCTCGGAAAGCAAAGGCGACGTTATCAGCCAGTAGCAGTTGTGACTCCTGCTACCAGCCCTGCGCCTATTCCTACGTATCAACCTCAGGCTGCGCAGAGCCAACCTGACCAACAAAGGACACAACAGCCTCTTCAGCAGGCTCGTCCTCCATATAATAACAACCGTACAACACGGCCACCAGGATTTGATCCTATACCCGTAACGTACGCAGAGCTGTTTCCGTTACTACTGGCTAAGGGGCACATCCAGACTAAGTCTCCCCTTTCAGTTCCGGAAAATCCGCCTTTCTGGTTTAAGGTGGATCAAACATGCCCTTATCATCAAGGAGGTTCAGGGCATAACATTGAGACTTGTCTCAATTTCAAATCCGACGTGCAAAATCTTGTTAGGAGCGGGCTCTTATCTTTCAAAGATACGAACCCTAATGTTCTTACGAACCCGCTGCCTCAACACGAGAAAGCTGCAGTCAATCTGATTGAGAAAGGGACTAACAATGTCTATCAAATTCACGATGTACTCTTGTTAAAGACCAATCTGGTCAAGATGCATTGTAGACAGAGTGGATATGGCCATGTACCACCTCATAACTATCACTAGTATGATATCTGCTCTAAAGATAACCAAGGATGTTCTGTGGTGCAAGCAGCTCTGCAGGAACAGATGGATCTCGGATGGATCCAAGAGCACCGAGTTCGTGGAGTTAACATGGTCTCTATGAATTCTAATGTCATTCAAAACCACGACATCCGTGTGATGAATGTCAACTTGGTGGCGATGCACTCAAGGCAAAGCCAGTATCATAATCTGCCACGGCACGATTACAGTTCCTGTCTGATTTGCTCGGTAAACAAACAGGGATGCTCTTTCATACAAGAGGCCCTCCAGCGTCAGATGGATCTTGGATGGATCCAAGACTAGCATGATAGGAACTCCTATCAAATCAATATGGTTCAGATCTTCGATATCCGCGTAATGAATACCAACCTGGTATAGTTACATGCTGAGCAGGTCCGACTCGGATTCTTAATATCACATGATTACCAAAACTATAAAGCAGGTTGCGAAAACGATCGAGGTTGTACCCTTGTCCAGAAGGAACTTCAGCACTTGTTAAATCATTGGTGGATGCCAATATACATGGATGAAGATACTCAGTAAATTAGTATCAGTAACAGGAATCCTACTCGTCGTCAAAGTCAGGATGTCCGATCAATGGAAGATAACCTAGTGAGGTTGCATTGCATTCAAAGTGGGCGTGGCTAGGTGCCACCACACAACTATGACAGTTGTAGCGTCTTTTCGGAAAGTAACCAAGGGTGTTACCTTGTGAGAGCAGCTCTTCAGGGTCAGATCGATCACGGAGAAATTCATCCATATCCAGGTTCAGGACCCATCATTTGGTCGCCGAACTACCTTGCCGATCAGGTTGAGGATGTTGTCACGATCTCTGGTCATCACCAGATCAGGGATGTTTTTGCCATCGTCCCTCTACTTGACGAATCTAGAGTTCCCAACCGGGAACGGATCGAGGTTACTTATGACGGTCAGAAAAATCAGAAGGTTCCCATAGTCATCTATCTACCGGGGCCATTACCGTATGAATCAGCTAAGGTTATCCCTAACAAATACGGTGCAACAAGTCGTGAATATTGCAGACATTAGTCGAGTAACACGGAGTGGTAGAATCTTCAACCGAGGGGTTGGGGAAGTTAACAAGGAAAAGGAACTTCAGACAGAAGCTCCCGATCTATCAGTCGGTCAATCCAGTAATCCCTACCTTTCGAAAAATGATGATGAGATGTTGAAGCTCATCCAAAGGAGTGAATACAACATTGTTGATCAACTGTTACAAACTCCTTCAAAGATCTCGGTATTATCACTGTTACTCAGTTCAGAAGCCCACAGGGAGGCTCTACAGAAAGTCTTGGAACAAGCCTTTGTGGAACAGGATGTAACAATCAGACAGTTCGATAACATTGTCTCTAACATCACTTCCTGCAATAATTTGGGATTTAGTGATGAGGAATTGCCTGAAGAAGGTCGTCGTCATAACATGGCGCTCAACATTACGGTTAACTGCCAGGGCGACGCTTTAGCCAACGTACTGGTAGACACAGGGTCAGCCCTGAATGTTATGCTGAAGTCCACTTTGATGCAATTATCATTTAAGGGCCCTCCGATGAGAGTCAGCGAGGTCATCATCAAAGCATTCGACGGATCCAGAAAAACAGTTATCGGGGAAGTGGATCTTCCCATAACTATTGGTCCTCACACTTTCCAAGTCACTTTCCAGGTCATGGACATCCGGGCAACATACAGTTGTTTATTAGGAAGACCTTGGATACATCAGGCTGGAGCGGTCACTTCGACCCTCCACCAAAAGCTAAAGTTCGTCCAGAACGATCAACTTGTCACGGTTTGTGGGGAACAAGCCTTGCTTGTGAGTAACTTATCATCATCTACTTGTGTGGAACCCGAGGAGGTTATTGGAACTCAGTTCCAAGCACTGTCAGTGAGCAAGAATGATCAATCCGAAGAAGGAAATTCAATTTCTTCATACAAATATGCTATCAAAGCGGTCGAGAGTACCGATACGACAGGATGGGGACGGCTTGTCATTCCTATTGACAATAAAACAAAGAAGGGTCTTGGTTTTTCTGCAACCTGTACCCAGACAGCCGCCAACGATGAAAGTCTTCATCCCCTTCAAAACTTCTTCCACAGTGGAGGTTTTCTTCACCCAGTGTCTCAGACAGTTCATGCTATCAATGAGGAAGATCCCTCTGACACAGATGAAGAATGGAAGTCCTACCTTAACAAGAACGGCTATATGTCTCAGGAAGAGGTGCCTATGCCTTTTTGCTTTCCTACAGAAAGTCCGAGATTTATACCAAGATCAGATGTCGAAATGATCTACGGAGATTGTGATCCGGAAGGATGTCGTGCTCCGCCAAATTCATTAGAGGAAGACACTCTGATGAAAGAAAACTTTGATCACAATTACTATGGCCCGATGGATGGTCTGCCAATGTGGCAGCCTTACCCAGGAAACTTGGGGCAAGAAAGTCAGCCGAGTAATGAAACTCAGCTAAGCGTCATTGAACAGAATACCCGTGTCCCCACCATGTCATGGGATCAACATTCAGGTCATTCGGAAACTACTCAACATGAAGATGAATTCGCAACTTTTGCAGGACTAGAATTCATCAACTATGCTTTTCCTGAGGTCAACGTCATCGAGAGGGATGACTTCTCCAGTTCCAAAGAAATTTGGGACACTTTGGGACAACCGAGTGGAAAATACGACTATATGGTCAAGTACACTGCTCCCAAAAGCTCTCATATCAGGCTCGAAGACATCCAGCCAACTGGATGGGGAGATACAGCTGAGAGCACAAATGCTATGCAAAATGCAACAGGGGAATCCTCCTACGACAATTCTGCCTGGGAGACAGATTCCAATGATCATGCTCCACCAGAAATCAACGTCATTTCTGAAGATAAATCAAGGAAGGTGCCTGACTTTGTGATTCACCTAGGAGTTCACCGCCAATGGGTTGCTGTCGAGGTTCCGAAGGTCGTTCGTCAGTCAAAGTAATTGCCATCTTTTAACCTTTCACCCTGCCCAGGTGAAACGGATGTTTTGATAGGGCTCGCTTTCTATAAATTTCCCTCTTCGCTTTGCCCAAAGCGGCAGAGTTTTGTTTTATAGGGCTGTAGTTTCAAGATTCGACTTGTTCATTAATAAAATAACGTCGTTCTGTAATTTCCGCATTAATTGTTGTTTTCTCTTTTTGCTTTTTCAGAAAATGGTAATCCTAAAAAACATTCAATCATAAAAACAAGCAGTAAAATCAAAACACTGCACACACTTGCATTTTCTCTATCTCTTCTAAACACGAATCATCACGTCATGCAGATTGCTTGTTTTATACCCCGTTGAAGCATACGATCCGATGCCTTCTTCCAACTTTGAGTTCCCGGTATTCGAGGCTGAAGAAGAAAATGACAACGAAATTCCAGAAGAGATCTCCCGACTACTCAGACAAGAGGAAAGGTCCATTGAACCTTACAAAGAACCGTTGGAAACGGTAAACTTGGGTTCAGAAAAAGAGAGAAAAGAAATCCGGATCGGAGCATTGCTCAGTCCAACTGCCAGAGAGGGTTTGATAAAGCTTCTCAAAGAATTCCCCGATGTATTCGCTTGGTCCTATCAGGATATGCCAGGATTGGATACCAGCATCGTGGAACATCATTTACCGTTAAGATCGGAATGTCCGCCAGTAAAGCAAAGGTTGAGACGCACTCACCCGGACATGGCCATCAAAATCAAGGAGGAGGTACAGAAACAAATCGACGCGGGTTTCCTCGCTACATCTGAATATCCTCAATGGTTAGCCAACATCGTACCCGTTCCCAAAAAGGACGGAAGGGTCAGAATGTGTGTTGATTACAGATATCTAAACAAGGCAAGTCCAAAGGACGACTTTCCTTTACCACACATTGACATGTTGATTGACAGCACAGCAATGTTCAAAGTATTCTCTTTCATGGATGGATTCTTGGGCTATAACCAGATCAAAATGGCGCAGAAAGACATGGAGAAAACTCCGTTCATTACCCCACGGGGTACCTTTTGTTACAAGGTAATGCCGTTCGATTTGAAGAACGCTGGGGCAACCTATCAAAGGGCCATGACTACTCTGTTTCATGACATGATACACAAAGAAATCGAGGTATATGTCGATGATTTGATTGCAAAATCAAGAACAGAGGATGAGCACGTTGAACATCTGTCAAAATTGTTCGAACGTCTAAGAAAATTCAAGCTCCGCTTGAATCCCAACAAGTGCACCTTCGGTGTCCGTTCAGGGAAACTACTAGGGTTCATCGTCAGCCAGAAAGGGATTGAGGTTGATCCTGACAAGGTCAAGGCCATTCAAGAAATGCCTTCTCCGAAAACTGAAAAATAAGTTAGAGGATTCCTGGGACGTTTGAACTACATCTCCAGATTCATATTCCGTATGACCGCGACATGCGCGCCGATTTTCAAATTACTCAAAAAGAACCAGGATTGCGTTTGGTCAGAAGATTGCCAAACCGCCTTCGACAGTATCAAGGAATATTTGTTGAATCCTCCGATTCTATCACCTCCAGTGGAAGGAAGACCACTGATCACTTACCTCACAGTCCTAGAGGACTCAATGGGATATGTACTTGGCCAACAAGACGAAACTAAAAGGAAAGAGTCTGCCATTTACTATCTAAGCAAGAAATTTACCGACTGCGAGACTCGGTACACAAGGCTTGAGAAAACTAGTTGCGCTTTGGCTTGGGCAGCCAAACGTCTTCGCCAGTACATTATTCGTCATACTACTTGGTTGGTCTCCAAAATGGATCCAATCAAGTACGTTTTCGAAAAACCTGCTCTCACGGGAAGGATTGCCCGTTGGCAAATGTTACTATCAGAATATGACATAGAGTACCATGCTTAGAAAGCCGTTAAGGGAAGTATTTTAGCCGATCATTTGGCTCATCAACCGATTGACAATCAAGAATAAATCGGGTTTGACTTCCCAGACGAAGATGTCATGTATCTAAAAATGAAAGATTGCGATGAACCGCTACCCAGTGAAGGGCCAGAACCAGGTTCCCAATGGGGACTTATCTTTGACGGAGCAGTTAATCATTATGGAAACGGAATTGGGGCAATCATTGTTACCCCTCAGGGTTCCCACATTCCTTTCACTGCCAGACTTACGTTCAGATGTACGAACAACGAGGCCGAATACGAAGCATGTATTATGGGTCTCGAAGAAGCGATTGACTTAAGGATCAAGAACTTGGATGTATATGGCGACTCAGCCCTGGTTATTAACCAGATAAAAGGAGATTGGAACACATACCAATCAGGATTGATTCCTTACAAAGACTATGCAAGAAGGTTGTTACCCTTCTTCAACAGAGTCGACTTTCATCACATCCCTCGTGATGAGAATCACATGGCTAATGCATTAGCCACTCTCTCTTCCATGATTAGTGTAGGTCGATGGAATGACATACCTAAGATCGACATCATGCGCCTTGAACGGCCCGCTTACATCTTCGCGATTGAAGCAGTCATAGACGACAGACCTTGGTATCACGATATCAAATGCTTCCTTCAGAAACAAGAGTACCCATTTGGGGCACTCAGAAAAGACAGGAAAACCCTCAGAAGATTGGCTGGAAACTTCTTCCTGAGCGGTGACACTCTTTATAAGAGAAATTTTGACATGGTTTTGCTCCGATGTGTCGACAGACCAGAAGCAGACATGCTCATGAAAGAAATTCATGAAGGGTCCTTTGGCACTCATGCCAACGGACACACAATGGCGAGAAATATTCTCAGGGCCGGGTATTATTGGTTGACAATGGAATCCGACTGCTACAAGTACATGAGGAGGTGTCACAAGTGTCAGATATACTCCGACAAAATTCATGTACCGCCATCACATCTCAAAGTTCTTTCTTCCCCGTGGCCATTTTCCATATGGGGAATCGACATGATTGGCATGATTGAGCCCAAGGCTTCAAACGGACATCGATTCATCCTGGTAGCCATTGACTATTTCACCAAGTGGGTCGAAGCAGCGTCATTCGCCAATGTAACCCGACAAGTGGTGGTCCGATTTATCAAAAACAATATCATCTGCCATTATGGTGTTCCAAGCAAGATCATTACTGATAATGGATCTAACTTGAACAATAAGATGATGAAAGAGTTGTGTGCAGAGTTCAAGATTGAACACCATAACTCATCTCCCTACCGACCCAAGATGAACGGAGCGGTAGAAGCGGCTAACAAGAACATCAAGAAGATCATTCAAAAGATGGTTGTAACCTATAAAGACTGGCACGAGATGTTACCTTTTGCTCTTCATGGTTATCGCACATCTGTACGTACTTCAACAGGGGCTACCCCTTTCTCTCTAGTATATGGCATGGAGGCAGTTCTCCCCATAGAAGTAGAGATCCCATCAATTCGGGTATTGATGGAAGCTCAGCTCACCGAAGCTGAATGGTGTCAAAGTAGACACGACGAACTGAACCTGGTCGAAGAAAAGAGAATCACGGCACTATGCCACGGTCAGTTGTATCAACAGAGAATGAAAAGGGCGTTCGACAAAAAAGTCTGACCTCGTGTCTTCAGAAAAGGAGACCTCGTGCTCAAGAAGATACAATCATTTCTCACTGACTCTTGGGGCAAATGGACCCCGAATTATGATGGCCCCTATGTGGTCACGAAAGCTTTCTCAGGCGGCGCCTTGAGACTTGCAACCATGGACGGAGAGGAATTATCCTACCCCACGAATGTTGATGTAGTCAAGAAATACTTCGCCTAAACTAAAAAAAAAAAAACATCTCGGTGGATTGAAAACCCGAAAGGGCGGTCCAGGCAAAAGTTAGAGACATGGAAAAAAAAATCATCCCGATGGATTGGAAATCTCATAGTACAATCCAGGCAAAATTAGGGATAATGGCAAGTAACTATGTTTAACAGAGGCAAGTCCCTCAGCAGCAGCAGTTACAACATCATCTATCGGAGGAAATCTCCAGTCAAAGGTCATCTTCGACGGAAGCTCAGGATGCCCCAAATTCAAAGTTGATAGAAGGATAGTGGTCGTTTTGTTTCAACGTAGCCCTTTTCCCTGTAAATTACCATTTTCTAACTTTGTATATACTCTTTGGAATCACGCGTTTGGCTGATCTCCATCTTATCAATAAAATTTGAGCCTTTGTGCTTTTGTTTGTAATTCTTTACTTGTTTTAGCTTTACAGAACGACGTTGTTTAAACTTAATCAGCGATTCTTGAAATAAAACAAATTTACTTGTTAAACTTTTTCTGCTTTTAAATTAAAGATGGCATTTCTTTTGACTGTTGAACATCAGAAGAACATCGATCGCTTCTCCCGAAGTAAGCGAACTTCAAAGTGCAGAATCAAAGTACTCCTTCTAAGCTAGTATGCCTGAATGAAGGGATCAACTGTGTCAGAGACCTTGTTTCGTCTAACACGCCTCGGCCGAGTTCTCATTTCCTAAGCCCGATCAACATAGCTCCCCGCGTGGACTATCTCTCCTAAGCAAGGTGGAATTGCTATTTTGAATCAACGGTAATTCTTCGCCCCGTGATGGCCGAGTATCCAATTGTGGTCATCCATTAGTCTGTATGTCGCGTCTGTTTTGTAAGCATAAACATACATACTTCATGCATTTTATTTGCGTTCGCATTTCGTATTGCATCACTATCACTTGAGTCGGTCTTGTCCCCTAGTGATAAACAGTTTTCTCAATCGAGTTTGTCAGTTCTTTCCTCGTCAGGAAGTGTTGCGTCCGCACAATCTCGCCACCAGTGTATCTTTAGATCAGAGACGGTCCTTGACCACTTTGATAACTTGAACCTCTGAAAAGCCAGAGAAAAATCTCAATAAACATCACTCTTCACCATTGAAGATGATATCCTTGCTTTCCCGGATTAAGGAAAATCCACAGAGAAAGCCTCGTGCTCAGAGATTCGGCAGCATGCCAGTTTTGCTCCGAAAGGACCGCTGATGAAAAGGTCATCGGCCCCTCAAAATTGGACCCCATCATATGGCATTTCTCCGGGAAGATCCCGAGAAAAGTATGATGTAACCCCAAACGAAAATAGTCTCTCAAGAGACTCGCTTTCCCCAGTAGAATTGACAAATGGCGTTTCCAAAACAGAGAAGTTTGTGTACCTCTACAATTCAGACGAATGGGTTCCCCAGCAAGTCTGACATCAAAACTTTTTCCACTCAAATGGCATCTCCTCAAGAAAATTCGGCGAGAAGTTTGAGGAAAGCCGCTATGAATAGCGTCCCTTGTCAAGAAAGTTTATTGACAAAAGAAACTAAGACCAGTTCTTGGTAGGAAACCAGGATCGAGGGGAAGTTTAAATCAGAAACTAAGACCAGTTCCTTGGTAGGAAACCAAGAACGAGGGGAGATTTATTTCAAAAGAAAACTGAGACCAGTTCCTTGGCTGAAGACCAGGATCGAGGGGAAGTTTACCTTTTCTAAGCATCATTGCTTAGCTAAAGAAGATGAATGCGTAAGCTACCATTCATAACCACCATCAAAATTTCGGATATTCCGATATTTAATCCTCTTGCACCCCGAATGCTCGAATACCTTCGTCATTCATACCTTCGGGACCAAGAAGATTAAATAGGGGCATCTGTAATACCCCAAATTTTGACCACTTAGATTTCTCATCATTGTGAAAATCATCATCACAATATGGATGAACCATCATGCTTCATCACTTTCCCCAAAGATGGGTGAGCATCCAATACAATCAAAATTAGGGTTTCAAGCCCTCTCTGAGTGCTAGACAAAGGATCAATCAAGAAATGACATGATCTTCAACTTGTCTAATCTCTTAAACATCCACAATGGATCAAAAAGGACTCCCACTTCAAGGATTAAGCACAAGGCTGCTCCCTTCTAGGTGGATCAAGTCTCAAGATCGACAGTGTCACCAAATTAGGGTTTTGGTCGACCAGGGCCTCCAGATGGAAATTTTCATCTGGGCACAAGGCAATGATCCAAAACATGACCTAATATGCTTCATGGAACCTCATGAACCCATGCATCAAGTCAATTTTGCCTCAGGGGATGCATTCATCAAAAATCAGGAATTAGGGTTTCTTGACCTAATTCACCCCTAAGTTGACTTTTGGGACAAACCATGAGCCAAGACCTCAAGAGATGATTTGAGGGTCTCTAATACACCATATTGATCCATTTGGAACAATGGATTGATCCAAGAAGCTTGAGCAACAAGTTTCATTTTCATCTGCACCACAATCAGGGTTTTAAGGGAAAAGTCAACTGTAACTTTGACTTTTGACCAAGACATGCTCCCAAACCCTAAATACATGATTGAATATACCCTATGACACCCATGGAACATGTCCATCAAGTTTGATTTAGGTCAAGGACATGATTTCCTGAAGAATTGCACAGTTTGGAATTCATCTGATAAAAAGTCAACTGTGCACAAAAGTCAACTTTGACTTTTTGAGATTTTTCACCAAAATGGATTTTTAACCCTAAAATGATGTTAATGTATGATTTGAATCATCATTCATCAAGAAAAATCAAGAAAAGTGAGATAACTTGTAAAAGGGGTAACCATAAAACTTAGAAATTTTTCTAAGTTAAAAATAAAGTGGCAAAGGTACCAACTTTGGAGGACCATAACTCCTAAACCAAAAGGCCATTTTTTCTCATCCAAAGATGGATTTGTAGCCCTCATTATCACCTACAAAAACTTCAACTACAAGTCATTCCAATTCATTAAGGATTTTGAGTTATGGAGTGATCAAAGTGGCTGAAAAGTGAAAATGACACTTTTTCCAACACTTAGTGAAATTTTCACTAAGTCAGAATTTGTCTTCACTTTTTGCCAAATGTAGGGGGATTTTTCACTTGGAATCAAAAGAGATCAAAACCAAACTTGTTCAAACAGTTGTTGTATCATGTAAGAGCTTTCCAAAATGGCCAAGAACATTGCCAAATTCAACCTACACCATGAGATACAACATTGCCAAGTTGCCTTACTGAAATCTGTCAAGGCAAGGCAGAATTTGCATTTTGGCTCGATTTGCCAAAATCAGCCAATTGCAATTGCTCCAATCCACTTGGACACCTCAGAGGATTGAATCCAAAGGGGACAATCACTGAGCCAAGCCTCCAAGGTCCAAGGAACAAAGAATAGCATGTTGAACCTAGAATGGCCAAAATAGGGACAAGACTTCAAATTTGGAATGAGGCATTCAATGAAACCATCAAGGTGGCATGGACTGAGCCATTCTCATCTGAAATCAGTCAAGAATTATCCAAGACCAAGGGGACCAAAGCTCTGTGCCCTAACCTCTAGTCAATGGCTAGAGGAGACTTTCATTTCCATTGGCCAACATTGAGGGAACCTACTTACCAGCTGCCATGCACTATTCCTTGCAAAACAAACTTGCTCTACTATAAATAGAGCTCAATTGTGGTCAGTTTAAGTACATCAAAGCCATCTAACAGATGCTTTCCTCAAAATCTCTTTCTCTTGGCAAAAATGCCTTTCTTAGCAAGGTAGTTATCGGGTTTTGAGTTTGAGAGCAATTCTGCACAAACCAATCACTCACACACCTCACATACATCACATATGAGCTGATCAAACACTCACATAACTTCTGAAACATCAATTTCACAAAATCACTTGCCATCCACACAAGTTTGAAGTGAAGTTGCAGCTGAGGTGCCATAAACTAATCCAGTCTATTTCAATTCAATCCAAGTGTTCAAACACACTCCATATGGTGTAGGGAAGCTGTCCAGATCATCACAACTTGTCTGTAACACCTCCAACTCAAAATCACATCTGCTCTTGCTGTCACGACTTGGAGGTAAGCACATACTTGGTCATCTCTCAATCTATGCATATTTCCTCGCACAATAATTTGGCCATATGTTCATAATCATGCATGGAATGTTTTCCCTCAATTAATTGCATTGTTTGAATCGTGTATCAAAAATCCTAGCCTTCATGCAGAAATTAGGGTTCTTGAGGTTTCTTCGTGATTTCTTGTTGTATGTTTAATTTAAATGAAATTAAAGTACATAAACATGATCGTGATGTTGAGACGAGCATAATGATATGTGGATTGCATGATATGATTACGTATTCAGTGAGATTGGATGGAAAATGCAAATCTGGGCAAACTGAAAAACGCACGTGTTCTTGGCGCCATTTTTCATATATTTGAATATTTGAATTTTGTGATTTTGTTTAATTGATTCAAAAATTAATTTCTCTCTGAGTTTTAATGATTTTGAGTTAATTCTTTTTTTAATAATTCACAAAAATGTTAAAATATTTTATTTTATTAAAAAATCCCAAAAATATTATTTATTTCATATAATTGATATTTTTGTAAAGAATTAATATTTTGATTATTTTTGGCATTTTAAATATTTTTTCTACATTGATTTTGCAACTTTTAATGCTTTCTAATTATTTTGTAGGTCAATACTTATTTTTTGAAGCATTAATCCAAGATCACAATTTGTTTTTCACATGTTAAACAATTTTTTATCATTTTAATTGAATTTTTATTCAATTAAATACATTTTGAAAACAAATTAGGGTTTTGGATTAATTCAACCCTCATAAATCATTTTCAAAACTCTTTGGGCCTCTATTAGAGTGTAAGACCCAATCCTTTTTGACCAAAACCTTTTGGGCCTCACTTATTGTATAAGTCCCGATACCGTCAAAAAAGAAACGGCGCGATCGTCGTCTTTTCAAAAATCACCTGGGCCTACCCTCGAGTAGTAAGACCCATTTATTCATCTCAAAACATTTTTGGGCCTCTTGAGAGAGTGTAAGACCCATCCCCCCTTGTACAAAAACTTTTTGGGCCTCACTCATTGTATAAGTCCCTCTGTACAAGTAAACGGCGCGATCGTCGCCCGTTTAAAAATAAAAACCATTTGGGCATCTCCTTGAGCTATAAGACCCATTCAAAACACTTTGGGCCTTTATTAGAGTGTAAGACCCAATCTCCCTTTTAACCAAAACATTTTTGGGCCTCACTTATTGTATAAGTCCCTCTGCGTTAAAAGAAAACCTCGGCGCGATCGCCATTTTTAAACAAAAAATCATTTGGGCCTACCCTCGTGTTATAAGCCCTGCTCTTTTTATTTAAACCTTTTTGGGCCTCTTGAGAGAGTGTAAGACCCATCCCTTTGTACAGAAAACCTTTTTGGGCCCCAGTCACTTGTATAAGTCCCTCTGTACAAATTCAAACAGTGCGCTCACTGATAAAACCCTAGGCCTCTCCTTGAGCTGTAAGCCCCAAATCTTTCTTTTTCAAAGCACTTTCTCCTTTGATTTTGAATATACTGTTGTTTTTTCTTTGTTGAACAACTAACCAAATAGCATGGAAGCACTACAACCGAGTAAGTGGTTATCGCTTTCATTTACTGCTTTCATATTATAAACTGTATTGTGGGGCTGCTCACTGTAAGTCTCCTTTCATAAACTCATATCTACTGTGTAATAATAGTATAGATATTTCGAGTTTCCCTAGCAACTACGTCTAGAACTAGGTGACGCCATTTCATTTATTCGTAGAAATAGACGCCTAGATCCTGAATAGGAGCACCAGATACAGTCTTCTCTTCGGCTGTCCTCCTTAGGAATTATCAAGGAACTCTATTCCCAAAGATGAATGTATTCTCTGTGAATGGCATCTTTGAGTTTCTTCCAAATTCTCGAACTTTCCTGACTTGATCTATTCCTTGTGGATAGCTTGCCTTGAATGTCTCGGGGTTTGGGTACCCACTACGGTCATAATCTTGGACCTTAACTAAGGAACCCTCTTTAAAAGCTAAAATTCGCTGGATAGTAAACCTCGCACGTTTACCAGTGGTTTTTACCTTTAAAAGAGTTATCTCTCCTAATGGAAAGGAGATGATAGACCCACGGGCTTCTTAAAAGCATCGGCCTCCTCTTGGGCATTATTCAAGGACCCTACGGCTTCTTAGAAGTATTCACAACCTCCTCTTAGGCTTCGTATAATGATCTCTTCCTCCGAGAATGATAGCCTCCTCTTGGGCTTCGTACAAGGACCCGTCGGCTTCTTAAAAGATTCCAGCCTCCTCTTGGGCTTCGTACAAATTGTCCCGACGACCTCCTAGAGGTATAGGAATAGAACCTAGTCATCCTCATAGAACAGTCCTTTCATAGAGTCTACTACTGTTTCTCGAAGCATAGTACAAAAGATAAAACTCTAGACTTGGACAGTCTAACTTCCTTGAGTCTCAAAGACATTCTCAAGCACCCTTCGTTAAATAGGAAGGAAACCCGCAGACTCGGATAGTCTCAATACCCTTTGGATTTCCCGTTTCCTCAAAGAAAAGGAAATATCCCTGATCCTCAAATTAAATCCCTGTGTACAGTGTTACTCATATAAGAACTAATTTTCTCTTTTAAATCAGTATATTGGATCTGTCACTCAACTGAAACAGTTACAATAGCCTCCATCTCGGGCTTCGTACGAGATACCAAAATTCTCCCCAGTGGAGTCAAAACAACCTTTTAGCCTCTCTCTCAGGCTTTGTATGAGACACAAAAGATTCCCTCGTTGAGTCAATCACCCCTTTTTTTGCCTCCATCTCGGGCCTCGTACGAGATATAAATCCCTTAAGCAAGAGTCAAACTCTTTGCTAGCCTCCTCTTAGGCTTTGTATAACGATATGCCCCGCTAGGTCAAAAACCTTTAGCCTCTCTCTCGGCCTTTGTACGAGACACAAAATAGCCTCCTCTTAGGCTTTGTATAATGATTTTCCTAGCGGAAATTAGCCTCCTCTTAGGCTTTGTATAAGAAAACCACTAGTTGATCCAATCAACCTTTTAGCATCAAAGTTGTGCCTCGTTCACAGTACACAAACACCAATAACTCCTTTCCCTTCATCTAATCGCTGTAAGCGGCAAGCCTCTGGATCATCTATATCCATGCCACTGTCCCTCTTTTAGCATGAGAAATTCCTAAGGAAAGATGGCATTGCTCTATACTGAGTTAAAGTCTTCTCCTTCAGGTTAAAACCCTTTCTTCGGAAATTATGGCATTGCTCGGATCCGCGTATCCCAGTTAAAGTAATTCTCCTTCTCCCCTCTTTAGAGATGACAAATTCTCTCTAAAGTCGAGGTCTTTTAGCCTCACATCTTGGGCTTTGAACAAGATACAAATCACCTTTCGCTTCACGTCTTGGGCTTTGAACAAGACACCAAAAACCAATTTCCTCCCATAGAATAGGAGGAACTACGAACGCTCTGATTTCCCTGTTTCGGTAAACGGGAATACGTAGGCATAAGATCGAAAGAAAAGATCTTAGCGAGCGCAATCAACAAAAAACCTAAATCCCATATCTCCATCAATTAAAAGCAGTAATTCAAAAGCATCAGTCCTAACATCCTAATCCTTATTCCCCGCCAAAAACCCTTTGCCTAGAAAAAAAGAAAGAAAGAACCATATTGGCGAAATACGAATAACCAGTACAAAGGCCCCCCCACATTGATAGCATCTGTAACCTAACAGACCACTGTTTAAACTCAGTATGCAAGCAGGGTTAATTGGAGACATCTATTTCCCTTCCTTATTCAGCTCACAATAGGATAAAAAATGAATCGACCTGTAGTTTTAAGCTCAAACCGCAGAGAGCGACCAGCGCTTAAGAACCGCGTCCAAAATCGCTCGCTACAGTCTTGGCTCATGATTTGTCCCAAAAGTCAACTTAGGGGGGAATAGGTCAAGAAACCCTAATTCCTGATTTTTTATGAATGCATCCCCTGAGGAAAATTTCCACCTGGAGGCCCTGGTCGACCAAAACCCTAATTTGGTGACACTGGCGATCTTGAGGCTTGATCCACTTAGAATGCTGCAACCTTGTGTTTGATTCTTGCTGTGGGAGTCCTCTTGATCCATTGGGGATATTTAAGAGGTTTAGACAAGTTGAAGATCATGTCATTCCTTGATTGATCCTGTCTAAGAACTCTGAGAGGGCTTGAAACCCTAAGTTTGATTGTAGTGGATGCTCACCCATCTTTGGGGAGACTAATGAGGCATAATGATACACCCATATTGTGATGATGGTATGCACAATGATGGGAAATCTTAGTGGTCAAAATTTGGGGTATGACAGATGCCCCTATTTAATCTTCTTGGACCCGAAGGTGTGAATGGCGAAGGTATTTGGGAATTCGGGGTGCAAGAGGATTAAATATCGGAATACCCAAAATTTTGACAGCAGTTATGAATGGTAGCTTACGCATTCATCTTCTTTCGCTAAGCAATGATGCTCAGAAAAGGTAAAACTTCCCCTCGATCCTGGTTTCTTACCAAGGAATTGGTCTCAGTTTCTAAAGTAAACTTCCCCTCGATCCTGGTTTCCTACCAAGGAACTAGTCTAAGTTTCTGATATAAACTTCCCCTCGATCCTGGTTTCCTACCAAGGAACTAGTCTTAGCTTCTTTTGTCAATAAACTTTCTTGACAAGGGACGCTATCCGTAGCGGTTTTCCTCAAACTTCTCGCCGAATTTTCCTGGGGAGATGCCATTTTATGGAAAAGATTTTTGATGTCAGAGTTACTGGGGAACCCAGCCGTCTGAGTTGTAGAGGTGTACAAACTTCTCCGCTGGAGACGCCATTTGTTGACCCTACTGGGGAAAACGAGTCTCTTGAGATACTGTTTCTTGCTTGGGGATATTACATCATACTTTTCTCGGGATCTTCTCGGAGAAATGCAATATGATGTGATCCAATTTTGAGGTGCTGATGACCTTTTCGTCAGTGGATTTTTCGGAGGAAAGCTGCCGTACTGCCGAATTTCTGACCAAGAGGCTTTCTCTGGGGATCTTCCTTAATCCGGGAAAGCGAAGATATCATCTTCAATGGCGAAGAGTGATGTTTGTAGAAGTTTCTCTGGCCTTTTAGAGGTTCAAGTTATCAAAGTGGTCAAAGGTTGATTCTAATCCAGAAATAAACTGGAGGAGAGAGATAGTTCAGACGCAACATTTCCTGACGAGGAAAGAACTGACAACTCGATTGAGAGGACGTTTATCACTAGGGAACAAGACCAAGTAGAGTGATAGTGTTGCAATATGAATATGAATGTAAATCAATAATGCATGATGTATGTATGTCTATGCTAACAAAACTGACATGACACACAGACTAGTAGATGAACACGACTAGATACTCGGCTACAATGGGATATGAAAAGTATCACTGGTTCACGATAGCAATTCTGCCTTGCTTAGGAGAAGCTGTCCCTGAGGGGAACAACCGTTGGTCAGGCTTAGGAGGTAAGAACTCTGCCGAGGATGTCAGACGGAGTATTCGCATCTGACATAGCTGATCCTTCATTCAGGCGCACTAGTCTAGAAGGAGTATTTTGATTATGCACTTTGAAGCTCGCTTACTTCTGGAGAAGCGATTGATGTTCTTTCGATGTTCAACAGTCAAAATATATTGCCAACTTTATTTTAAAAGCAGAAAAATTTTTACAAGTAAATTCATTTTTTGTTTTATTTTATCGTTCTGTAAAGCTAAAACAAATAAGAATTGCAAACAAAAGCACGAGGGCTCAAGTTTTATTGATAGGATGGAAATCAGCCAAACGCGTAATTCCATAGAGTATTTACAAAGTTAGAAAATGGTAATTTAAGGGAAAAGAGCCACATTGAAACATGACGACCACTATCCTTCTACCAACTTTGAATTCCGGGCATCCTGAGCTTCCGTCGAAGATGACCTTGACTGGAGTTTTCTGATGGATGACGTAACTGCTGCTGAGGGACTCGCCTCTGTTGGACATAGTTACTTGCCATTATCCCTAATATTTGCCTGGATTGTACTGTGATGTTTCCAATCCACCGGGATGATGATTTTTTTTATTTTGTCTCTAATTTTTGCCTGGACCGCCCTTTTGGGTTTTCAATCCACCGAGACGTTTTTTTTTAGTTTAGGAGAAGTATTTCTTGACTACGTCAACATTCATGGGGTAGGCAAATTCTTGTCCATCCATGGTTGCGAGTCTCAAGGCACCGCCTGAGAAAGCTTTCTTGACCACATAGGGGCCGTCATAATTCGGAGTCCATTTGCCCCGGGAATCAGTGAGAAATGACTGGATCTTTTTGAGCACGAGGTTTCCTTTCCTGAAGACGCGAGGTCGGACCTTTTTGTCAAACGCCTTCTTCATCCTTTGCTAATACAACTGACCGTGGCAGAGAGCCGTTATTCGCTTTTCTTCGATCAGATTCAGTTCATTGTGTCGACTTTGACACCATTCAGCCTCCGTTAGCTTAGCTTCCATCAATACCCGGATTGATGGGATCTCTACTTCTATGGGGAGCACTGCTTCCATGCCATATACTAGAGAGAAAGGGGTTGCCCATGTTGAAGTGCCGACAGATGTTCGATAACCGTGAAGAGCAAAGGGTAGCATCTCGTGCCAGTCTTTATAAGTTACAACCATCTTTTGAACGATCTTCTTGATGTTCTTGTTAGCCGCTTCTACCGCTCCGTTCATCTTAGGTCGCTAGGGAGATGAGTTATGGTGTTCGATCTTGAATTCAGCGCACAACTCTTTCATCATCTTATTGTTCAAGTTAGATCCATTATCAGTGATGATCTGGCTCGGAACACCATAACGGCAGATGAGATTATTTTTGATAAATCGGACCACCACTTGTCGGGTTACATTGGCGTATGACGCTGCTTCGACCCACTTGGTGAAATAATCAATGGCTACCAGGATGAACCGATGTCTGTTGGAAGCCTTGGGTTCAATCATGCCAATTATGTCGATTCCCCATATGGAAAAAGTCCATGGGGAAGAGAAAACTTTGAGATACATTGGCGGTACATGGATTTTGTCGGAGTATATCTGACACTTGTGACACTTCCGTATGTACTTGTAGCAATCAGATTCCATTGTCAACCAATAGTACCATGCTCTTAGAATTTTTCTCGCCATCGTATGTCCATTGGCATGAGTGCCAAAGGATCCTTCATAAATTTCTTTTATCAGTATGTCTGCCTCTGGTTTGTCTACACATCGGAGCAAGACCATGTCAAAATTTCTCTTATAGAGGGTATCACCGCTCAGGAAGAAGTTTCCAGCCAATCTTCTGAGGTTTTTCTGTCTTTCCTTAGTGTCCCAGGTGGGTATTCTTTTTTCTGAAGGAAGTATTTGATATCGTGATACCAAGGTTTGTAGTCTATGACTGCTTCGATCGTGAAGATGTAAGCGGGCCGTTCAAGGCACATTATGTCGATCTTAGGTCAGTCATTCCATTGACCTACGCTAATCATGGAAGAGAGAGTGGCTAATGCATCAGCCATGTGATTCTCATCATGAGGGATGTGATGAAACTCGATTCTGTTGAAGAAAGGTAACAACCTTCTCGCGTAATCTTTGTAAGGAATCCATCCGAATTGGTATGTGTTCCAATCTCCTTTGATCTGATTGATAACCAGAGCTGAGTCGCCATATACATCCAAGTTTTTGATCCTCAAATCAATCGCTTCCTCGAGACCCATGATACAAGCTTCGTATTCGGCCTCATTGTTTGTGCACTTGAATGTAAGTCTATCAGTGAAAGGAATGTGGGTACCCTGAGGGGTTATGATAATTACCCCAATTCTGTTTCCGTAATGGTTGACAGCTCCGTCAAAAATAAGTCCCCATTGGGATCCTGGTTCTGGCCCTTCACTGGGTAGCGGTTCATCGCAATCTTTCATTTTTAGATACATGACATCTTCGTCTGGGAAGTCAAATTCGACTGATTCTTGATCGTCGATCGGTTGATGAGCAAAATGATCGGCTAGAACACTCCCTTTAACGGCTTTCTGAGCGTGGTATTCGATGTCATATTCCGATAATAACATCTGCCAAAGGGAAATCCTTCCCGTGAGAGCAGGTTTTTCAAAGACATACTTGATGGGATCTATTTCGGAGACCAACCAAGTGGTGTGATGAATCATATACTGGCGAAGATGTTTAGCTGCCCAAGCCAAAGCGCAACAAGTTTTCTCAAGTATAGTGTACCGAGTTTGGCAGTCGGTAAATTTTTTGCTCAGATAGTAAATGGTATATTCTTTCCTTTTGGTTTCGTCTTGTTGGCCAAGCACACAACCCATTGAGTCTTCCAGGACTGTTAAGTAAATGATCAGTGGTCTTTCTTCCACTGGAGGTGATAGAATCGGTGGGTTCAACAGATATTCCTTGATACTGTCGAAGGCGGTTTGGTAGTCTTCTGTCCAAATGCAGTCCTGGTTCTTTTTCAGTAATTTTAAAATCGGCGCGCATGTCACGGTCATGAGGAATATGAATCTGGAGATATAGTTCAAACGTCCCAGGAACCCTCTGACTTATTTTTTAGTTTTCGGAGAAGGTATTTCTCGAATGGCATTGACCTTGTCAGGATCAACCTCAATTCCTTTCTGGCTGACGATGAACCCTAAGAGTTTCCCTGAACGGACACCGAAAGTGCACTTATTGGGATTCAAGCGGAGTTTGTACTTCCTCAACCGATCGAATAGTTTTGACAGGTGGGTCACAGGCTCCTCCTCTGTTTTGGATTTGGCAATCATGTCATCGACATATACCTCGATTTCTTTGTGTATCATGTGAGGAAACAGAGTAGTCATGGCCCTTTGATAGGTTGCCCCGACGTTTTTCAAACCGAATGGCATTACCTTGTAACAAAAGGTACCCCATGGGGTAATGAACGAAGTTTTCTCCATGTCTTTCGGCGCCATTTTAATCTGATTATAACCCGTGAATCCATCCATGAAGGAGAAAACTTTGAATTTTGCTGTACTGTCAACCAGCATGTCAATGTGTGGCAAAGGAAAGTCGTCCTTTGGACTAGCCTTGTTTAGATCTTTGTAGTCGACACACATTCTGACCTTTCCATCCTTTTTCGGAACGGGTACGATGTTGGATAATCATTGAGGATATTCTGATGTGGCGAGGAAGCCCGCGTCAATCTGCTTCTGTACCTCCTCTTTGATTTTGATGGCCATGTCCGGGTGAGTCCATCTCAACCTCTATTTTACCGGCAGACATTCCAATCTTAACGGTAAACGATGTTCCAAGATGCTGGTATCCAACTCTGGCATATCCTGATAGGACCAAGCGAACACATCGGGAAACTCTTTGAGAAGCTTTGTCAAACTTTCTTTGGCAGTTAGACCGAGTAGTGCCCCAATCCTGATTTCTTTTCTCTCTTTTTCCGAACCCAAGTTTACCGTTTCTAACGGCTCTTTGTAAGGTTCAATGGACCTTTCCTCTTGTCTGAGTAGTCGGGAGATCTCTTCTGGAATTTCGTCGTCACCTTCTTCTTCAGCCCCAAATACCGGGAGTTCAAAGTTGGGAGAAGGCATCGGATCGTATGTTTCAACTGGGTTTAAAACAAGCAATCTGCACGACGTGATGATTTGTGTTTACAAGAGATGGAGAAAATGCAAGAGTGTGTGCAGTGTATATTTTGTTTACTGCTTGTTTTTATTATTGATTTGTTTTTTAGGATTACCATTTTCTGAAAAAGCGAAAAGAGAAAACAACAATTAATGCGGAAATTACAAAATGCCGTTATTTTATTTATGAACAAGTCAATTTTTGAAACTACAGCCCTATAAAACAAAACTCTGTCGCTTTGGGCAAAGCGAAGAGGGATATTTACAGAAAGTGAACCCTATCAAAACATCTGTTTCACATGGGCAGGGTGAAAGGTTAAAGACGACAATTACTTTGACTTATGAACAATATTTGGAACATCGACTGCAACCTATTGGCGGAGAACTCCTCGGTGAATCACAAAGTCTGGTACCTTGTTTCTTTTGTCTTCAGAAATAACGATGATTTCTGGTGGAGCAGGATCATTGGAATCTGTCTCCCAGGCAGAGTTGTCGTAGGAGGATTTCTCAGTTGTATTTCGTATAGTATTTGTTCTCTCAAGAAAATCTCCCTATCCAGTTGGTTGGATGTCTTCGAGCTTGATACGAGAGCTCTCAGGAGCAGTGTACTTGACCATAAAGTCGTATTTTCCACATGGTTGTCCCAAGGTGTCCCACACTTCTTTGGAACTGGAGGAGTCATCTCTTTCGATGACGTTGACCTCGGGAAAAGCATAGTTGATGAATTCTATTCTGGCAAGCTTTTCCAATTCATCATCGTACTAGATATTTTTTGAATGACCTGAGTGTTGTTCCCATGACATGGTGGGGACGCAGGTATTCTGTTCAATGATGCTCAGCTGATTTTCATTATTCGGCTGATTTTCTTGCCCCAAGTCTCCTGGGTACGGCTGCCAGATAGGCAGGCCATCCATTGGGCCATAATAGTAGTGGTCAAAGTTGTCCCTCATCAGAGTGTCTTCCTCTAATAAGTTTGGTGGAGCACGGAATCCTTCCGGATCACAATCTCCATGTAGGATTTCAACGTCTGACCTCAGTATAAATCTCGGACTCTGTGCAGGATAGAAAAATGGCGTAGGCACCTCATCCTGAGACATATAACCGTCCTTGTTGAGATAGGACTTCCATACCTCATCTGTGTCGGAGGGATCCTCCTCGTTGATAGTATGGACTGCTTGAGACACTGGGTGATGGAAACCTCCACTGTGGAAGAAGTCCTGAATGGGATGAAAACTTTCATCGTTAGCAGCTGTCTGGGTGCAGGTTGCAGAAAAACCAAGACCCTTCTTTGCTTTATTATCAGTAGGAATGACAAGTTGTTCCCATCCTTTTGCATTGTTACTTTTGATCACTTCGAGAGCATATTTGTATGAGGAAATCGAGGTTCCCTTCTCTGATTGATTCTCATTGCTCACCGAAAGTGCTTGGAACTGAGTTCCCACAACCTCCTCAGGTTCTATACAAGTAGATAATGACAGGTTACTCATGATCAAGGCTTGTTCTCCACAGACCATGACGAGTTGATTGTTCTTGACGAACTTCAGTTTCTGGTGCAGCGTTGAAGTAACTGCCCCAGCCTGGCGTAACCAAGGTCTTCCTAATAAGCAACTGTATGCTGCCCGGACGTCCATGACCTGGAAAGTGATTAGGAAAGTGTGAGGACCGATAGTTATGGGAAGGTCGACTTCGCCGATAACTGCTTTCTGAGATCCGTCAAAAGCTTTGACGATGACCTCACTACCCCTCATCGGGGATCCTTTGAATGATAGTCGCAATAAAGTGGACTTCAGCATAACGTTAATGGTCGATCCTGTGTCTACCAGTACGCTGGCTAAAGCATCGTCCTGGCAGTTGACTGTGATATTAAGCGCCATGTTGTGACTTTTGCCTCCCTCTAGCAAATCCTCATCACTGAATCCTAAGTTGTTGCAGGAAGTGATGTTAGAGATGATGCTATCGAATTATCGTATTGACACATCCTGTTCCACAAAGGCCTGCTCTAAGACTTTCTGTAGAGCCTCTCTGTGGGCTTCGGAACTGAGTAAAAGTGATAGCACAAAGATCTTTGAAGGAGTTTGTAACAACAGATCAACAATATTGTATTCACTCCTTTGGATGAGCTTCAACATCTCATCATCGTTTTTTGAAAGGTCGGGATTACTGGACTGACCAATTGGTGTATCAGGAGCTTCTGTTGGAAGTTCCTTTTCTTTGTTAGGTTCCCCAACTCCTCGGTTGAAGATTCGACCGCTCCGTGTTACTCGACTAATGTCTGCAATGTTCACGACAGAGGGTAATGGAATTTCCTTTCCATTCTCGATTATTGTCGCACCGTATTTGTAAGGGATCGCCTTAGCTGATTCATACGGTAATGGTCCTGGTAGATAAATAACTACAGGAGCCTTCTGATTTTTCTGACTGTCATAAGTAACTTCAATCAGCTCCTGGCTAGGAACTTATGATTCATCCAGTAGAGGGATGATGGTACAAACATCCTTGTTCTATTGATGATCAGAGATTATGACGACGTCTCTGATTTGATCAGCGAAGTAGTCCGACGTCCATTTGATTGGCTCGGAACCCGGACATGGGCGAATCTCTCTACGATCCAACTGACCTTGAAGAGCTTCCCGCACAAGGTAACATCCTTGGTTATTTTAAGAATGGACTCTACAGCGTTCGTAGTTATGTGGTGGCACCTGACCACGCCCGCTTTGGATGCAGTGTAACCTCACCAGGTCAGTCCCCATAGATCAGACATCCTGATTTTGACGCCGAGTAGGGTTTCCATTAAGCACACTGATTTGTTGCGTGTCTTCATCCATATAGATCGGAAGCCACCAATGGTTTAACAAGTGTTGCAAAGTTCTTTGAACGTGAGCGCACCCTTGGTTACTCTCACTGCATACTTTACAGTTCAGATAATCGTGAGAAGTGAGAAAACCAAGTTGAACCTGCTTGGCGTGTAACTCCACCAAGCGGGTATTCATTAGATGAATATCAAAGATTTGAATCATGTTGATCTGATAAGGATTTTTATCATGGTAGTCCTGGATCCACCCAAGATCCATCTGACGCTGGAGGGCCTCTTGTATGAAAGAGCATCCCTGTTTGTTTACCGAGCAAGTCAGACATGAATTGTAATCGTGCCGCATCAGATTATGATAGTGGCTTTGCCTTGAGTGCATTGCAACCAGGTTGACATTCATCGTACGAATGTCGTGGTTCTAAATGATGTTGGAATTCGTATAGGTCATATTGACTCCACGAACTCGATGCTCTTGGATCCACCCGAGATCCAATTGTTCATGTAGAGTTGATTGCACCACAGAACATCCTTGATTGTTTTTAGAGCAGATATCACACCGGTGATAATTATGAGGTGGCACATGGCCATATCCATTCTGTCTGCAATGCATCTTGACCAAATTGGCCCTTAACAAGAGTACATCATGAATTTGATAGTTGTCGTTAGACTCTCCTTCTATCAAGTTGACTGCAGCCTTTTCGTGTTGAGGCAGCGGGTTTGTGAGAACATTAGGATTTGT
This sequence comes from Lathyrus tuberosus, assembly GCA_022829125.1. NCBI lineage: Eukaryota > Viridiplantae > Streptophyta > Magnoliopsida > Fabales > Fabaceae > Lathyrus > Lathyrus tuberosus. Next base: position 1,809,558 of record JALAZF010000587.1, on the reverse strand, counting down.
ATTTTTGAAAGATAAGACCCCGCTCCTAACAAGCTTTTGTACATCGGATTTGAAACTGAGACAGTTTTTTATGTTATGCCCTGGTCCTCCTTAATGGTACGGGCAAGTCTGATCTGCTTTGAACCAAAAAGGCAGATTTTCCGGTACTGTAAGAAGAGACCTGGTTTGGACATGCCCCTTGACCAGTAGTAGTTGAAAAAATTCTGCGTACAACACAGGTATAGGGTCGAACCCTGGAGATCGTGTTGTACGGTTGTTGTTGTACTGAGGACGAGCCTGATGAAGAGGCTGATGTGTCCTTTGCTGATATTACTGTTGATTAGGTTGGCTCTGCGCAACCTGAGGTTGATATGTAGGAACAGGCGCAGGGTTGATAGCAGGAGTTACTGCCGCTGCTGGTTGGTAACATCGCCTTTGCTTTCCGAGAGAGATATTCCCAATATCCTGCTCTTTTTTCTTAGGGAGAGCACTACCGTATCGTTTTGTACTGCTTGATGATCCAGTGTCTTTAACTAAACGTCCTTCTCGGACTGCTTCCTCAAGACGAACTCCCATTCCCACCATCTCGGTGAAGTCACTGGGCATACTGGCAATCATTCTGTCATAGTAAAATGAGCTTAAGGTTTTCAAGAAGATCTTTGTCATCTCCTTTTCCTCAAGAGGTGGAGAAATCTGAGCGGCAATTTCACGCCATCTCTGAGCGTATTCTTTAAAGGTTTCTTTGTCCTTTTGTGACATCGATCTGAGCTGGCCTCTGTCCGGTGCCATGTCCAAATTATACTTGTACTGCTGAATGAAGGCAGCGCCCAGATCTCTGAATGTGCCGATCGTAGCACGGTTTAAATCCATGTACCATTTTAATGCGACACCGGTTAAACCTTCCTGAAAGTAATGAATGAGCAGCTCCTGGTTCTTTGTCTGAGCTGACATTCGCTGAGCGTACATCACCAAGTGGCTTTGAGGGCAAGAGTTACCCTTGTACTTTTCAAAGTCGGGTACCTGGAACTTGTGTGGAACTTTCACATCGGGGACCAAATAAAGGTCTGTGGCGTCCTTTATAAATAAATCCTGACCGCGAAGGGCTTGCAATTCTTTATGCATTTCCAAGAACTATTCCTGGAACTCATTCATTTTGTCGAACATGCTGTCGTTTCCACCAGAAGGTATCTATGGAATCTGTCCTTCCGGGACAGTGTGTACCACGGGTGGTGGTATATTCATTATGGCCGAGACTCTCAGTGTCTCCCGAAGTTTGTAACCTTTAGGAGTTACTGTCATGCCCCTGGCATCTTCTCTTTCCCGAAGTTTGTAACCTTTAGGCCCAGCGGCTCCTGCTGCGGTTCCCTGATCCTCAGCGATCGACGGAACATATCCTTCCGAGATATAGTTGGGTGGCATGCCCCAGGGACGATCTTTCGGCATTTTGTACCTAGGATCATACTTCTCCACTATGGTAGTTGATGTGATCTCTGAGTTCACAGTCCGTTGTTGTTGCATCTGAGCTTCTGCCAGATCTTGCATGTCGTTATGAAGCTTTCTCAGATCTTCTTTCAGAGTGTCGATCTCTTCCCTCAACTCTCTGTTCTCTTCCTCGAGATCATCCATCTTTTTTGACGATTGGCCTGAGTATTGTACGAATGAGACAGTTTGGCTCTAGAATCGAGACACAAACATGAGATTCGTAGGTAAGAAGAATGCGTTTACGCGAGAATGATGAATGATATGCAATGATTATATTAATTGTAAGTTTTTGTTTATTCAAAGTAAACTTCGACAATTGGATTGTAAATATCAAACAGTGGGGAAACCCCGTTTTATTGAATTCAAAGGATTGCGGAAATGGAAAAACAGTAGATTACAAAGTGCTGAAAAAGGAAATCCAAACTAATGGATCCTGAGTCCTCTCTGAAGAGAGCTCAGGTGCTGGTTCTGGTACTTTCTTTTTCTTTGACTGGGGCTCTTAAGCCATTGTCGGGTTGTCATTTTGTTGCCAAGTGAAAAGAGAAAGCAAATTCCTTTGGTCATCCTGATTCTCCACAACATGTTGCTCTAAAATCTCAATCAGAGCATCTTTTTCTATTAATAGCTACTGTATTTTCTTACACTCCACGTTGAGAATACGGTACTTGTTCCTCCAATACCTCTTCTCCTGCTGAACTTTGCTGAGAGTAACCTGAAGCTTTTCCGTCTCAGACATAAAATAAAGGGCAGAGTCCCTTAATGGAAGAACTTCCTGATGAGGGTAAGGCATCCTCAATTGAGAGCTCTAGTTTGTACCCAGTGGAGATAAGGCTCCACTGAGACACAGTCTAGTTTTCCTAGAGATTCTCGTCCTTTCCTATGAACATTGTTTCCAGGCATGCATTATTTCTGTCTTTAGTACCCTGTCATTTTTTCCTTCTTTGAAGAAAAGACCTTCCAGATGAGCATTTCGCGGGACATGCCTCATTGGGTATCCAAATAATAAGATTATAGTTGATTCCTCCCTTAGTTCCTATAAGGGGTACATTTGGGAAATTTCCACAACGATCAATGATCCTGATCCCGTCGTAGATTCGATTGTACTAATCGATGTCGGAGTTGGTAAGAGACATGATTCTCTGCGACAAACATAAAGTATTCTTTTGATCCCAAAATGCAGCAGACTTAGGCAAATGGGAAGTGAACCATTTGTACAGCAGGGGTACACAGCACGTGATCATTCCTCCGCTGTATAAATTCCTTAAATGTACCAAATGATACGCATCTACGAGCAGGGTCGGTACAGGGTTTCCAATCAGGAAAATCTTAATGGCGTTGATATCTACGAAGTTATCAGTGTTGGGAAACAAAAATAACCCGTAGGTGAGAAAAACGAAGATGCTCTCGAAAGCGACCATGTTTCCTATACTGGCAAAGTATAGAGCTTTCTTTGTCAAGAACTGGGCTGTCAAACCTTGGATGCCACCCTTAGTGGTCAAGTGTGTCCTGACTTCTGACTCGCCCAAATAAATTTCTCTTGCAATGGTTTGATCCTTTGGAATTTCTTCCAGTGCTGAAAAGGGAGCTTGATCAGTGATATGCAAGTCAGTCAGGTGAGAGTACTCCTCCAGTGTTGGTGCTAGCTGATAATCCGGGAATGTGAAACAGTGATAAACCGGATCGTAGAATTGGATTAACATGGACAGGATTCCTTCAATTACATGGACCCTTAACAAGGACAACACTCCTCCATACTTGGCTTTGAAAGCCTCGTGGTTGGTGATCATTATCGCCAACCCTCTTAAATCCTCTAACTTTGGAACCTTGAAGGTGTACTTATGAGTTTTCCTTCTACCAAAATCCATTAGCGCAATCTCCTTTCTATGACATTTGCAATCATTGTCTTAGTTTAATTTGAAAAAAGAGAGACAAGAAGAGAAGTTTTTTTTTAATGTTTTTTTTAAATGAATGTATGAATGCAGCACACAAAAATATAGAAAAAACATGGGGTCAAAGGGTCGGTGTCATGAAGCCAAGGCTCTACCCCCCCCCCCCCCCCACACAAAGGTTTATGCTGGTGTTTTTTGTACCTGTCAGCAAAATCATTGACCCCTCTTGGGATGACAACGGCAAGGGGATCGCCAGCGAGCTGATGTATCCTAGAGTGATCTCAGATGAGGGTAGTATCACGTGACAACTATTTCCGATAGCTTCCGCACTACAAAAATGGCTTAAGTCTACTAAAAACCTCAGCTTCTCAGATAACCCAGTCGACCACACTACTTTCAACAACCGAAGTCGTATAGGCAATGTATCTAAAAAAGGAGTCTCCACTGAGTTTGATGGTTGATCGGGGACTCTTAATTGGAATTCACTCCCAGTAAGATTACCCGCATTGCCTTGAGTTCATTGCGACCAGGTTGACATTCATCGCACGAATGTCGTGGTTCTGAATGATGTTGGAATTCGTATAGGTCATATTGACTCCACGAACTCGATGCTCTTGGATCCACCCGAGATCCAATTGTTCATGTAGAGTTGATTGCACCACAGAACATCCTTGATTGTTTTTAGAGCAGATATCACACCGGTGATAATTATGAGGTGACACATGACCATATCCATTCTGTCTACAGTGCATCTTGACCAAATTGGCCCTTAACAAGAGTACATCATGAATTTGATAGCTGTCGTTAGACTCTCCTTCTATCAAGTTGACTGCAGCTTTTTTGTGTTGAGGCAACGGGTTTGTGAGAACATTAGGATTCGTATCTTTGAAAGATAAGACCCAGCTCCTTAGAAGCTTTTGTACATCGGATTTGAAATTGAGACAGTTTTCTATGTTATGGCCTGGTCTTCCTTGATGGTAAGGGCAAGTCTGATCCGTTTTGAACCAAAAAGGAGAATTTTCCGGTACTGTAAGAGGAGACCTGGTTTGGACATGCCCCTTGACCAGTAGTAGTGGAAATAGTTCTGCGTACAACATAGGTATAGGGTCGAACCCTAGAGTTCGTGTTGTACGGTTGTTGTTGTTGTACTGAGGACGAGCCTGCTGAAGAGGCTGATGTGTCCTTTGTTGATATTGCTGTTTATTAGGTTGGCTCTGCGCAACCTGAGGTTGATATGTAGGAACAGGCGCAGGGGTGATAGCAGGAGTTACCGCCGCTACTGGTTGGTAACGTCGCCTTTGCTTTCCGAGAGATATATTCCCAATATCCTGCTCTTTTTTCTTAGGGAGAGTACTACCGTATTGTTTTGTACTGCTTGATGATCCAGTTTCTTTAACTAAACGTCCTTCTCAGACTACTTCCTCAAGACGAACTCCCGTGCCCACCATCTTGGTGAAGTCACTGGGCGCACTGGCAACCATTCTGTCATAGTAAAATGAGCTTAAGGTTTTCAAGAAGATCTTTGTCATCTCCTTTTCCTCAAGAGGTGGAGAAATCTGAGCGGCAATTTCACGCCATCTCTGAGCGTATTCTTTAAAGGTTTCTTTGTACTTTTGTGACATCGATCTGAGTTGATCTCTGTCCGGTGCCATGTCCAGATTATACTTGTACTGCTGAATGAAGGCAGTGCCCAGATCTCTGAATGTGCCGATCGTAGCGCGGTTTAAACCCATGTACCATTTTAATGCGGCAACGGTTAAACTATCCTGAAAGTAGTGAATGAGAAGCTCCTGGTTCTTTGTCTGAGCTGACATTCGCCGAGCGTACATCACCAAGTGGCTTTGAGGGCAAGAGTTACCCTTGTACTTTTCAAAGTCGGGTACCTGGAACTTGTGTGGAACTTTCACATTGGGGACCAAACAAAGGTCCGCGACGTCCTTTCTAAATAAATCCTGACCGCGAAGGGGTTGCAGTTCTTTCTGCATTTCCAGGAATTATTCCTGGAACTCATTTATTCTGTCGAACATGCTGTCATTTCCACCATAAGGTATCTGTGGAATCTGTCCTTCCGGGACAGTGTGTACCATGGGTGGTGGTATATTCATTATAGTCGAGACTCTCGGTGTCTCCCAAAGTTTGTAACCTTCAGGAGTTGCTGTCATGCCCCTGGCATCTTCGTTTTCCCGAAGTTTGTAACCTTCAGGCCTAGCGGCTCCTGCTGCAGTTCCCTGATCCTCAGCGATTGGCGGAACATATCCTTCCGGGATATAGTTGGGTGGCATGCCCCAGTGGAGATAAGGCTCCACCGAGACACAGTCTGGTTTTCCTAGAGACTCTCGTCCTTTCCTGTGAACATTGTTTCCGGGCATGCACTATTTCTGTCTTTAGTGCCCTGTCATTTTCTCCTCCCTTGAAGAAAAGACCTTCCAGATGAGCATTCCGCAGGACATGCCTCATTGGGTATCCAAACTGACGACAAACTAAAATTAGATTATAGTTTATTCCTCCCTTAGTTCCTATAAGGGGTACATTTGGGAAATTTCCACAATGATCAATGATCCTGATCCCGTCGTAGATTCGATTGTACGAATCGATGTCGGAGTTGGTAAGAGACATGATTCTCTGTGACAAACGTAAAGTATTCTTTTGATCCCAAAATGCAGCAGACTTGGGCAAATGGGAAGTGAACCATTTGTAAGCAGGGGTACACAACACGTGATCATTCCTCCGCTGTATAAATTCCTTAAGTGCACCGAATGATACGCATCTGCGAGCAGGGTCGGTACAGGGTTTCCAATCAGGAAAATCTTAATGGCGTTGATATCTACGAAGTTATCAGTGTTGGGAAACAAAAATAACTCGTAGGTGAGAAAAACGAAGATGCTCTCGAAAGCGGCCATGTTTCCTATGGCAAAGTATAGAGCTCTCTTTGTCAAGAACTAGGCTGGAAAACCTTAGATGCCACCCTTAGTGGTCATGTGAGTCCTGACTTCTGACTCGCCCAAATAATTTGCTCTTGCAATGGTTTAATCCTTTGGAATTTCTTCTAGTGCAGAAAAGGGAGCTTGATCAGTGATATGCAGGTCAGTCAAGTGAGAGTACTCCTCCAGTGTTGGTGCTAGCTGATAATCCGGGAACGTGAAATAGTGATAAACCAGATTGTAGAAGTGGATTAACGTGGACATGATTCCTTCAATTACATGGACCCTTAACAAGGACAACACTCCTCCATACTGTCTCTGAAAGCCTCGTGGTTGGTGATAATTATCGTCAAACCTCTTAAATCCTCTAACTTTGGAACCTTGAAGGTGTACTTATGAGTTTTACTTCTACCAAAATCCATTAGCGCAATCTCCTTTCTCTGACATTTGCAATCATTGTCTTAGTTTAGTTTGAAAAAAGAGAGACTAGAAGAGAAGATTTTTTTTAATGTTTTTTTTTAAATGAATGTATGAATGCAGCACACAAAAACATAGAAAAAACATGGGGTCAAAGGGTCGGTGTCATGAAGTCAAGGCACTACCCCCCCTCCCCCCAAAGGTTTATACTGGGGATTTTTTGTACCTGTCCGCAAAATCATTGACCCCTCTTGGGATGACAACAGCAAGCGGATCGCCAGCGAGCTGATGTATCCTAGAGTGATCTCAGATAAGGGTAGTATCGCATGACAACTATTTCCGATAGCTTTCGCATTACAAAAATGGCTTAAGTATACTAAAAACCTCAGCTTCTCAGATAACCCAGTCGACCACACTACTTTCAACAACCGAAGTCGTATAGGCAATGTATCTGCAAAGGGAGTCTCCACTGAGTTTGATGGTCGATCGGGGACTCTTAACTGGAATTCACTCCCAGTAAGATTACCCGCATTGCCATCACCTATCTTAGGTGTATACTCAATCTTTCCACATGCGGCATCACACGCATTCCCATTAGCAGAAAAATAAACATAGATATCAATTAGAAAAAGCAGTATATATATTTGACTTAATCATCTTAGACCTCTAGTCTTATGATCCTATACAGACAATGACTCCCCAGCATAGTCGTCATTTCTGTGACACTTTGAGAATTTAAGGTTTCACCCAGAGAGATAAGAGGGACAAGATGCCCTGCGTGGCCCCAAAGTGGGCGCCATTTTTCTGTAGCGAGCGATTTTTGGACGTGGTTCTTAAGCACTGCCGCTCTGGGGTACTACAGGTCGATTCATTTTTTATCCTATTGAAGCTGATGAAGGAAGGGAAATAGATGTCTCCAATTAACCCTGCTTGCATACTGAGTTTAAACAGATGACTGTTGGTTTACAGATGCGGTTTAGATTATGGGCCTCTCTGCTTATTTTGTTAAGAATGAAATGACGGGACTATTGGTGGGAGGTTTAATACTGATGCTTTTCAATTGATTGATGGAGATACTGGATTTTGGGTTTTTTATTAGTATGCTCGCTAAGATTTTTCAATCTTAAGCCAACGTATTCCCGTTTAACGAAACAGGGAAATCAGAGCGATCGTAGTTCCTCCTATTCTATGGGAGGAAAAAGGTTGTTTTGGTGTCTTGTTCAAAGCCCAAGACGTGAAGCTAAAGGGAGTATATGTATCTTGTTCAAAGCCCAAGACGTGAAGCTGAAGGGTCTATTTGTATCTTGTTCAAAGCCCAAGATGTGAAGCTAAAGAGCTTTTTAGAGAGAATTTGTCATCTCTAAAGAGGAGTTGTTGATGTTTATATACTGTGGAGAGGCACAACTTTGATGCTTAAAGGTTGATTGACTCGACCGGGGTTTTCTTTATACAAAGCCTAAGAGGAGGCTATTGACCCAACAAGAGGGTGTTTTTTATATGTCTCGTACGAAGCCCGAGATAGAGGCTAAAGGGTTTTGACTCAACAAGAGAGTCTTGAACAGATGATTGACTCAACAAGAGAGTCTGGAGGTTGTTTGACTCAATGAGAGAGTCTTTCATACTCAATAAGAGAGTGTTTTCTATCTCGTACGAAGCCCGAGATGGAGGCTAAAAGTGGTTTGACTCAACAAGAGACCCTTTTATACTCAACAAGAGAGTGATTTATATCTCGTACGAAGCCCGGGATGGAGGCTAAAAGGAGATTGACTCAACAAGAGAGTCTTTTATACTCAACAAGAGAGTGTTTTATATGTCTTGTACAAAGCCCAAGACGGAGGCTAAAAGTGGTTGACTCAACAAGAGAGTCTGAAAAGGTTAGCTCTGCTAGGGGGAATCACTTGTATAAAGCCCAAGAGGAGGCTGACTTATCGCTGCGGATTATTGAGATCCTGAAGCGTGTCCAAGTGTGGGGAACTCTCATGAGAGAGACCGAGTTTATGCTGGAGATTGATCCAGGGTGATCGGTGTTTTTTCCTATGTTTGAAAGGAACTTGAGAATGTCTTTGAGACTAAAGAGGTTTAAACTGTTCAAGTCTAGAGTTTTATCTTTTGTACAATGGCCAAGAGGAGGCACGGGAATTAAGGGATGAGTATCAACCCTAAAATGGTCGGAGTTTTGACGCTGGAAAGACTGCTCTAGCAAAGGATGACTAAGTTCTGTCTTATACCTTTAAGAGGTCGTTAGGGTCCTTGTATTAAGCCCAAGAGGAGGCGGGGATGCTTTTAAGAAGCCTGTGGGTCCCCAAACCCCGAGAAGTTCAAGACATGCCATTCACCGAGAATTGATCAAGCCAGGAAAGTCTGAGAATTTGGAAGAAACTCAAGAGATGCCATTCATAGAGAAAATATCATCTCTGGGGAGTTAGAGTTTCTTTGACAATTTCTAAGGGTGACAGTCTGAGAAAGGGTTCACCGAGAATGCTGCCTTTCACGTCTCCATATTATTTAACCCCAAGAGGAGGGAAGACTGTGTCTGGTAATCCTATGGGGATGTAGTTTTGTTTGTATTTGAGAGTGACCAACAGGGCTTTACCTAGTGCTAGACGTAGTTGCCGGGGAAAACTCTAAATAACTATACTAGTATTACACAATTGATATTTGACGAGTATATAAAAGTTTGTGAAAGAAGACTTACAGCGAGCAACCCCACCATATAGTTATATATATATATATATATATATATGAAAGCGGATAAAGAAAACGGGTAAACACTTACTCGGTTGTAGAGCTTCCATGTTGTTTTGTTAGTTTGTTCAACAAAGAAAGCTTTGATAACAATATTATATTCAAAATCAAAGGAGAAAGTGCTT